>VXBL01006098.1:763659-788997 GCA_013400195.1 Aramus guarauna | reverse complement strand
CTCCCTGCCTATTTTTTTTTCTCTTTTTTTTCCCCCCAAGGAACACTTACACAAAAATACATGTCCCAGGTTAAAAAAAAAAAACAAAAAAAAGTTACCACCACTTTTTTTTTTTTCCACCAGGGCTTCATTCCTGCTACCTTTGCGTTTTATACAAGCCACATCGCACGCGCTACTTTTTTTTTTTTTTGTGTGTGTCCCATTTTACTTTAATTATCTGAAGAAAACATTAACTTTTAATATGACACCCCCATCCCCCCCCCAAAACTTACTTGTTTATTGAGCCAGCGTGGCGTCACCCACGTTCACCATCATTGTTTAAAATGGTTATTAATAAAAAATATACCCTGAAACATAACTTTAGGTTATTCTGTTTAGGGGACCGGTCCCGGTCCCGGTCCCCGCTCACCGCCGCCCCGCTCTGCTCCGCAGCCGCCCCGGATCTTTCGGGCATCGGTTCCCGCACTGCGGTGGCCGCTTCGCTGTTGAGCGGAGCCATCATCCTGGTACTGTCCGTGTCCTTCGCAGTCTGCTGCTGGCGGGATAGGTGGAGGAAAAACCGCGGGGGGTGAGTACGGAGGTGAGAGGGGGTGGGTGCAAGGAGGTTGGGGTTTTGGGATGCGGAGGGGTGAGAGGAGTAGCGGGGGGCTGCTGGAGCTGAAGGAGAATCGCTGCTGCCATCTGCTGAGACACGGAGCCGCGTGGGTTGCACCCACTCGGGAGTCTTTCCTCCCGTTCGCGCGGCTGAAACCACCCGCAGCTTGGCAGGGTCGTGCATGAAAAAATTAAATCGCTGCTCCAAAGCGAAGGTACGTTCGGGGCCCGATAAGGAAGATGGGTCCCGGCAGCGGGGATGCTGCTGGTGATTGCAGAGAGGGCTCCTGCCAGGAAAGCCGCAGCGCATGCAAAGCTGTTAGCTTGGTGATTTACAAAAGGCTCTCCATCATGGAGAAAGAAGGGAACAGACAATACATGGAGGATGGCCGGTGGGAATATCCCTTTTCTGAGGCTAAGTTCAGCGCAACTGCGACTGCACAGCCCAACGGGGGGAAAGGAGGAGCATCCTCCTCTGGGAAGGACTGGGAGACAAGCCATGGTGGGGAGCAGGGCCGGGCGAGCACAGGTGCCACCAGCCAGGACCACGCTCACAGAGCAGCATCTCTACAGCCTCCCCGTTCTTCCAGCCTACGCTCCAGCGGACCTCTTTGGTTTTGCCAGCGCTGGTATCCTGAACAAGGGATCGCAGGGACAGGGAGCATGCAGAAGCCTACCTAGGGATGCAGCTTTAGCCGAGAGCCCATCAGAAACACAGTAAACAGTAAAAAAACAACCCTGTAAGAGATAACTACCAAACTCTCCGCAGGCACCAGCCATCCCTCTCCCAGTTGGCCTGCTCTTCCCGGGACTGGCTGGTGCCTCGCCAGTGCCCCTTTTCTGAAGGGCTGGAACAGCTTCCCTGCTTTCCTCTGGGAGCAGAGGAAGGGGGTCAAACCCACTGGGTGACAGCTTTGGTTTAGGATACAAGCATGCCAAGTGTTTCCAGGGTGGTGAATGAAAACAGCCAGGCCATAAAGTGCAGAGAAAGCATCTGCACGGGCACTTCTCTCTCCACCTTGCAGGCAGCAGCATAGGAGGAAAGTCAGAGGAGGACGGAAACGTGACCCCTCCACCCCCGAGAGGGGGAGGAATGCTTTTGGGAGACTGAAGCACTACCACCGGCGCGATTACCACCTCTCGGCCCTCTCCAGCTCTGTGTTCCCAGGGGCATTCGCCGGCTGCAGTAACCTGGCTTTCCAAAGGTAAGCCCCCACGCTGGCGTTGCCCCCTCAGCTCCTCAAGCAGGGGCAAGAGCCGCTCCCAGGGCACCTGAGGCAGGAACAGCCAGATGTGAAAGCCCACATTGCTTGGGCACTAGTTCCCCTGCCTCGTCCTTTCATGCGCTCCCCACCTAACAGCAATGAAACCCTCCCACACGCTCTTTTTCAAGGGGGAGGTGAGCCAGAGGAGCAGGGCTCCCCTTCACCCTGCCTCAGCATCGCCCGGGTGGGCTGCAGGCTCCCATCAGCGCTGCAGACCGCCTCTTACTACCCTCTTTCCCTCTTGCCTTTACCAGGAGCCCTGAAAACCTGCCAAAGCTTCCCCTGCAGAGCTGGCACCCCGAAGCGCACGTCTCGCCCCAGCTGGTGTTACGGCCCAGCACGCCACCCACCACCGCCCTGCCCGGCCAGCCGCCCCACAGCCTACTGCTGCCTGCCGTGCCCGGCCCTGCCGACCTCCCCAGGCACCTGCTCCCCCTCTACTACAGAAGCTATGAGGAACACAAGCTCTTCAACAAGTTCAGGAGGCCGGTTTGAAAACTTAAACTGCCATTCAAGTTTTTTCCCTTTTTTCTTTTAACACCATCAATTCCTTGAAACTGCAGAGCTCAGGAAAGAATTTCACAAGAGCCAATTACTGCACCTGGGTTTTCAAATGGAAAAAAATCTGACACTTCATGTTGAAAGGCTTTTTTGATATAAGCCTTTTATTTCCCCTCCATGTCCAGAAGTGCACATTTCAAACAGGGGTTCCTGGGTTACAAGCTTCTTAATTGATCATTCTGGTGAGATGCATAAAGCCAGGTCTGAGCAGCTCCCGCTTAACCTACAGGCTGAGCATGTGCAGACTTTCAGGTTTAAACACAAGACACTGATTTTCTGTTTAGGGCTCTCTTAAAGGCTGAAAGTGAAGACAGCCAGTTACCAGGAACAAGGAATCTATGTCATTAGATAATTGGAAGCATTTACAATTCATTGCACTTAAACGTAGGCTGAGATTTAAAGGGTTTCTTTTGTTGTTGATCAGAACTCACCATATCCGATTTCTACACAGACAATCTTAGACTTGCAAGATGCAGTGACAAGCGTGCAAAGATAGCCGGTCAAGAGGAAAACATGAATTTATCCTTAATACAAAGGACCTAGCGCATTTACAAAAAAAACAACAAAACAACCAAATAAAAACAAACCCAAAAAACCAATCTTGGGGTATTTAATCCCTTCTCTCCCGCAGTAGGAATTCACATCAGGTGTATCAGGATCTACAGCAGCACCCAAAGAGCTAGCCTGAGTGCCATCATTTGCATCCAGAAAGCAATGACACCCATATTTCTGTCCAGAATTTCCTGGGTGGAAATACAGCGGCACGTTCCAGGCAGCTCATGCAGAGCCAGGCCAAGCAGCTTCAGGACACCTCGGCCCCCATTTGCACCGCAGGACAGACCTACGTCTGTGTAGCGCGCCTGGCGCAGTCTGGGCACACAGGGCTTGTTGAGTAACGTGACAGCATGTGCGCACAGAGATGCTGTTTGTTTCTCGGGAGGCGTTACAGCGTTAGTCGGAAGAGGAGCCAGCAGCCCCAAGAGCCGCTGCATGTATGGGGCAGGGAATAGGGAATGAGCACCCAGGACGGGAACCCCCAGCACCACCTGCCATCCGGTGCTCAAGGATGCAAACTGCGATACTCAAACAATCCTGCTACAAAGGCTAGGAGTTTTAGTCTGCTGACTTCATTTCTATCAATATTTGCATCACATTTCAAGGAAAGAAACCTTAAAATATGCAAGGTAGCACATTTTTGTGATAAGGCAAGACCTACTCTAGTTGGACATCTGGGAACTGCTGCCGCTTCTCCCTGGAAAGAAAGCTAGGGACACTTCTTTCTATTTCTAATAATAATAATAATAAAGGAATCTCTCTCCATTCCAGCTCTTATGTCATCTATTTGCATCACCAAGCTATGCAAAGTCTAGTTTGGGGGCTGGGCTTGATGAGGGAGGGAGCAGGCGGTAGAGCTTTTACAGATCCCTTGCAAAAGATGATGATGCCCGCAGTGGCCATTTACCATCAACGGCACCACAAGATGGAAAACACGCTTCATTCTCCTGAGACAACTGAAGCCGTAGAAAGGACAGGAAAAACAGGACCTGCTCTGTGCTTCCCTTCGGCTCACATCCTCACCTTACCTTTTTCTCCTCTCTCTTTTGCCAGCCAAGTCTAGCACACCGGGAGCTGAATAACTCCGCTCCAAGGTAAGCTGCTCTTCGGTCCCCTCCCCATCACCAGCCATGAATTCAGGCACAGCGCTACGGGTGTTTTGGGCTCTCACGAGTACATCGGTGCCATACCCACAGACTACGCTTCCACTCCTCTGTCACCGAAACAGGTTTCATGGCCGGGAATTCAGCCCAGGATCTGTCCTAGGAACAGCACTGCCCAATTTTTTTGTTCGTGTAGGAAGGAATTGCCTTGTTAAGGGATGAAATTAGGAAAAAAAAACCAGAAGGGAAACTGAAGAGGATGGGAATGAGACTTTTCCTATTCGTTTCCTTCTCCGTTCCTCTCCCTTGTCACGTTTTAAGGAATAAATAAAGCCTCACTACAATTTCCCCTCTCTCCAAGGAGATTTTTATGGGGGAAAAAACCCAAAACAAACCACATTTGGGACACAGAGCTTGCTGTTCCTTGGATCTGAACACGCTTTTAAAACTGAAAGTGAGGGGTTTTTTTGCTACATAAGATTAGAGATTGACACCTGCTTTCGCTGCAAACTGAAATGACGCACATTTTAGATATAAAAATCTTCTGCCAAACATGTCCAGAAAGGTGCTGATTTTGAAGTGTCATAACAAACAGTTAGCATTTTCAATAAAAAACTGACACAGTAGTTTTTCATACAGAGAAATGTCAACTTGAAACAAGCATTTTATACAACTGATATTTAAAAAATGATTTACTTGACATAATTGAAAAGTTTCCTTGGGGTAACGTTTTCCTGATTTTGTGTGTGTGTGTGTGTGTGCAAAGTTAAGCTTTCCACCACAAAAAAATGATCCCAAAACTTTGGCAGTCTTAGCCAAGTTCCTCTAGCGAGGAAGAGCACAACCAGGTCTTCCTCAGAAGTCATCACGAGCTTGCAGGAGACTGAAACCAACAGAAGAAAGACGCGTTAAGGGCAGGAAGCCCAACTCTGCCATGAGTTTCCCTACCAATCCTTTAGTCTTTGCCTCAGTTCCTTCTCGCCTTGGACTACCAAAGAGCTGAGTTCAGGTTGTGAAGAGCCACACTCAGCTTCACCCTGGGAAGGCACCAAGGAAGCACCATTTGCATTTATTTGCCAAAAGAGAAGGAAGGTAACTATGTAGAAGCTTCGAGTAATATGTAAATGGGAAGAAACAAACCTCACAAGCCTATAATCCCACACATTCTCACCACATCACTCAGCGGTTCCCATTGGACTACCATCTACCCAACCCTTCTTCACCAGAGCTGCACGCGGTGCTGTCCTCTCCACTGCTTCCCCCTGCAGAACCAGAGAAACTCCCGCTTTCTCTGCGCAGGAGAATGGGGTTTCCAGCTGTTGAAGGTTCTAGCCTCTCTACAACTGAAGCTCCAAGAGGTTTAGTTCTATTTTTTTTTTTTCAACATCAAGTGCAATAATATTCATATATTATATAAAACATTCCTATTTATTTAAATTATATGCATGCAACATCCCATAGAAAGGTGGACCTTGGAACTGGAGGAAATCATCTGAAAATGGGTGGATATAGCTGCAAGATCAGCTCATTGCCAATTTGTGTGCCAGGCAAATCTCACAAGCAGTCACTTTCTGCTCAGTGTCTGAACAAAACAGAAAGCACCCTCTTTTTTTTTTTTTAAAAAAAAAACAGTACTTTAAGCTTCAGAGTCCATGCTGGAAACCTCAGCCTGCACACTTTTTTAAGAAGAGCTAGATAAGTTTTGGTCACAACTTTAAACTCTCAGCTCAGCGTACCAGCCTCCTAGGACTGTTGGCACTGACAGAAGAGGTTTCAGATCCTTCTCTGAAGATCTGTGCATGGTTAATGCTGGGACCTATAACATTCAAATGCTAAAGCCACGAAACTCCAAAAAGAAACTCATTGTGATCTTGAAAAGAATGGCCACCCTCTGCCAGTACAAGCTTCCTAGACTACTGTTTAAAGTGCTGCTGTGCTGGTAGGAAGAGGAGAGAGCTGAGCAAGTCCCAACCTCTCTCCGGGCATCTCCAAAGTGGAAAGGGATTTGTCAAGTCTGAAGACTGGAGGGAGGAAACAGTACTCCAGCAAGTTTCTGCTGATGACTGTAACTGCACGATGACTGTATCCTACTGAAAGACCCCACCTCATCTGTGTTCCAGGAGATGGGCTCCTCGTGAACACTACAGGTCAGGCAGATCACTCTCCCATCAGCTTTAGATTAACAAGGACTTGTCTATACTGTTTTCCTCCACAGTAACACCACCTCTGTTTAAACAACTTACCCAGTATCATCACATCACCAGTGCTTTTCATCAGGAAAGCCAGTAACAGATCTGTTGCTGCCAGGATCACTCAGCACTAGCTCCCTGTACTTGTATGGCAAGAACTTCATTTGACCATTTCCATCTCAGGAACCTTCACTTTGCCACATAAACACAACAGGGGTAAGCCTAAGGCAGAGGCAAACCCAGAGAGAAGGGAAGATGAAGATCTTGCTCGTGTACAGTGCTCTCACACATAGATCAGAGCATATTGAGGCTACACCATTTCTTACACTATATCCTAAAACTATGACAATACTTCACCTTGTTCCTCTTTTGAAGCTTTGTTTACAGCAAATTCCATAAATAGAAGAGGACCTGAGAGCTGTTTCTCATCAGTGGAACGTCTCAAAGCAGGGAAAAAGAGATGCTGGGATTTGGGAGCAGAGGAAGGAGCACAAGTTCTTACAGTTACTACATCCACATTCAACCCCAACACCCGAAAATAAATCAGTCAAGTAGAAAGCACTTCTATAGCTAGCCATATAGAAACACACTACTGGAAGACAACAACAAGGCAACAACTATTCTTAATAGACATAAATGTATGTCAAATGGCACTCCGGACTATTTGCTTTGTGTGCACACTAAAAATTCATGTCAGTAGCAGCTGGACTGGAAGAGAGTTCATTCCGCTCAAGAAGTTAGGAGTACCTACAACCCCTTCTAGTGCAGTTGGTGACAAGTCCAGTCCCCTAACCCTTCAAGTCCTGTGCCACCTCTCCATGTTCCTTGAGACACCTCAGTTCTGAGCAGTAAGTTTTTATTCCAGCACACAACTTTCACTGGAGGGAGTTCGTTCCAGGCAAAACAGTCCTGCCACAGGGTGGATTTACATATGCTGGAGACCAACACCAAATCTAAGCTCCTTTGCAACTTAAGGCAATTTCCACGCACCCTCAGGAGAGGAACGAACAAGAAGCACCCAGGTAACTGTTCCACAATCTCTTCACGTAGATTTTTCTAAGCTACCTTGTAAGGGTGAGGGAGGAGATTGGTGCACATCCCCCTCAGAGAAAAAAAAAAGGTGTTCAAGACAAAGAAATCTCCACAGCAGCACAGACATCTTTCCAGAGCTGCTAAAAAAAAAACAACAAAAAAACACACTAAAAAAACACCCACCAAACCCCCCCCCCAAAACCAAAACCAAACCACAACCAACAAACCCCAAACATACAAAACCAATACCACCACTGCAAAAGCCACCCCACAGAAGAAAACCCAATCACACTGCATTTTCCCTAAAATCCAAAATATTGAATGCCTATGATTAAATAAGCATCTCAGATAAAATTTTTGGAGGACTGAGTCTATGACGGAAGGGAAGGAAAACAAAAATTATGAGTTCAGGAACTGGAATACAAAGTCCTTAACTCCATGAATAAAAATGGTCATAGAAGTTGGCAATGGTGTTTTATGCATAGTTAGAGCAGCCCTGCCAAGACACCGCATTTATAAGGGCTCACACTTGACTTGCAAGTAGGAATTGGAAATTATAGAAGGAAAAGGAATTCATGCAATGGCTTTTCAGCTTACTTAGAAGGCAACATTATGCTCCTTGCTGTACTCCAGAGAAATATCATTGCCTTGTTAGATATTCAAATAAAAAAAAGAGCCAGGAACCCTCAAGTATCAGTCCAGCACTGTTGACCCTCCAAATTACTACGCTTTAATTGCAAAGTCTTTGAAAATGCAACAGAACTTCTTGTACCAACACGATCATGGCCAGTACCTCCCTCCCTTCCCACAACACACCTTCATATCTGTTATGGAGGAGGAGCCTGGTCCATCCTCCCTCTCCAATTTAATCTCTGCCAGGCACCATCTGCCAAGTGCATCGTTAGTCCCGCGTCACCAGCCGTATAGTCAAGCACTATTATTGGCTTAATGCAAGGAAGAGCGGTATGTATCCATACAACAGATCATGCACTGAGGTGATCGCACGGACAAAGCGGACACATGGATGCTCTCCTTTCAATAAAGGTTCCTGCATGGAATTTCTTATCGCAGGAACAGTTCATCAACAAAATCCTCAGGACAAAGTAGGAGAGCTCCACACAGTTGAAGGGAGTGAAATGCCAGGTCGCCTCCTGACTGGGGGGATGCAGGATCAGCACCAGACAGCAGATAAAAGCAGGCTAGAAGAGGCAGAAGCTGCACTCCCACACATCAACGTGAACACTAACATATTTTAATGTTACAACACCGTTACCCACCAGGAAGTCTTTCTTGGAGGAGCAGCACCATAAAGAGAAAAATTATTCTAGTTGCAAACTTTTTCCTTAAGGCCAAGAGTTTGTCAGCGGGCTGACCACAGAAGCTGCTGTACGGCAGCATGGAATAAGCACCATCCTGAGCAGCTGAAGCCTATTTTCTAGTAGTAACAGATCACAGGCACAGGTTTCCCTCAGCACATCCTAAACTGCAGAAGAGATGCAAATCAAGAACCAAAGGCAGCAGCAGCTTCAGGAATGGCTGGGGTACATAAGAAGCAGTCACAGCTGCTTTGGGAGGCTTATGTTCAGGGTCAGGAAAGGCACCTTTCTAAAGGAAAACATTAAAGGTCAAAAAATAACTAGGGAAGAAAACAAAACCAGAAAGCTCACTGCATCTTCACCAGCACTTCCAGCAAACTGTTCCCACTGGGTGGCTTCCCAGTGCCAGGAGCCTGCACTGCCCGAGGGACTCACAGCAGGCAGCGCTTCGTCCTCCACCCCCAGCACTGACAGTGGGGGATTATGCAGGGGCTGACCAGGTACAGAAAACACTGGTTGTTTTGCAGCGGGGTGTTGGCATCAAAGGACGTGCACGTTCTCTCAAGTCACCAGGGCACACAACTGATTTGCTGCAATGGTGCCCATCCAGAAACAGTACACGCCGTTCCTTCATGCAGACAGTAAAATACAGCACTAAATGGCAACACAGGTAACAGCAAAAGCTTCTCAGCAAAAATCGCCAGTAAGTGATGTGGTACAAAGCAGGATATTTAGAGTCACTTTATGCAGATTTAATGCCTGGTTCCCCTGTTGTACGATTGATTCAGGACTTACTCCCACTCCCTGCACCGCAAAAGGCCCCTGTCCCTGCCCGTTAGGTGCCCACAGTTCAGTGGTGTCAATTCCCTTCCCTGCCTCTGGCAGCAGCAAACATTTTAGGAGAGCAGCCAGCCTAAACGGTACGGTTCACACCAGGTGAGAAATCCTTCTGCATTGGCACCTCTAGGATTTCAGGCTCTCTGCCATCCTTGCGAGCTACGTCAATCCAGCACCCCAATCACACGGTTCCTGTTTTAAATATCTCTGGCTGGAAGCGTAAGAGCTTGTTGGAAATCGCCTGTACATTAAGAGCTCTTCATCCCTGTTGTGCAGTGACAAGTAAGGATGCAGATGGAAACAGGGAGTTGTAACCAGAATTTTCTGCCACACCTTCAGACACATTATTGCATGCTATCTACCTCAAGTG
Organism: Aramus guarauna; assembly: GCA_013400195.1. NCBI lineage: Eukaryota > Metazoa > Chordata > Aves > Gruiformes > Aramidae > Aramus > Aramus guarauna. The sequence goes on along the minus strand of VXBL01006098.1, from coordinate 779,175 downwards.
CCATGGCATTTAATTCAGAAAGTGTAAACGAGTTTTTCATGCTTCGGATTTAAAAGGATACCACCAATAAAGGCTAGAGACAGACAGCCTCCAGCTATTGCCATGAGTAAAGACAAAGGAATCCCTTTAAATATGTAGAGTGTGGAGGCTTTTTCCATTCTTCAATATGGAAGTAATCACACAAAGCAGTATTTCCATGAAAAAGTAGGTCCAGTTTAGATGAACAGGAAAAAAAGCCCAAACATACAATGATACAGTTTTACCAGATGCAGTAATTAAAAATCCAAGTTTAAAAAAATGAAAAGCAAACACAAAGTCATCATCAAGTTTTCTGTTTTATTTAAGATTTTAGTTTTAATTCTGAAGAAAGAGGTACATTTCCTTGGTTTTAGTTTTAGCGTCAGGTTATAACCATGTTTATTTATCTGTTTCTTTTTTCCTGTCTTTTCAATACTGCACAAACGTCCAGAAACTACAGGGTTAAGTAAAAGCTGCAGGCAGAGGAGGTCAGAGGTTGCTCCTGATGGTGATCATGTGGCCCCAATGCAGTGCTATCCCAGAGTGCCCTAATCAGGTGAATCTTTGTTTTTTTTAAAAAAAAAAAAAAGAAAGAGAGACTGACAGAGGAGACAGAAAGACTGAAGTAAATATCACTCGTGTTTCAGCTGCTTATAATTATATCATGTATATGCTAGGTATTAAATCTGTGAATACTTTTAAAACATTAAAGTTTACTTTAAATCTAAAGCCAAAATTAAAGAAAAATCTTATTCTCCCCTCTTTAAACCACTCTTTAGCAACATGCCAGTTACTCATAGCTATAAGTGTTTTGTCTTTCAACACACTTCATGTCAAACTCTGACACAATAAAATCCCCTTCTCAAAAAAAAAAAAAAAAAAGAAATTTCCCTGTGTAGTGCCACACTGAATGCAAAATAAATGCTAGGCCACTGCTTGCCCCACATGTTCAGTAACTTCATTTAAATTAAATACCTTTTTCATGTTTCTGCATTTCATTCTGCATTGCATTTTTTCCCCTAAAGATTGACACTTTTCCACTAGGCAGAAATACTCATGTGCAAAAGACATATGACAGTAATATTCTCCTTAAGCATTGAGACTGCATTTTGATTTCTCTCTCTCTTTTTTTTTTTTTTCCTTAAAATGGTTAGAAAATATTTCAAACAGTGTATTTCAAACACTGGCTCAGCAGAAATGTAACTAAAAGATACAGTCATGACCCTGTGATGGCATTGCATTTGGGGGGGGAGGTTTGATCAGGAACTGGATTCTTCAGAAAGAAAGATATGACAGGGAACAGTAGGTGGGCATGGGGAGGAGTCAGGGTGGGACACTTCCTGCATTTCTCTCGTTTTGGGTTTTATTTTTTTTTTATTTTTTTTTTCCTTTTTCCTCCTTTCCTAATGACGATCCAGCGCTGAGCTCTGTAGTAGATCTGTGGGGGTTTTACTGGGGGGTCTGAAGGCTGTCTGAAAGCCTGGAGGTGGGGAATGGAAGCTGGTGGGGTTTGAAGGAGGAGAGTAGGGATTCCAACTGGCTCTGTGCAGAGGGATCTGTGTGCCGAAGGGGTTACTGTGGTGCGTCTGTGATGGCGCTGCACTGGGGCCGTCCACCTCTGTGAGGGCCTGAAGAGATTTTAGCCAATGTGGAGGATTGTCATCTTGAAGGGTGTCTAAACTGTTTCCTGTGGAGGCTGGGATACCTATGAAGAGAAGAACAAAAAAACAGGGATACAGGCAAGTCAGAGCAGAAGCAATAAGCTGAGCATAAAGGAGGTCAATTTAACCTAACAAAAAGCAACAGTGGTAAAACATGATTAGTTTGTACAGAGAATGCATTTTATATTATTACATGTAATTACCCTGCCCGCAAAACATTTAACATTAAATCCAGATAGGAGAAAGTTCCCCCTCAAAGCACTTCTTCATGAAACACACAATTTTCTATCAAACATCCTGCGCAAGGACTGCATCCCTGTTGACGTGACCTTACCACACCAAACTACCAGTACACTGCATGCTTCACCTCTGCCTAGTTGAATCATGCTTCAGCCTCTCTAACAGGGAAACACAACCAGACAGCCTTATAAAAGAGAGCTTTATAAACAAGTGGAGTACGTCCCTTTTTAAATAACAAAGTCCAGTGAATGTCTTCAGTGCCTCAGGACCAGCAGTGCTCATAAGGGGACATGCCATCCAGCAGAAGGGACACCTACGCTCACCCTATAGATAAGTGCTGATCCGCCTGACTGCCTGCAAAGGTCCCGGGCATGCATTGTAAAGGCCTATGTGACACCTCGTTATACCTAGCGGTTCCAAAAAAATTCCTGGACCTGTGAGGTTTTGTAGATGGAAGCTGGAAGAGACCACCGCATACTGACTTTTTCTTTTTTCCAGATGTAAATCAGTTTGTGCCAAATACCCATTGGATGGTTTGCCAGCAGAGCTGAAGGAGTGAGAAACGGTTACCTGTGATGATTGCGGGGTCCATCCAGCTGCCAGGGCTGTCCCAATTCAGGCTGTCGGTGGTGGCAGTGTTGGACGTTGGTACACTGTGGTTGGCGTTGGAGGGGGAAGAAGCATTGGGCAGTCCACCAAAGTTGATGTTAATGTTCGGTAGAAGTGCCCTTAGCCCGTCCTGCCATTCCTTCATATTTAAACTCTCTACAGAACTGCTGTTGTCTGGGAGATTTACCAACAAAAAAAATGAAAGATAAAAAAATAAAAAGCTGAAGTTAGAAACAGATGTCCTTCTTTGGTGGGGTATGGGATTTTGTTTTTACTTTTTAAGCTAAGCATTTAATACTTTCCCTATCCAAAAACTAGGGTCAATGTTTGTATGATTGATGAATATCTTAGAGGGGCTGGCAGGTTTTAAGCCAAGCATAAGGGAGTGGGAGAAAGATTTAACTCCTCCCCCAATTCATACTTCCCCATTTTTTTTTCAGTTCAGAGACTCAAGTAATCAAGGGCACAGTGGCTCTCCCTCTATTACTAATAGGGGAAAACCTACCAGGTCCTTTATGAGAATACCTCTGTTGCAAGCTAGATAACCCAATTCGGCTGCTTCATTGATGGGCAGAAGGCTCGAAAGGGTTGTTTTCTTTGAAGTATATTAAAATGAAGAAAGGCTGGTAGGGCTTTGCAATAGAAACCAAAAGAAACCTGAGGAACCAGGGAGGCAGAGGAATATCACTAAAGTTTTTTGTTTTATTACAGCTCGCTCATTCACAGCCCTACAGATGTTCTTCCGAAGGAAATGGTAATTAGGTTCTCATGAAGTTGGAGGGAGTGCAATTTCCTCTTGCAGTTGAAGAACAGTAGTGAAAATTCTTTAGAGACCTTTCAGAATAATTCCCGACACAGCAACATCCTCAAAACTTTGGTTGGAAGCAAACCAGCTGGACACCAAACCAGTCAAGTCTCAACTATTTGTCTAAATGTTTCAGGGCATGTATTGAAAAAGAACAACATGATAACGTGGCTATTAGCACCACAGCAAATATTCCCTGAACACAAACCTTAAACCATGCTATCTAGAGCAGACTATTCAGTTCTACAATCCATCTCCTACTTTAGGTATTTCAAAGCAAAACAAACAAGACCAAGCATCCTAGTATTTACCAGCTAATACAGAAAGTCATACTTAACTAACTTGTAGACAAATATATTTGAAAAGAAAGTGTTGGGTAGTATATTGGCAGTACGCTCTTTTTGTCAAAAACCTAGAATACAACTTTTTTTCCCTTTTTAACCATCTCTGCCTGTCTTAGTTGAAGAAAGGACCTTGATGTCAATCAGAAGTGTTACAGCAAGATACTTATATAATACTGCTACTTCTTCAACAACAGAAGAAATTGAAGTTCTTAATGGAAAGTTAGATGATATCACTAACTTACAACTTTATGTTGGAGAGTGAAGAAAGCAGTCTCGCTTGCGATCAAAACCTGCCTTAGCAATTATTGTAGAGCTGAATGCTCAGAAAGAACTGTTATTTTGAGCAATTACGTTTTTTCTAACTAGAGGGGGGGGAGGGGAAGCAAGTTCTTGAAATCCTGTGCTTTCATGCAGAACTTTCCTTCCCCAGACCAGAGTTTTTTTCAGAATAAACTTTATATAAGATTCTGCTTCTGTACTGAATTACAGCAAGCAACTTCAATCACAAATCACAGCAAGTCATACCTCAGTCCACATCACCAACTGAACTTCAAAACAAATTACTATGCAAATCTGCTATATCCACTTTGCCTATGACAACTGTTGGAGCAATGCATTCATTTCTAACCCTTTGCATGCATAATGCAATTGCTGTAGCACTGCATGCATAAATGTCCCCACATAGCAGGACGGCAGCTGACACCTAGAACGTCTGTGGCCAGACTGATACTGTACATGGAGCCTCGACAGGGATAACAGCACAGATGCAAAGAGCGTACTACAAAAATCACCCTCTGTACTTGGGCAAGTTTGCAGAATACATTTGACCACGGACCCTGGAAGGTTTACCATTGCCTGCTGTTATCCCCACTCACCAGCTGAGGCTGGGGAATCACCCTTCCTCAGAGGTTACAGCATGAGGTACCTCCATGAGGAAGACAGACAACTCCTAAGCATTCCCATAAACAAAGAAAAGACGGGTCAAAAATCCGGTAGTGGAAGTAACCCCAAAAGCCTGTCCATGACTATATGCATCGTGTTATAACTAAAGACTGAAATTTTAAATGCTATAGGAGAAAAAACTAGCAGTAACAGAACTGCAGCTTTGCCTTAAGCAAGTACTCTAAGATCAGCTTTTCAGCAACACCTTCGCACACAGACGCAATCAAGCCTCCAGACTAAGTGTGACTGTATCCACACACTGTGTGCAGCAACGTGCTCTCTGGGGCCTGGTGTGCGAGTCACTTTGGGTGGGGGAAAAAAAAGCAGGCTTATCAGCAATTTGTTCTGTGTTTGTTTAGCATCAAGCCATACAACTGGCATTCACTACTTCTTTCATTTCTCCTACTGTAAATCTACTTCCTGTTCCCGGCAGAGTTCCCACTTTTTTCTTTGCGATATCAATGCACACAATAAACAGTTTTAAAGAGTTTGGTGCAATATGTTTTCCATTCAAACCCATGATCCTGGGGTTTAAAAAAACCCAAAATTTTAAGAAATGTTAGTCAGAAATATCCTCAATACATAATTGCTCACAGCCATCTTGATCACCCATAATGCTATTTGAGACAAGTTCTAAATTTGTTTTTCAGAACAAAAGTAGCCAGCTCGCCATCACAGAAATAACTGTGCAACAGATTCTGCATGGTACACCATTAGTTTCCACTATTTTCTCACTACTGCTTCTAACAGCTGGTGCAAAGAAATGCAGGTCAGTTTAATTACTCACTTCTACTACAATGCAAAAAGCACACACAAGATGTTTCCTAGGACCATGCATGAGTGAACATACTCATCACAATACCTGTGAGCTGGGGATCTGCAAGCTCATCATGATCTTAATCATGGATATTACTAACCCCCAATATGCCCTCAGAGCTCATGTGCAAGAAAATAAACATGTAGTAAGCTACACACCTGCAACATGTCACTGAGGAAGTCTAATGAAGACAAAGCTGGCAAGACGTCATACTTACAAGGAATGGGATAGGAAAATAAATGTAATAGAGCATTAGGCCACCTTGTGCTAATATACCTATTTTTGTTATGTTCTCCATTTAAAAAGACATAACACAGCATACATCAGAGTCCAGAAAGATAGCAAGCAGTTGAGATACAAGATTTTCATGCAACAGAAAAAGCTGGCGCTGTTCAGTGAGGAGACATTAATCTCAGGCAGGTATAGTGCACCACTGCCGTGTACCCTCTCTAGTACAGAACAAAAGAAAATAAGAAGAAACTGAGGCAGAGCGTCCTTTATCTCAGCTGTCGGTACAAAACCCACTTGGAAACACAGAATTGAAAAGATGAAAGGCCTGAAAGGATTCATTATCTATAAAAACTATTTGCTAGCAATAAGGAAGCTTATTAAAATCTTGTGCTCCTGGGTACAAAAGTGACAAAACAGAGAATTCAAAACCATTTATTGTCTTTTCCAGACAGCTGGGTTTGTGGGGCTGAAAGGCAAACTATGACAAGAACATTGCCCTCTGACACCAAAGAAAAAAGCAAGCAACACATTACTCAGGTGTCTGTAACAGGGCTTTCCAACTTGGCTAATAAATACACAGAGTAAAAAAACCCAGCCCAAACATGACCAAAGTTTCACAGCTTTTGTCAGACTCCCAGTCTCTAAGGAGAAAAGCTGCCATTAAATTATTCTTGCCATATGTGATCTGGTAAGGGATTAAAATGCATTAAGGTGTTAAAGTAGGTGGGATCAATTGAGAATACAATGCTCCCACAACACTCCCTCCACTGCCCTCCAATGCCCCAGTTACTGGCTATGATAGGTGGAACACCCAGCTTTAAGAACTCCTGATGCAACCCAAGTATGTGAGCAATCTCCAGGCATCATACAGCAATACCCAAACCAAACAATTAAATCAGTATGTCTTTGCTGGAATCTGACAAGTTTTAAACAAGAACCTGAGTGAAAATGCAAGTCCACCCCAGAAGCAGGAGTTACTTCCACCACCTCAAGAAAACAAATATCTTCAGAAGAAATTACTACTCATTCCTCAGCTAGTTTGTCTTTTTTTGTTAATCGAGTTTATGAGAAAAGGTTAGCTCTCAGTTAATACAGAGCTATTAAAAGGGGCAGTTGCATATTATGTTTCCCTACCTCTAAGCTTAAGTGGTTGAAGGGAGTAATTTTTTGACTAGCTAGCAGACTTCTCAGCTGGGCATCATAACCTAGGGGAGTGAGGACTAACACACCATTTCCCCCTCTCAATGAGCGGAAACACACACCATCTCCTTCCATAGCCTCATCCTAATTTAAAGTAGTATGCCCATGGACAGTGGGAAAACAGAAGAAAACAAGTTAAAACCCAGTTGACCTCAATGAAAAGATTTTACACACCAAGATAAATTGAAGATTCCTCCTGCCATGCCCCAGCTTTGTCTCTGAGAGAAGAACCTGGCGAAGCCTCACTGAAAGCACCACTATTCACATGAAAAATAGGCTCAAACACCCATCCTGAACTCCAGTCTTCCCTTGATGTGGATTTCATAATCCTTTCTGGTCTACCAGAAACTTATGTTTACAGATATGAACAGATTCCACTGAACAGAAAGCACTGAACTTGTTCAGGGGTCTGAGGTTGTATGCCAACATGAAATAAAAGCACTTTTTTGTAAAATTTTCAAAGTCAATTACTGTCCTAGAGTGAGCCAAGGGAAGGAAAAAAAGCTTCATCGCAAGCTTAACCTGTCCACCCAATTTAAATAAAAAAGTATTTCAAGTCAGCTTAAAATAGAATATGATTGAGAAGCCTGAACACTTATCTGTATAAAAACTGGTCATTTAATGAATATCTAAATAAAATCATTACCCCATCATGACATCCTACTAGTCTGGTAGTGTTACTTCAATATCCTCTACCTGCAGTGCCTTAACATTATTCCTTCAAATAGGGCAAAGCAATGAGTATTTAGGGGAGAGACAGCAAAGAGGATGATGGTCAAGCCAGAAACACTGTTCTGCTGTACACAGTCAATACTTCAGAAGACATTTGGACAAGTACCAGCCTCATTGACAGTTGCTGTTCTGTGACTTGACAAATTCTGACAAATGACACCGCAGCGTAGACCCAGAAGTACTTCAGGTTTTGGTGCACCATGTTTGTGATGCTGACACAATTCGCCTTTTATATTGAGGGTAATGGGATAGCATGGCTTACAGTTTACTTGGCAGGAGACAAGCCCACTAAAATAGATGTCCTACAGAGACTAGATTTTTTCAAATTATTGCCCCAATTCTGATACAAGTCTATGGTCAAATCCATATAAAAAAATAAATTCACACAGTACAGGCTTAAATAAAATTAATAGCAAAAATCACAAGACCATCACATTAAGTGTAAAGAAGTATATTTCTTTGCTCTGCCAAAGTTATGTTCCAAGCTATTACGAGAGCCTGATTTAGTATTAATTGTGTAAAACTATTAAGTATCTTTATGTCAGGAGTCCTAAATATTTTAGTCCTGCTGAAAAGCAAGCAGTCCTGCAAATCTAGGTTGCAATTATTTATTTCTTTAAGGGTCCATCAGTATGCCACGTGCGTGACCGAGGCACACAACAGTGCTACAGAAAAGCTCCAAATAAGCGAAAGAAATTCAGAGGAAAACCATCATATGAGAGAAAAATAAACTTATTAGGAATGTCACATACCTGACTGCACAGGGTGACAACAAAAGTGAAGAGACTATCAAGGTGTATTCAGTAGTAAAATGGCTATTGCAGTGACCTGCTTGTAAGAAGGCCTTTGTGAAATCTTCAAGGACACTGTACAGTAACAGTTTTGAAGCCTCAGCAAGACAACCAGCATGACAAAGTTTGGCCGAGGGGGCAAAAACAGGGGAAAAAAAAAAAAAAAAGGAACAGGAAAGACTACCAGAAAGAGTTTACCAGGAGTCTCTCGATTTGATTAGAAACAAATGAGGCCATCAGAAAGGCATGCCTTTTGCAGTGACATCCCTGTTAGTCCCAGCCCGCACTTTGTGCTACCACTTTCACAGATACCACAGACAGTCTGTGCTTTCTGTGAAACAGCCGGTTACCCTATTCCAAGAAGTGACTGGGGCTTCTCTATTTTCATATCAAAATGACTTTCCACTATTGGTATTGCTATTTTACAAAAAGTTGCCCAGTAATTCACTCTGAGGGAGTGAAGAGAATGAGAGGACAATTTGCCACATCCTAAAATGAAATTACACCCATCACATTAGATAAACGCAAAAGTCTTTCATCCACAGCTTATATATTTAACCAACAAAACAGTTACGCTAAGAACTGTACCTATATCACTTTAATATGAATAAGAAGTTTATTAGCTCATGGAATTTTTAAAACCGTGAGTAAAATCCTATTTAAACTACTACAGTCTGAAGGATTTCAGTCTCAGACTTCATTGATTCTGTCTATCTATGATTTCTAGGAATCCCACAATGCTTAAACCGAACAATGAAGTTTTGCCCATTCACGGTGGCCTGATAACATCACTGGCAGATTAAAGAAAAATGAATCTGTCCGCATTTAAACAGCGGTGCTGCCCATCAGGAATACAAGTAGCCACTTCACATTAGGGAGATAGCAAATGACAGGAGCACTAGAAGACAAAGCTGTTTGAAGGGAACACTGACTTCTTTACACACTGGAAGCAGCGTGGCAATCCACAAAAACAGCTTTCTAAGTGTCATTCCACAGTACAGGTTTCAAATGAAAAATCTTATGGTCATGAGCACTAAGAGCTGGGGAAACAAAAGAAGTGTATATACATACACACACACATCCCTACAAAATTGCCTTCAGTAGTTCAAAAGACAGTCGTCTGCCCTCAGCTTCAAAAGAATGCAAGTATAGTAGCTTTTATCTTTATTCCACAATTCCATGGTCATATTAATTCCATATGCACCCAATTTAAAAGATAGCCATGTAAATAAAAAAGCACTATTTTTCAACTTAAAATAAATCAAGTGCAACTTAACATGCTAGTAAGCCAAACTATCAAGTAGAAAAGGAATATATTGAATTCTAAAGTATGTTTCTTGAAATAATTTTCCTTTTTGATGAAGATCTGACAGTACAACTTTTAACACTTTAGTCACAGAAAGCTTGAGTGTCAGAAAATTAAATTTGTTTTCAGGGAAAATGCCTTCTACAGGGATCATCAGCGAGGGGACAGCTCATCTTTGATATTCAATAGGAAGATTCCTATTTGCTTGTATGCACAGTGTCAGAGTTTTATTAGGTTTGAGAAAAGCACTTTTATATTAAGTATTCTGGAAGGTTCTTATGATTGACTTATACTTACCATTGCTCAAGAGACCAAATCTAATACATAATTATAGCAGCCAGCCACCCAATTTTAAGCTATAAGTAAATTTCAAATTGAGATTCTAACTTGCTTTGCAAAACATGCTTGACTTCATATCAGATTTTTTCCACAGTATCTCACCATTTATTACTGACTTTTTAGTTGCTGATTGCTAAAAATGCATAGTGGTCAATTGTAGGATTTCAAGTTGGGGCCCACTGTCCTGCATACAAAAAAAGACAGTATGTTCTGTAGTGCTTCCACCTTAGTCAATTAATAACCTCTTTTTCCTGTGAGCTAACAAGACGCTTCTCATCCAAAAAAGGACCCCATAAGAAAACAGCCAGTTCTCACCACTGAATCTTTAATATTAACACAAACCTAAACTAAGCATACAGAGAATTAAGATACTGAAACAAAGGAAATAGATACTCGAATCCTGCATACAGAACAGTTTGATTAAAAAGCTCAGAAAGACATTCCATTCATCTGAGAAAACAAAGTTCATTTTAACCTAAGCATACCTGCTGCTTACTCTTACATTCTGCATCAGGGTTCAATCTCACCAGGGTACCCTATCTGTCAATAACAAACACCTTTGACCTCAAATGAAAATCCTGTGTGTACAAGTGCACTTGTTCATACATGCATAGACATATGCATAAATAACAGCACAATATATGGAATTTGCCCTATGGCCAATGCAATAACTAGAATTAGCAAAGAAAAATCAGATCTTCAAAGCTGTATCAGTAATTAGCAAGAGCCTATCTAGTTATGACAGTTCTGGATTCCAGAGGTACCCAACCAATCCTCTGACCAAGGCTCTGAGACCAGCATTAGCACAGTGAGTGCATACTTTAAGGAATGATAAACTCATTTTTAGTTTTTCCACATCTGTAACAAACAATTAAGGCTGATGTATATGTCTAGATACTTCAATCATTCTATGGGAAAGATTAGATGAACTGCAAGAAAACTGAGAAGAAAAACAAGCTTTCCATGACATGAAATTCATTCTGATTACTAAATGCTGTCTTCCAATAGACATGACCCATTTTTTAAATATATGTTTGTTTGTTTTTTTTAAATAATTCCTTTGGGAACAAGCTGAAATTCAAATGAGGTTACAATGTAGAAGGAACCAAGAGATGGCAAAGGATGGCAAAAGATCAGATCGGCCCCCCCAACGTGATTTGGTATCACTGGGAGGAGAAACACTTTTTGTAAAGCTGCTCTTTCAGTTGCTGTTACCCCTTCAGGATATTTCATTAACACTCCTCCTCAATACAATTTTAAAAAAGATTACGTTTGCCTTTTCTTAATGCTTCAAGCCAGTGCATTTCAAAATGTGTTTACACAGCCTATGAACTGTGCTTTTGCTAAAATTAATCAGTCATAATTGATATTTTGTGAGATGAACTAGACTGAGAAGCTGAAGTTTTGGGTGCATGCCCAAAGCACAGCCCCTTGTTAGACACTGCCACTAACAGGTGGCACTGTCAAGTGTACTAATTTCCAGTCTTCAAAGGGAAACTACCAAGTTTTAAACATAATTAAGTCAATGGCATCTTTTAACTCATGCTAGTGGTTTACTGTATATTTTGAGGTGCCAGTTTGTGATTTTAGAAAGCATCCAAGAGAACACAGCACCTCGAGGCTAAGCATCTGCCTGCTGGAGGAGGGAGACAGATACCACATAAGCCAATGGAGCTGCCTTTTACACTACTGCCGATCTTACGGGTTACCTATGAAAGGAAATAGTCTTTTTAACTTTTGGTGAACCAGCCCTAAAGAGGAAGGGAGAAGTTCTTGTTCTGTAAGCAATAAATGCAGTCTTCCATCCCTAAAACGCAAGCAAAGACCCAATGTTCAGTGCAGCTGAAGCTCATTTGGTGACATAACTACAGGCAGGAACAGTCAGGCAATTTGATGTGATATACCTCCTGCATGCTTGTTTCCTCCCATTTCTGGGGACAAGTTACCCAAAAAGCTCTCAGGACTGATGATCCAGAACACAAATCAGGTCAGCCACTCAGGCCACGTATTTCAGCCAACATCACATTTATTTCAAGTCTAGCAGTGTTAATGTGATTAGTCATTCCTCTGATGTATCTCAGCCAAGAGAAGTTAGAGGATATTTTTTTTTTTTACAGTTTTTTTTCTTTACATTTGTCACATTTTCTTCTTCTGAAATAAAATTACACATTTAAAAATAGGCATCTAACTACTCAAAAAAGCAGGATGCTTGTCTTTCACTGCTATCCCTAATAATCCTACAATCAAATATTTTAAGAAATTCATAAGAGCTTAAAACCAGAGATGAGGGCACAGATATTTATATATCAAGCTTTATTTGGAACAGTATCTCCTATACAATCGTAAGAGAAAAATTCCACAGGGTTTTAAGAACAGTTGCAATATTAGCACTGAAAAGGCACTGGGAGGGAAGGGTGGGTGTGTGAGATGAGATTTTGGAACAGATGGAGAAGTAGCAGGACTTAAAGGACAGGTGCTGTGGACCATGACATGGATTAAGCCAAGGGAGGCAGGCCTTAGTAGTAAATGTAGAAAGTGTATGGGAGTTAAGGGACAAGACATCAGAAGTAGGACAAGGGACATCCACAGCAGATTTCAAACAATGTGACTTTAATCTTGACACTGATGTAATATTTTGGAAATTAATCCAAAATCCCATTTCTATTTATTTTAAACCTAGCAGCAACACTCTGGGTACGCTAAAAACTCACACCACCTCAAGAGCAACAGAAGCAAGCAAGCCAAAAGTTTATTTTAAAATTGAATTTGTTCCATATTGTGCTGAACACTTCACGTCTTCCCCAGTGAAATTGAAAATTAGTTATGATGGGGAAAAAAAAAAAAGGAGAATGAATTTCGGGGGTTGGGGATACACACAGACACAAAGCACCTTCTAAAGAAGAGAGGTGGAGGCCCCAGAACCTCCATAGAAAGAAATGGGATGCAGCAGGCGTAAGGACTGATGAGAAGAACAAAATATTCAGTGGCAAAAGCTGCACTAAGAATAAGGGGATTCACTGAGGAAAACAGGACACAGAGGGCCAATGCAAGGGTCGGTAAAAGCAATCCTGGAAACAGCTAAGGGTCATTTACAAACAGTACTTTTCATTTTACAAATTTCAAAGCGGTGTTCAGGCCTTTATTTCCAGATGAGGACTGACCTTGATATCAGGGTAACACATATGCTTCTGAGAGGAGCTGCACTTGGGAAAGATACAAGCCTTTGGAGGTGCCACACATGGCACCTACAACTAATAGTTGTATCAGCCAAGATTCTCAGCAGATTTCCCATTTTCAATATTTATACTTAATAAGATAAAGACTTCAGAGCTATAGGCAGCCATAGATCTAACCAGAGGCACAGAAAAGACAACATTCAGCTGCCATGCTTTCTGCCCAGCTGCTGTCAGAAAGCCAAATGTCAAGGAAGACCAAATGAGCAAGCAATCTTCTTTAAAGGATTACAACAGAAAATTAATGGACTAATGCATCTCTTACTGTTAAAAGGCAGGCCATCAATACTTAAAAGCAGCATTAAAACTTTCACATATTGTCAGGTCAAGAGGAAAAGTATCACAAAGTGCTCTTTCAAACACTGCATCCAAATAAAGGGATGTGAGGCAGCACTGCTTAAGTCACATTACCCGTTGCTAGGGTAGGGATTAAATGCATTTTGTACACAGCATTTGGAGAATTTTAAGTTTTACATGTTGAATTTCATTTTTTTGGTTCCAAGATTGTATAAAACAAGCCGCGTTTTTCTTTGTTTGGGAGACAGAATCAACTATTAGGAATCAGCCCAGAGAGAGAAGACAATGTCCAAAGGACAAAGTTCAAATAAGAAATGTGTGCCCCAAATGAAAATGAGGTTACATTTTGAAAAAATACTAAATCAGACAAGGACTCTTAGTATTAAAGGCAGAGCACATCAATGCTAGTTCTCTCACCCTTCTCTATGGTCTAAACAAAGTCTTTTAAACAATATCATCATAACCTACATATAGGGATTGTTTTACTGAAATGTTGTCCAAAAGGTAGCATTAGGCAAGAAGGGATTTGATGTTCAAGACAAGTTCGATAGCTTGGGGCATAGAGGCCAGAAAATTTAAAGTGGGAAAGCTGCAACACCATAAGTTGTTCAGATATTAAGAAGGTCCAACTTCTTCCCACTTAAAGTTCTGAGCTCTTTTATAAAAGCTTCATTGCTTTGCCCTCCTTGCTACCAGCTATTGCTTCACAAAAACCTAAATGCAGGCAAGACTCAAAAATGTGCATGCTACTCAGTGTCCTGATAAGGAACACAACACCGCTACCGCAAAGACTGCTGTATGGCACCCAAACTTAATAGAACCGTGCACCTATTTATTGTCTCAATCTCATCTTTAAATAAACATAATTCCATTAATTAGGCTGGGCATACTCAAGAGATAAGCCACAACATCAAAACAAAAAGGTCTTGAGAACACGAAATTTTGATTTGTCAATTCTATTCAACTACAAAGACTTATGACATTCAAGCCCCCTGTTTTGAAGTTTCAGGAACAGTTCACAGAAGTCTACTGCAATCTCCACATCAATGGATCTCCACATCAATAGGCTTCATGGCTAAAATAACTTAATGGATTTTACAGTGGTTATCTTCAAGGAGACCGGGTAAAACATTTTTCTTCCCTTATCCTAAACAGGGTTTAATACTTTGTGCTTCCTATCTGCTTCTCTGTCCACTTCACTATTTCCTCTATCTTAGATTTCTAATATAAGCATGATATACATAAATTGCCTGTTTGCGTTCAAGAATTATTTAGACAATGCTCTGAGATGTATGGTTTAATTTCTGGCTGCCCTGTGTGGAGTCAGGACTTGGACTTCATGACTCTTGTGGGTTCCTTCCAACTCAAGGAGTTTCAATGATTTATATGGGAATATACACACAATATTGTGTAGCATTAGTTTGATATTTGAACTCTTCCAAGACTATCTAACTATCTCATTATTGTTGAATTGATAAATTCTTGAAATTAATTTTTTTCTCATTTGGCATTATGCTCAGGATAATTATGAAATTAATAAGTGAAATAACAGCCAGTGTTTCAAAGTGTCAAGTACTTCATCTTGCATAGATCTGACAAAGGTGGACTAACCATTTACAAGTTTTTCCTCATACTTTTAACTGTGTGAATTTGTTCTTATACTCTATGTAATAAAATCAATGAGTACCAACCACTCAGTAAACTTAAGAAATAAAGCTATATATTTCTATTTTCCCATTATTAATACGCATACATCTCTTTTTATAAGCATCTGTCTCAAAACACACTGTTAATCTGAGACCTCCTTTACTCTATGATCCAATACTACCCTTATTAATTTAGAACACACTACCAGGCATTGGGGTAGCAAAGATAACATATTAGCTATCAAATTACAAAGAGTTTCCTATTATCCTAAAGTAACATAAAAATAAAGGCACATTCACCCACC
>VXBL01006098.1:706253-763627 GCA_013400195.1 Aramus guarauna | reverse complement strand
CCCCCCATTGCTGTCAGTGGATCTTTCCTTTGGCATTATCTACAGAACAAAGCATACCTGCTGTCCTATATTCTTAGGATAGCTTGCACACAATCTAGGGTAAGATTGCTTTTAGCAACAATCAGACTATCAATGAATAAGAAGTCACTGAACTTTTTTCCTGAAGCAGTTATACAGTTATAATTGCACAGTAAATCCATCCCATTCCAGAGAAGAGGAATAAGCCTAAATTGTCCCTTACAATGAGGCCATGTAACAACTGCTACAGTTTGCAAAATCATACTGTAGGGGAAGAAAAAAACGCTAGTTTGGAAACCAGTCAGTCAAAAAGTTCATTTAAATATGGGTTGAGCACAAATGTATGCCTGATGAATACAACACATGTTAGGTATATACATAATAAAATTATGAAGTCAATCGTGTCATTGCATCATTTCATTGGAAACTGCAGAATGAGTTTAATAAATACTACTTCCTCTGAGAAATAGGCTACCAAAATCCATATAGAAGTTATTTTAAAATATCAGAGCTAAAAAAAATAATAATAAAAAAGTAGGTAGTGCCTGTGTCCCCTCATTTAAATCTGGTGCACATCATGAAACAGCCCTACGTGGAGCTGTGTGGTTATGAATACAGCACAGCTCTGATTCTCGACTAAACAAAAGGTAGCTTCAGAACATTACATTTAACGTCACACACGAGTATTTCAAATTCACGCGAATACTAATGCCTACCTAAATCAGAAGCAGCAGCAGTTTCAAAGATAGTTTTCTTCATACAAGCTTCCAAACCACAAATACACTTAGTGAAATCAACTAAAAATGAATTTAGAAAGCCTAAAAAAATAGCATACTAACTTCATGTGAAGTTAAAAAAGCTTTTAGATCTGCTTGTTTTCACAGAAATGACAAAGAAAAGTTGAAAAAGGTTGATTAAATAGAGCAGTCAAATGCACAGAATAAAAAAAGTGTGGGTTTTTTGGTGTGGGGTTTTTGTTGGGTTTTGATTTTTTTTTTTTTTAAAATCACTGGTCCAGTATTATCTGCTTTGGGAATTTATAGTCCTGTAAAAATTGTGATCAAAGACCTCAGGAAACATGCAACTTCAACAGCATGTTGAAGGGTCTGTGGTAGAAGACAGAATGTGGAGTTTCACCTGCACTGGCTTTCTTTTGCTGTTACATCTGAAACAGCTGAGTTGACAACATTTTCTAACACCCTAATACAGACTAACAAAAGAGCTGACAAAAAGGAGCTTCAGGTATACTACAACTATCTCCATGGTGCTAAATGGCTATTATGATACGTACCACCTTTCTAGCAGGTTAGAGTCTATTATAAAAGCACTGTAGTAAGGTCCCATCAACATGATTTCTCTGTACTTGTACCCCACTTTCCTCCCCCAACCCCACCATACAGCTGTATCTGTAAATCAAACAAGGAACCTTGAAAATTCTATAATTATATACCTGCTACAGATAGATTAAAAGCAAGTATAGAGAACTGGAATTATTCTTTCAAAAAGAATATAAAAGGAATTTGTTGAGACCTGAGTAGATATGGACTTCAAAAAGACAGAATAATCAATAAATTGGAAACTATTAAGTCAGCATACAAAAAAAAAAAAGGTATGAGGGCATCTCCTGACTTTCAAATTCTTTGTACTTCTGAAGCAGTTAGATCACTAAAGAAAACCCTAGGGACTAAATACCATACAAATAATACAAATCCATAACCCAAAACCAGAACTGAGACTTCAGCAGATATCTGATGACAGGAAAAGAAAAAGGAGTAATCTATGTTTGTGCAAATGATTCTTTTTTCAAGATATATCAAAGCTGGCAAACAGATCAGCTGAGAAGCGTTTGCACTGCAGCAACTGCTGTTATCTAATTGTCAGCCAGACAACTAACAATGTTTTCTGTAACAAGAGATTAAGACCAACTGAAAAGAACTTTCCATAGAGACTGCAGCAGATGTTTATTTTCTGTTTTTAGCACTGTATCTGCCAAAAATATTTTGAGATTAATTGGTTCTAGCAGTTGCATACAAAAAAGGATATACTTCAATATCAACTCTGATGCCTTAAAACATATGGGGGGGAAGTACATGGCATGGGCTGTGCATCAACCAACACCATATGACAGGCTCTTCAGAAGTGGTACCAAGAATCTATGAGTCTTCTACAAACACAAAGAGGTCCACTTTCAAAGTGCCAAAGGCAATTACAAAGTGATGCAACTCACTACTTTCGCAAACCTAGAATCCACCTGTACTACAAACACAACTTTTCAACACTAAAGGATTTTTCTGGTTCCCTACTCCAGAAGATAGTCTTGTTACTGGCCCCTTGAACTAACAATTTTTAGAACTGAGTGGTAAGTCGAAACTTGATGTCTTGAAATGTTCCTAGAAGTTCTATGTAGTTTAGGAGACAGTGAGCAATTTGCAGTGCCACCAATGCTTTATTTTTTGACTCCACATAATTTTTTTTTTCTTCCACTTCAGTGTAACCATTATCAGTCATTTTGGTCTAAAAACTTTGCCACTGCCAATATAGAGAGTTTTAGATTATTTGAATTTGTAGTCTAGACCAAATGTTTATACTATGAATCAACCGAAGGAACCTACAGCAGTACTGCAGCTTCAACAAGCCTTCAAAGAGGACAAAGTACAGGGAACTAACAGCCAAAATTAGCTCTTGTACTAGAGCATCAAAAACACACAGTGACTTTTTCTAGGTCACTTTCTGATAGTATAGCTAGTACTTCTCAAAACCCATGAAAAACAAACAACACTGGCAACATCTCAAGAAGCAGTTTTCCTCTATCACAAGGCTACAAAGCGCTTACAGAGACTTTCTACCTGTAAGTTCATTATACACTTAATACAATTTTTTTTCCCTGCTAGGAAAAGAGAACACGTTTGGGACAAGCTAAATAGGAAGCATGGAAGGACTTCAAACTCCAGAAGTGAATTTTTAATCAATGAAACTATCGTTACAATTAGCTCCTTAGTTGTAATGTTTGCTGCAAAAGCGTATCAATCCATTCAGGGCAGCCTGAACTGGCCTAATTGCACATTTATTTTCCTCCAAGATCATCACCTTCATAATCAGGATGAATCCTCTTACACACATTGCAAGCATCCATTCAGTGAAAGAGTTGCATAATAAGGCCATCTGAAGCACAGAAACGAACAACACAATGTTTTCTTCTGCAGCCATTTGGTTATGAGCAAGAGGGAACAACCCAGCCAAGACATCTGGCACAAGTTACCATCATTACAATTTTTTTTTTGCACAATTTTAAGAACTCTGGTCAGCACCTGCATGTTGACATGGAAGTGGCAATGTGCTTCCAGGGCCTACTCTTAAAGGAGAGCCAGTCTGGCAAGACTGAAGAACCAAAATACCAATCTGCTTTGGCATAAAATTAAGCGGGCACAGAATACTCCACCTTCCTTATAAAGCTCAGTATTACAAGGCTAAACATCCAGATACACTTTTTCTAAAAATGGAAAGGGCCTATTTAAAACACTATTCCTCCCCCTGTTCATAAACGCAGTATGACAGTCAAGAGATACCATTCTACCACTTGTAGCTGGCTATTCCCTTTTCCTGTTCTGGCTCGGAGAAGCTGAAAGCATGAATTAAGTCATGTTCACATCTGTCCCGATTCACCTACCTGATATAGGGATCCCTCCCAGACCTGTGCTGTGTTGTGGTGGGAGATTCAAGTCCAAGAAATTACTATTTGAGGTGGGATTTGCTGTGTGGTTCAAGTGCATGATGCTATTGCGGGGGAAGGCCATCCAAGGATAGCGAGCTGCTTGGCCTGGAAAACTGAAGGAGTTGTAAACTGCTCGATGCTGTTGAAACTGTGGGAACCTCTGTGGCATGACTGGAAAGGTGCTACTGAGAGAGTTGGCATTTGTGGGTGCAGCAGGATGCAGGAATCCAGAGCCTGGCCCTTTGGCAGTTGTAGTGTGTGGGGTAGGGTTCTGAAGAGATGTGGGCGAGAGGGAAGGTTGGTCTTGGACTGACAGTTCCTTCTCAATCAGGTCTGCTAAGGCTTTGCGGGTGATGTCAAAGGGGTCAAACCCTAAGTCGTCCTCTTGCTGTTTGGAGGAACCAAACCCAAAAGCCGCTTGCCAGTCTGTAGAGGAGGATACTGGTATAGTTTCTGTCAGAGGAGAGAAACAGGATTTAGAAGAATTAGTATGTATTTACCCATACAAAAATTTCAGCCTCAGTGTATCTGAATCTATGTTGCTAGTTATCTTTCATATAGTGCTTCTTTATACATTCCCCAAAGACACCTTATTCATCAGCTTCAAATGCCATTTTCAGGTCCAATTGTTATAGATTTCTACTTAAGGTGAAGTGGTAGAACCAGCAAATAGTATTTTTACTGCAGAATCGCTCTCTTCCTGAACTACAGAAAAGCCTTGTCAAATAAGTATTTCCAGTAATAGCACCGAGTAGTAAGAGACCAATAAACACTTGCTTAGAACACTCTTTACACTCATACTATTTGATAGAAGTGTTATCAAGCAAAAGTTTAAATAAGGTTGTCATTCAGTTCAGTATTTTACTTTCAGTATTAATGCTGTGTTTCAGCTCTGCTGTGCAAGAAAGGTAGGGAAGAGATGTTGCCTCTCAAAGGGGGGAAACCTCTGAGCAGTGGTTAAACAAAACAAAACCCCCACCGTTTACCATTATCAAGAAAAACAAGCCAAATTCCTGAGTAGACACCTTGATAAAACAAAAGGAAATAAGGAATTGCATTACAAGATATTGTTAAATATTTTGAGGCAGTGTTGCAAAAAAAGGGCTACCTGAATTTCCCTGCATTTTCAATTACTACATTTCATTATACTGTTTAAGTTTCTTATTCAGGTTCAGTGAGTGCTGGATTTCATTTCAGAGTATTTTTCCTTAAAACTGTGGTAATGCAAGCTGATGAATAAAAGGTAGTGTCATTCACAACATTAACTCCCTCTGCTGGTAGGAAACCTGGTCTGCTGCTTTAGGTAGTTAAAATTAAGCTCAGTATCTTCTTAGAAAAGAAATCTACACTTCCATTTTTCACTCTAAAATCCATTATAATAGATAAAAAGAATTGCTAGACAGACAAAATCTTGTCTTTTGTATTCTTATTTAAATAGCAACCATACACTTTATATTCATTATGAAACAAGATCTCTACTACCTGGAAATTCTCTCAATGCTACTTAATCCTTACAAAATAGATGTGTATAGTACCTTAGCAGCAGGTAATTTCCTTGGTAATATTGTTTACAAAAAGGATTATGACATCCAGAAGTCAGATAAACATCAAAAGAAGACTAATCACTAAGTAAACCAACTGTGTCCTAAACTATCATTTACATTCTATTTATTACTGATATTAATTTAATTTTATAGCAGCTCACTCCGATTTATAATTTGTCAGCTCTTAAATACTGTTAACCATTCCTAAGACTATATAAATACACCTAAACCAACCTTTATATAAGTGGTATTTCATAGGAAAGTACCTGGAGAATACAGGTATCTTTCAGTTGATGCAATTAATCATATTTTTGTCTTTTCTGAATGTATATAATCTTACTTCAGAAAGAGAAGGATTAGGCACTTTCAGATAACTATGCAGGATATTAAAGAAAATTCTGAATTCCACTGCACAGCTTCTGATGTTAGAGTTATAGATTCTAACAGAGTATTACACCAACATATACTGACACCATGTGTTTTCCCCACTCTCAATAAAAACCTGTAACTTTAAATATTAAGCATACATGTTGCATCCTATTATTTAGACAGACACATGGCTAAAAAATTGATACTGCACTCTTATAATTTAACCACGCAGATGGAAAACTCTGTAAAGTTTCTTTTAGAAGAAACCCTTACATCAGGGAAAATCATTTGTAGTTAAGTGACAGATTTTAATCATTTGTGAAGGGGGAAAAAAAACAGTATGGAGCAAGTCCTAGAGTTTTTGGTTCTACACAGTTTTAGACATCAGCTGAAAATGGAAGCAATTCCCAGCCATGTAAACTAACTACGTACATACCTGATGTGAAGAGGCTCTGTGGTTCTGGTGCTGTGGGCCAGTCATTTGAAGTCTGTGGAGAACTGGGGAACGGAGGAAGCCCACTAGGGATGGGGTTAGGGTGCCGGAAGTTGTCAGAGAAGAGTGACTGTGATTCTGTTACAGCCCCTTCAAAAGGGGACCGTGCACTGTGATTAGATGAACTGATGGGTATAACTGGATTGGGTTTTGTTAAACCAGGTGGTGGTGAAGGTGTGTCACTGTTTGTTATCTAAAGGCAAGAGAGGAAGAGAAACAATTGGGATGTCAGTGTTTATATAGAAAATATTCTTCACTAAAACAGTTGAAAAATTTCCTCAAAACTTTTGGCTGCAATTAGGTTAGTTAATATTTAGCCAGACGAAAATCAACTTAGCAGTAGCATTTTTTTATTTTGTTTAAACTTGTGATGCACTTTATAAAGTATTTGCTTCTCCAAGTACAATTTGCACCAAGCCCTAAACTCAGTTCTTATTTTCACAGCATTTATCTTCATGTCTTACCTGCTGGGAGCTGTCACCATTTCCTATACTGAGGGAATCTGAAGGTTTGTCGATAGGGCTGCAAAAGTGGGAGGGGAAAAGAGACAATAAGACAATCAAGTATTTAGTGTGAAAATCAACATTTGCTTTCATAGTGGTAGAAAAGCCTTGAAATAAAGACAACGTGAAAATAATTAGCAGGAATTAAGAAGGAAAAAAGTCCACTTATTTATGAGTGGTGGGTTTTTTTAGTCCTAAGCATTCCAATTATTTGCTATATACTGTAATACTTCTTCCCACCACTCTCCATTCTGCTTGTTGACTGCCCTGTTAAGGAGCCAAAGGAAAGTTTTATACACATTCATAGTAACTCTATGCCACGCAAAAAAAACAGGACTTTTGTACTATGGCAGTATTCTGTAGTAGTCAGTTCCATCTATGCTACTACTGCCGAGAAACTTGGGAACAGATTTGTTTTCCAAATACTTCAGTTGTCAGTTCCCATACAAATCTTAAATAAATCTGGGAAGAGATAAAAGATTAACTATTTAGTCCTGGTAGCAAGTTAAGCTTCCCATCAGCCTTATAAGCTTTAACTAGCAGAAGTTAGTTAAACGGCAAGAAGGCTGAGGCTTGAGATGACAGAAGGGGAAAAACGCAGGAAAAGACAGAGCCTAAAAACATGCCAACAAACATCTAGAGAATAACAGATAATGCAGAAAACCACCTCATAAAGCTATTCACTGGGAATTAACATGACTCAGCTGAAATGGCACATCTCAGGATTCAAGAGTCTGACAGGCATCTGTGAGTTGCCTTAATTATACTAAATACCACACTAATGAAACAATATGAGTTCAAGTTCAGATCAAAATATCTGCTTTACAACTTTAAGATACTTTCATTTTAATCTACCCATAAGAGAAGATGCACAAGCATCAGGCTGCACAGCCCAAAATACTGGTCCTACAAACAAGGACCAGAAGAACATGAAATTCAGTTCCATTAAGAGGCCAGAACATGATACAAGTCAAATTACAGACATGATGTGTTAGCACAAGACAAATATATATACATAGTAATTATTTTAACTGGGTGCAGACTTCAGATTCTAGCTAAACCTTGTTTTCAAACATCCCTTGCTGCTACAAAGTTGCAGAGCCACATATTAAGGTCAAAAATCCATAAACTTGCTTCCCTCCATGTTTGTTCTCCCCAACCCAGAATAACTAGAGTTGAAAGAAACTGTGTAAGAGTACGCCATCAATGAAAACAAGTTTTATGTAAAGAATCTTGAAATCAGTATCTCAAAAAGATAGCTTCAGCATTCATGACTATAAAAGAAAAAAAAAATCAGGGGAATATACATGCTAACAGGCATTAATCTAGTGAAGATTTACAAATACTTTCTCCTCAGTGGTCAAACAACATGAATACAGTTCTTCCATTTCGAACAAAGTGCCTCGGATTAGTAATTTCTGAACACCTATAGCACAGAAGTTTGCTGTAGACTCTTTATTACACAATCATTCCGATTGTAGAACTGATATTCCAGCCACATTCTTTTCCCAAAACTGCTGACAAAGTCACAATGCTGTAGTTTAAGAAGTTATGAGTAAGACAACTTTTAATGACAATCCAAGTGCTGAAAAGTGTTTATTATACTTGAACCTGCCTAAGGAGACTTTAATTGTAAGACAGGCTTCTAGTCCTCAGGAATGAACAAGATTCATTATCTACTTGCTACAATATTTTTATCTACATTTAGTACATTCTTTTCAGAAAAGGTAAGAAGGAAGTTCTGTGTCACTACTGAGATGCAACCATAGGATCCCTGATCACACCTTAACAAGACTGCTATTAAGCCTAACATGGAGGTATCACTTTCAACAGCACTCACAATGTTAAACCATTGGTTCAATATTGATTTAAAATGAAGATCAGCTACTTAATCGGCAACACCACCTCATGAAATATTGAGTTTACCTTGTTACTTTCCCATCCAACCTCTGAATGAGCCCAGCTGATATTACCTAAGGGGGTCCATAAAAAAAACCAAAGCACCATGACTATAGACTATCATTGGAACTGCAAGTGATGCTTATGATGGAAAAAGACACGAGTTCTATTCAAGGAGGGCACCAAAAGAGGAAAAAAATGTTGGGTTAGCAATAAGGAAGTTATTGCAAGCAGATGAATTACTTTCTCTGCACAAAACCTCAGCTGAATTCTGCTGCCCTGTTGTTCCTGTTACAGAGTGATAATCAGGGAACCCTTACCTCTGCAGTTGTGTTTCTGGAACATGCCACTGTAAAGAGATGACAGATATTCAGCCCTAACATTTAGCTTCCTTCTGTTGAAGCTTTTCCAAGTGACTAGCCTCCTGATGTATAGCAATTAGCATGTTAAATTTTGTAGAAGCTTCTGTATAGAAATGAAGGGCTCAGCTCTGGCTGGGACCATGCAGCTATATAAGCTTTTGATCCCCTGGTTATTCAGTTCCCCTCAGCCCTTACCTGTTCCATCACTTACTAACTTCACATTAGGGTTCTCCTGCACAATCTGCCAATCAGTCTTTTTGACATGGGCTAGGCTAAGCCCAGCTTTTTGTGACCTGATCAGGATTTGAATCCAGCTCTCCAACCAGAGAGAGAGACTGGAGAATCATTCCCTCCACACCAATCAGTGAGAGAGAAAGCAAGCTATCTGAAGTATAAAAGGCAGCACAATTACCCGAAATCTGAGTCTGCACCATCTGGAGTCATGTGTTCTGGGTCTGTGCCATTTTCTAATATAGGAGGCGTTTTCCTGTGTTCCATTGTTAAACCGTTGGCTGATTTACTTGAACTCTGTAATGATGGCCAGGCATCTTTGTTATTACTGTTGGGTCTGGAAAAAGGCAAGAGTAAAAAAAAAAAAAAAAAGAAAAAAGAAAAAAAAAAAGAAGAGTTCAAGTTACGAAGAAAGTGTTTTTAAAAATTGTAAACACTGGGGAAATGAATCCTTGTGCCAGACAATCCATAAGAATAGATTTATCTGGATATTATTTCTCAGGTTTTAAATGGTGATGACTTTAAAAAAAGAATTAGTGGGGTAGGGAGGGGAGAGAGAAAACTGAGGGGGGAATTGTTTTCTTCACTGACTAGACAGCTGCTCTGCCAATGCTGAAGTCCAAACTTTTCCATTTGGGGGAGAGGAAAAAAAAAAAAACCACCAAACAAAAACACACCACAAAAAACCCAACAACTTCAAGTATCCAGACCGACACATAACTCATTTAGAATTATTTGCTTTATCCCATAAGTATTTGTAAGTTCTGTAAATCATGAATAACTTTTTTTTTTTTTTTAAATAAATGTTTTATATTCCAGGCCCTATCAAGCCTGGCCCCATCAGATGAAGTTTGTGTTTTACGCCTACACAAGAGTCCACAGCTTTACTGATAGACCATGAGACCAGACCAACACACTGTTCATTGAAGTTACCACTCTCTTCATTTCTAGTTTAAAGCCATAATTACTTCCCTTTCATAAACTAACATTAAATTTCATTTCAGAATGCACATTAGATCTGAAAGAAGTTCAAGAGAGGACTCAAAGCCCTTGTTTTTTCTGAAAATAGTTACATTCTATACAAATAGAAGTGAGTTGGAATATCATCTATAACTGAAAGCACTCAAATACAGTGTCATCCGCTAACCTTACAATCTTACTATAAAAGATTTGCCTTAGTGTTCTCCAGTTCTTTAACTTCAGCTTTTCATTTGCTTCAATTAGGATGCTGTTCTTTGTGTTCAAGTGCTGTCTTCGTAAGAAACAAGCTTTCAAAAAAAAAATTTTTTAAATACGTATGTTCCTCCTGATACTCCCCTTCATGAATATGTTATTACATGGTCCAACATTTACTCTATATCTCTAGGTCAATTTACTAAGTTCACAGTCAGAATCTGGAAAGTCCGATAGCTGCTTATACCAACACAAGTGTTTCCTACTCCTATTCAGATAAAACTGGTATTACCAGCTACCCTCAAACCTCAGTTTTATAAGGTTTGCTCTTCTACCTCCATCTTTTCTCATATACCTATACAATATGTACAGATGAGAGCCTTGATCTGATTTACAGATCTCATCTTTGCTTTGTACACATGTGAAATAAGTTAGAGA
The DNA here is from genome assembly GCA_013400195.1 of Aramus guarauna. Classification (NCBI taxonomy): domain Eukaryota; kingdom Metazoa; phylum Chordata; class Aves; order Gruiformes; family Aramidae; genus Aramus; species Aramus guarauna. The sequence continues at coordinate 752,885 of VXBL01006098.1, read as the reverse complement.
CAGCGAGTTGATCAGCTATTGAAGACACATCAGCAGCACATCAGTCATTTTAATATTCTCACCCTTACAAAAGTGAGTTGCTATCTAGATATAACAAGAGTTTCAATCCATTAACAGATTTATTTTAAATATAAAGATTTACATCCACTGCAGTGTAAACCCATCTCTACACTAAAACTAACTTTAAAATGTCACAGTTAAAAGTCAGTTTTGCATCTAAAGAGAAAGATAAAGAAATTGGTTTATGTTTTGGGGTGGGTTTTTGTGCATGTAGGGTTTTTTCTTGTTGTTTTGGTGCAGTTCAAAGCTGCATGCTTCTAAAGGGCTGTTCTCTAAAAGACCAACAAGCACTTAACAAGTGTTTCCACTTGCAGCATAAGAAAGTATTCATTTAAGTTCTTTAGGAAAAGGTCAGCAAGAAAGTTAAAAAAAAAAAAAAAAGAAAAAGAGCTTGGCCTGTTTTAAATGTGGAATATACCTCTAATTGTACGAGAATGCAGTCACCATGACTATCAAGTGACACCACGAGATGAGTACCCACATACACAAAGTGGCACTGGAGGATTTTAACATTTATCTTCAGCAGCAAGATAAAAAGGTGAGTAGGACATTTCAAATGAGAACACAATTGTGAAAAAGCATTTATGCACAGTTTAAGAAACTGTTTTCTACTACTGGATATTTATAATTAAACATCTACTATTTAGAAGTCAACTTCAATTCCAGAGTGAAACACAAATCCTGCACCCCAGAAACGTAAGAGCAATCATAAAATTGTCAGAGGCTCTGACTAACTGCCAGAAATATTAATGTCATATGAACAAATCAGACAAAAACAAGAGCCCAATTGGGTAGAAAGCTGTGAAGGAGAGTAACACATTCACCAGCTCACAAGCTACATTTTGCACTGATGAGACAAGACTTGAAGAAACATTTCAAAATCCCAGCTGCAAGAAAAAATTCACTTTGCAACCCAAAAGGTGGTGCCTAGCCCTTAGCAAAGAGCAGAGTCTGTGTTGTGATGATGCTGTTCAGCTGACAAGAGAAATTAACTCCAGACCACTTACTGCCTTTAGAGTAACGTGCCATTTTTTCCACAAGTGCCAAAATATTAGCACCACAGACTGGCCAAACTCCACTTCATAATTGCTTTCTGAAGGCTTAAAAGTTTGCTGCAGTTTCTGACAGAGCATTCTTTCCTTGCTAGTATCATGTTTTGCTGGGATCTAGTTAGGTTGCAAATTAGAATTCGTTCAGACTTTGAACATAGAATAATCAATACCCAAATGCAGGAATTGGTGTATTTGCTTTACTCACTGCACTCTACCTTCCAAGTTAATATTGAACCAGTACCCAAGAAATAAGTGGCACAGTCTTGAAGAAGAGATCCCAACTGGAGGTCCCAACCACTTGCAGTCAAAGAGCATACGACACTTCCTCCAGAAGTTAAAGAAAGTAATCCCAGTACAGCAGCTGGGATACCAGTTCTCAGAATTATATTCTGCTTACTCAAGCTCCATTGGCAATACTTTAGATGCAGTACCCACTGTTTTGCTTAAACTGTTGTGTGGTGATGCTGCCAGTGACAAATAATTGCCTGAAAAATTCAGTAGTGGATAAATTGGCACACAACACAAACGCTGATTATAGGACCAAGGTACAACCAAGTGCAACCTAACTTTTACATTCCACTCTGCCCATCTCGTTTTGAAAATCAGACAAGGAAGAGTGGTGGAAATTAAGTTTTTATTTCTGTATCTTAAATAGGACATTTGAGTGGATAATTCACATAAGGACTGATGACCTTAGGCTTTCATTTATCTTTGTATGATTAGGTACTTATGGACAGAAATCTTTTCATAGCTTACTGAACAAACCACTTCAGAGTATTATTTTAGCAAGCAGTAGTGAGTGATATCTGCAATTACAACATAGTGAAATATATATCATTTAAGTTTACTAGATGAAAGCAAATCTTTTATTCACATCTTTTGAATTCTTACTCACACAAAAGAAAAATTGATTTTACTTTCAATTTCCAAGGTCCTTACACCTAATGTAAGGACTGCACTATAAATCATGATGTAAAAAACACAATTAAAAACACGTATCAAGACTATAAGGTGTGTCAGTTGTGAGAGTACAGACTGCATTCATCATGACACCATACCAAGAAAGCTGACACTTGGTCTTTAATAAATATGATGTGTTTATGCAAATATAAAATACAAGGTCTTCTTTCAGAATAAGAATATCTTGTTCTGAACTAGTGATCCAAATGCATACAGTAGAAAAACATTTCTTTAGTAAGACTCCCTCACTTTGTATTAGAACAAAGTGATGCAAATGTCTCTGCATGGAGAAAACCAGCATCAGAGTTTATCATATAATAGCCACTAAGAAGAGCAGGCAACTTAGGGGATGCAATAGGAATAAGAAAGTTTTCTTTGGGAATAACCAGACAGAAAGCACAGGCAGGCATTCCAACATCAGTACTTACGCATCATACCTCTGCAGTGCTGTCACTTTGTTCTTGTTCTTGTCAACTGTACCCGTAGATAATTGGAGAAAGTTGGGGTTTAGTTTGTATAATTCTTGCAGTAGTTTCTGTTCATATTCCTGGTGCTTACCCGCCTAAGAAAGGAGAAACTCACAATGAATGAATACTGGTTTAATATATACATTTATAGATATTAAAGAATATTTTTAATATATAAACGTACATCCCAAAGCTTAGTAATTGAGCTTTAACAACAGGTCACTCCAGACAAACTCAAAACAGTGCTTGTCAATCTCAGCACAGATGTGATCTCAATACATCTAAAGCTTGCCTAGAAGTCACTTGGATGTATTTCCCAATTTTATAATTTATTTTTGAGACTTCTAAAGCAGAAAAATACTTACAGCCTTATTAGAACTTGCTCTTCAGCTATAATTAAGAGCTTCACAATATGCCTTCTAAATCACAAACAGCTACACCTCCAAGGCAGTCTGCATTTGATATATCAACCATACTAAGCTTTTCAGAAGACAGGAAGGAGCAAAGAGTACCTCTTTTAAACCAAAAGTTCCAAAATGGAAATAACTTTTTATCAGCTTAATAAAAACAGCTGAGGTGGTCTGAGTGTTAGCTATCACATGACAAGGAGTATCATCTGAGCAATAACTGATAAATCCTTTTTTTTTAAAAAATAACTGAAAAAATGGAATATTCTTTTAATTGAATTGAGAACAATTTCATGCTTTCAGAAATTGAGGAGGCCCAATCCAACTCCAGAATATTGAATCTGATGAGTGAAGAGAGTATTTTTCAGTCTAGCTTATCTATAACATTCTGTGGCTAAATATTTAAAACAGAATCAGCAACATACACCCCTCCAACATTTAAAGTGACATCTAAAACCAATTCAAGATGAGCATTCACATTTTTGTAGGTTGTTATACCACTCCACCCTAACAAATACTATTTGCAAGTTAAATATTGTAGTAAGTTGAATAAAAGTACAAAATAGAACAGTGAATCTGAAGTTGTCAATAACTTTTATCTAGAGTTTCCAGATACTAAGAGATGTCCTTTAGCAAAGGAAACAAGTGTCAAGACTTATGGTCAGGCCTTCTGAATCCTGTGTGTGGAACACTTTTGTTATTATCTATCACATCTTCAGTACTGATTTAAAAGCTCTCACACTGCTTGTACACCTAAAAATTAACATTTGCAATTAAACTAATGCACAGGCAATGTGGACATCCTCCTAGAAAAATATTACAACCTAACAGAAAACTATTACTTGCTTTAAAAAAAAAAAAAAAGCAGGAATATTTGACAAAATTCAAAACACAGTACTGCTGAGAAAGTAAATTCCCTTATGGGCTCCTTTAGACAGGCAACTGCATATCCCATCTGAATACTGCAAGTCAAACACTGTAAATAGCTCCATTTTTTTGCTACTTAATTCTCCAGTTCTCCATTACTGTTTGATTCTGAATCTGTCTTTCTCTATGTAGTCAACCTACAGAACACTTAAAAAAAAAGGACATTGAAACATCTGGTGTATGCATCATCTTACCCAGTTTTGTCAGTGTCTACACCCAAACCACTACCTACAATAGAAAAAAGTGCAGTTGCAGAGTGTGGTTCACCTGAACACAAACTTTGAGATATACTGCACCCTGGAAATGCTTCTTTTGCCATCCGCTATGAATAGAATATAAGCAACTAGCTCAGGTGCACAGATCTGCACTGCAAATGTTAAGCAGCTCAGTAAGAAGAAACCTCCCTGGATATCTCATCTTGCTTAAGACTTCAGTGGCAAAAAAATGAACATCATGGCCAGGAACATCAGGCCAGTCCTAAGCTCGCTTATCTGTCACAAACCTAAGAAAGAAACAGTATTAAAATCCTATATAGGAGCTTGCTGTAATCATGCGTTATTTATAACAAGCAATCCACAGGCCAAACTTAGTGTCTCCAACCTATCTTACCTAAATTCCCAGCTTCGCTTTCAGAAACTATTGAACCTAGAATGTAGGTTCATCCACTTTTTTTTTTTAAATACAGAATCAAAGTCTGTGACAATGACCATTCAATCTCAGAAAGCTGGTGCACTGAAAGCACAATGCACTTTTCAATAGTTGCGTAATCTCTAATGATTTCCAAGAAAGCAATGAGAAATCAAGAAGAAAGTTTAAGGAATGTAACAAGGAACAAGAAAGGAAGATTCATTTAAGTCACCAAGATCAAATATAATCTACTTAAGACTTCTGAAGGAACTCATATGTGAAATTGAATTCCTGGCTAAGGTAGGTAGCCTATCAATTTTAACCGGCCATTAGGCCAGAGGATTGACAGATTGCCAAAAAAAGGGTTTCTAAAAAAAGGGCTGTAGAAAAGATCCTGTGAACTACTACTGCTAAGTTCAACCTCCATCCCTCCTAAGATTATAAAGTCTATCTTAAAAAAAAAAAGTTCATGGATAAACACAATCTGCTGGGAATGAATCTGAACATCTGTTAAGGGGAATCCTACTTCACTAACAGGATGCAATTTTATGATAGTGTCAATAAGCATAAAGAAGATCCACAAAGTTTTCAAAAAAGCCTTGATGAGGTTTCATACCAGAAGTTGCTTCAGGCAAACCGCATGAAGTTCAACAAGGCGAAGTGCAAAGTCCTGCAGGTGGATCAGCGCAACCGCAAGCACAACTAAAGGCTGGGTGGAGAATGGATTGAGAGCAGCCCTGAGGTGGAGGACTTTACTGTGAGGGTGGTGAGGCACTGGAACAGGTTGCCCAGAGGCTGTGGATGCCCCATCCCTGGAAGTGTTCAAGGCCAGGTTGGATGGGGCTTTGGGCAACCTGATCTAGTGGACGGTGTTGCTGCCCATGGCAGGCAGATTGGAACTAGATGATCTTTGAGGTCCCTTCCAACCCTAACCGTTCTATGATTCTACGAGTTGAGTTATTTACAAAGCTGCCCTAGGATAGAGGAAAGGTTCTTGTGTGGATTGAAGCTAGTTCAAAGATAAAAAGGCAAAGGTAAGACTTACTGGTCACTCTTTTAGGGTGCAGAAGCAAGTGATGAGGACTGATGACTAGCAGTTTTGTACACCACCATCAGCATGCTAAGAAAGGAGCGAATAGTAAGTTCTTTGCTGCTATCAAGCTCTTCGGGTAGTGAACTGCCATGCTGATAATGAGGAACTCCAAAAGAACCCCAGAGAACTTAGCAAACAGGTGACAAATAAGCTTCACTAGAGACATGTCAGGTAACACACCAAGAGAGAAGTGGCCTAAACCATCCTAATGCTCTACTGATTGGTGAACTTGTTGTTACAGCTCAAAGAAGAGATACGGAGGTTACTGTCAATACATGTCAATTGTTAGTTGATTACGCACTGGCAACCAAACACAAAAAAGTGTGCTGGGCATCATTAGAAATGGCGCTAAAAACCCCAAAACCTCCCCAACCCACCTCCCTCCCCGCAAAAAAAAACATTGAAGACTGCTGTGTTCAACTTTGCTTCCTCCACATCATGAGTATGATGCACCTGACCTCTGCATCTCAAGGACACAGTTAGAAGGTATGGAGAAGGGCCACAGAAATTATCACAGAAAGGGAGGAACTACTTTACAAAAGAGTTTAAAAGCTCAGAAATTGTGTGACTTGGAGAAGGCTGAGAGAGATAAGATCAAGTTTTACAACATTACAAAGGCAATGGATAAGGTGAAAAAGGGTTCTGCTTTCAGCAAGTACTACAATACTAAGATTAGGGGACACTCAATAAAAATAACTGGAGATCAGTTTAACACCGGCAAAAGAAAGTACTTTACAAAACAGCTGGTGAACTTCTGGGGCTTGCTGCCACAAAAGACTATAGGTTGACAGCATCAGAAGGTTCAAAATGGATTAAATAAATTCATGGCTGTCAGCTCTATAAAAAGCTAAAAAGCCTAGACAGGAACATACCCTCAAACATGTACAATATAACAGATCTAGGTGGTGGGAGAAATATAGGGAAATTAACAGGGAAGGTGGCCTGGTTTGCAAACTCTCCTTGAATTTTACCTCCTATTGCCATTATCTGCATCAAAACATATACTGCAGGGACTATTCATCTGAACCAGTAAGCTATTTTTTTGATTTATCAAGATGTAGCTGAAATCCTCAGAAATAACTGCTAATTTATGAAAAAAAATGTTTAATAGATATGGACATTCTTCCTTATTCTCTGGCTTACATCAGCCCAACACATGAAATAAAATCTACTTGTACATTTGTGTTAGCACTTAGAGATGGGGTTCACCTGCTTCATGGACAGACCACATGCAAAAATTACAGCATGGATGCAAGGCTGGCATACCTGAGACTGAGTTTAAAAGCTTTACCATACCTCATGTAGAGGGACAGATTCAGATCCAAAAGACCTCAGAATGCACCACCTTTGAGAAAGTAAAGCTATCCATTCATTTGCTTCCCTATCCTAGATAATAAGCATTTTGATGTTGAGAGAGTCAAAAAATCCCCACATAAGTATTTACGCTGTATTACAGTTACCCTCAATGTTTTATTTCCAAATGGTTTCTATACCCTTCACAGGCTAAAAGGGATATTAGAATTCAGATACTAACTTTTTTCACAGAGATTTAAAATAACATGTTACCTCACACTGGTATAAACAAAGGACAACTCACTCAAGGTCATTTGAATTCTTGGCTAAGAATATATCTCCATCTTTTTGACTAATGAAACTCAGTGGACTTTTCAGCCTTAAAAGCAGCACGCAATGAAAAATTTTAACTAACTGTTCACTTCCAACATCCAACTGGTTAATCACCTTTTGGATTTCAAAATTCATCTCTGCTGCAACACTGAGCAAAAGGCTACATTATACACATATCAGACTGAATTATATACAATAAAATACACTCATGCCACATTTCATGTGTTTCCCATTCGTTACACTTACCTGCATTTCCTCTTTTGTGAAACTGGCTGCTTCATCTCCCAGCTCATGTAGATACATGCAGTCTGGTTTTGGACACTGCATATTTTTTAGAAAATAACTGCAATATTTTGTTGTACCTAATGATGCCTGAAGAAAAAAAAACCCAAACATCACTAAAGTACTGGAGATTAAGAATGCTTTTCACAGTATAATAAAAAAAAAAAAAGCTGTATTTGCAAAAAAGAAAATTCCTTCTCACCATTTGGAGTTTCTTAATAATGCATTTTTTGGTACCGATCGCCTAGTAAGTCCATTTGTAAGAAATCTATATACTTAAGTATTAGATAATTAGGATGTATTTCTATTTTCATCCAATCTAAATAAATGCCAAAATAAGAGCTTCAGTAAATATTTGCATTCATAATCATAAGAAGCCAAATAAGTAGTTATGAGTTTGTGTAACATGAAACTGGTTCATGTTTTGTAGCAGGGTCAGGAAATGCATATTAAATAGATGATTTCCTATAGCCACCTATTTGGTCAAGTCAGCCTGAATATGTGTTTACACAGATACCAAAAGGAAAAAACTTGCATTTCATGGAAAACTTTTGAGCAATGTGGTGTTTGGACTACAGAAACGGTCTGTAGAAGCAAATTATCATGTTTTCACACTTAAGGTATACAGCAAAAAAGCCACTTGGGAAGGGGGAGGTGGTGCATCTCTTTCTTTTCTCAAACTTTTAAGTAGTTACCTGCTAACCTCCTAAAACATTGCCTGCTGGAAGCTCCCTGAATTTCCATGTTGTGATTAATCCTAAGAAAATAGGTCAAAATCCAACACCCACTAAACTGGACATTTTTGTTCAACTACATAGGCATATCCATACAAATAAAATTTTATCCTACACACTGATATTAGCGTCCTAGCACATATACATAAGAATGTAAAAATATTACCACCTTAAGTGTTCTGCCGTCTACCACCACATTATTAACGCACTGTATGGCTCTGAGAGCATCTTCTGACCGGATGTAGGTTACATATGCACTGGCACTTGGACCCTGGAAAGAAAACATACCATATTTATTTTTTGCTCCCTGCCCGGGGAGATCCGAACATTAAGTTGCTTTTCTGGCAGCTCTCTTCATAAACTGGTATATTCATGGCTAGATATTTTTAAAGGAAAATTAACAAAAATGGTAGGATATATAAAAATTTAGATGTTAACATAAAGAATGGGGAAAAAGAAGAAATGCATCAAAATGTTGCTTTAAAGTTCTAAAACCAATTAAAGGTATTTTATCCCTGAAATGCAGATTAGCGAATAAGTGCCACATTGCTGCTTCTTAGAAGATTCTCATCCTGTCTCCCAGTTTTTAATCTTTCTACATTGCATCTCACATCTTTGAGAGTCTGGTTGGACAATGCCTCAGTAACTTCGCAGTAATTTGATTTCTGCAATGCTGTATTTTTCATTCTTTTTATTTCTTTAACCTACTACTTAATCAGAAATAGGGAGCCCAAGACTCACTCTGCACACATGTATTTTCTCTACAGGAAGAAAAAAAAATTACAAGGGCCTCTGACTTACCTGTGAGCCTGCATATGATGTGCTGTTATTAATGACAACTTTATGTATTTTACCAAACTTCCCAAAATATTCTGGTCGTTTCAAAACCTACAAGAAAAGAAAGTTAAAGTGGTATATTGGAAGTTAATTCATACAAAGCTGTGCTTATTCTTCTGCAGAACTGCGCAACGAAAGCCTTTAACTAATGAAAACCAGGTCTCTTCTACAAAGAGGAAGAGAGCATGTAGACATAGATTTGTTTTCCAACATAAAACATGATTATATGCAATACAGAGTACATTGCCACTGCAGTAAAGAACTTAGATGATGGATATTCCACATTTTATGTTGTATTTTTTAAATTTATTTTCTCAGATTACCTAAATCCTACCCTGGCAAGATACAGGAATATTTCATGCTGAACAGGATGTATACATCTATTTTGTAATTTGAGGAAAAAAATAAAAATCACATTAATTCCAGTTTTAAAATAAGTAACCACCTTAGACTTTCATTCACATATATTAACTGCTAGGGACAAAATGCTGAATCCTGACTCACTTGCCCCACTCCAAAGAGAGAGTAAACCAATTAGCTCAAGATAGCCTCATGCTTTCAGAAGACCAGACTAAGTACAGGAAGACTATATATGACACTTCCCAGGAGCAAGAAAAAAAGAAATCTTTCAGCATCAACATCATGGTGAAATGAATGAGTGAATATCACATCCCTGAAGAAAAAAATAATCCTGTCTTGCCCTTCTCTGCATCAGTTAGTAGTAACACACCATTTAGGGATCCTGTGCAAAGCAGGAACATCTCTAGCATATTAAGCAACTCCATTGAATAACGGTTACCTGTGTGCCAATGGAACCGGCAATATATCTGACACATTTGGTACCAGAAGCCTTTCTTTTTCTATCCCCATGATAGAAAGAGGTGCAGAAGTACTGACTACTCAGACTGAAGCTTGATAAGCTAAGGGTATTTCTAGTTCAAGATAATAATCTCAGAGGTTAAAAATGAAGATTTGTCTCCCCAGCTCCATCTTCATATTAACGCTACTGGATAGTACAGTTAAACTGTACTGATCCAAGAACTTCTATACTTAACCACCTCTCTCCCTTCTCAAGGGAGTATCAAATGTCTTCGAGATCTAACAGTATTAATCACATTTGGAACATCCTGTAGAACTAGAGGGCACAGTGTATAGACAACCAGTCACTCACTAGTCTCTTCTGACTGCTCTTCACTTGATCTACACCCTCTTGAAAATCCTACACCCACTCTCAGGCATCATTCCAAAGGAGACTGACAATCCTGAGTAAAGCAGAAGAGTTTCAAACATCTTGCAGATTATACTTCTGATAAGATATGGCAGCATGGCCTTCACAATTTTCACAGAGCATGTCGACAGAAATGGATCCACCTGTACTCTATCATGATCCACAAATCTATTTCCAGAACCAGCAAACAGCAGCCAACCTCCCCTTCCAAATCCTCTTTATTGTGTGGGAGGTTTTTGCCTGCTTAAGTAGAAAAATTGAATATATTGAATACTTTATTTTTGTTTAGCCCATCTCTCTTTCAGGCTAGGTTTCTTGGAAGTCAAGTCGTCTTGGTGCTATATGCAATATTCAGTAAGTACACATTATCTACTTCCTGTCAGTGAGAATACTGCTACCATCAAACCCAGCTAGTACAACTCCCCCCACCTTTACAACACCCATAAACCCATTTCTAATTACTGCAAGTATTCAGTGTGGAATTATCCGAGGTTAAAAAAATTAAGCGTATATACTATTATTTCTCTTACTGACAAATCCTTTATCTGGTCAAAGACACTGAATACATTTTTCAGTAATAAATAGCACCAAGCCAATGTCGACAGTTATTTGCAAATACTTGTTGCTATATTCTTGTAGAAACTGAAGTGTTATATGCCAGATCAGTTTAACTTTGATTTTTCTCTTCCTTTCACACTCCCTGCCTTTTTACCCCTCCACTAAAAACAGCTTTTTACATTTGTTCTTTTCCAGTCTACCAAAATGCAGCCTATACTCTGTGAGTCCTCAAACAGCCACTTTATTTGAAATTTCTCCAGAAATTTAGTCCAATCAGGTGAATTTAACTTGGCATAGTAGTTTTGAAGACATCTCTCATCCTGTAGTACATTCCCTCCATATTCTAATTCAAGGCACTTTTACTCATCAGTACTAATTCCATTAGCCACCTGCAGCTGACTGATGATGGAAGTAAATAAAACATTTTAAACACAAACAGTTTTCTCAAATGAAAAGCTTCTTTCTGATGATGCAGAGTAGCAAGCCAACTCTATCCTGGGTCTTCCTCTTACTCATTTGTTTCCCTCAAGTGACATCACCCTTAAGCTCCTTCCTAGTTACACTTCAAGTGTTGGCTCTTTTCTTCTGCCCCTACAGATCTGTGCTACACTTTATATTTGTTCTTTACAATCCAACCAAGCTCCCATTTTAGAATTGGTGGTGCATGACACAGCTGTGTAGTGCCAGCAGATCCAGCCTAGGAAAATGAGTACTTAAAAAAAAATCCTTAAGCTTATTTTCAGCTTAACAACAAGCCATTTTTAAACAAATACAAAGAACAATTTCCTTAGCAAAAAAATAGAGCATCCGTAGTCACAAAAGCAAAGGCATAAACACTTATTGAGGCTATTTTGGAGAAGGAAGCTGAACGGGTTCCCTTAAGAAGAAGGGGCCTCAGCAGCAGTGAACCTTCTCAATGCTGCTTCATTTTGTACCCCTCAGGGAGACAGACAAGGGTGGGCACAAGGCTATTGCAGTGGTTCCTTGACAGTAAGTTAAGAGCAAGATCTGCAAGTGTGAACCCTCACCTCTGGATCTGCTAGGCGCTGAGACAGCCCTACCACGAAGACAAGGTTCTTCTGTACAACCCGTACACTGGCCAAATGTTTGCGATTCTCTGATATCTTCTGTTTCCTCTCATTTTGTTTCTGTTTCTTTTCATTTTTTATCCTTTGCAGCTCTTCCTGGGAGAGTGGTTTGTACACTGCTGGATCTTCTGGATATGGCTAAATATAATAAATACCATTAAAACAACTCATATAAGAAACAATGCATTTGAAAATCATTAATCCTGATGTTTTAACACACAGATTTTTTCTGTTATACTGTTCTGATTGTTATGGCCAGCCACATTATAGAAGTAGCATATTCAGTCCTTTAGGAAAGGTGAACATCCTGCATATTTTCACAGAATTCTCCTGTTTATAGACATAATACTGATTTGGGCAACAGCCACGTTCTAACCCAGCTCCCTAGTCAGTTTGGTAACACTACAAGCAGCTGCAACATGACAGCCAACACATCCTGTTAAGATTTCACTAACACAGTATAGTAGGTAGGGTGAAAGCATGCCCTGCATATTCACTTTATATTTAGTTGTCTGATACAGATTTGAATACTTAGGTGTATTAACAAAGTAAAGACAACAGATAAGAAATCAAAATAAAAATATAATACCAGCGGCCCACCAAGTTTTAGACAGTAACACCATTACATGGCTCAATCTTTCCATGGTTAACTCCTAGTGAAGAGACAGATTTCAATACAGTTACTGCATACTGATTTAACGGTATTCTTGCCATGCCTGTGTACCAGTTTGAAATGCAGGCTTTTTCTTCCCTGAACAAAGGTGCATTTTAACCTCAAGATTATCATTTACAGATAACTTCTCAAACACAGACATAACATTGTAGATTTTAGTCTCAGAAGTATCTCGCAGAAGTACAGGTGTCCTCAGAGTTACCTAGAAAAATTGCTCTATCCACGCAGAGCCTTGCTAGTAAGGCACTATTTCAGCCTGATCTTGTAGACTACAGTGCACTGTCCTCTGCTCCAGATTACTCCTCAAAGCAGTCCCATATTCCTTACCTGCCCCAGTTTTCTCAGGCTGAAAAGTTAGATTTCACACTTTATATACAAAGCAATGCTAAGCATAGAAGCAACTATATACAAATATATCTCAAACAAAAGAAAGTGTTTCTAAACACACAGATAAAGTAAAAAATGAGAAGAGTACAGGAAATGTGCATTGAGGTAAAGACTTTAAGCTTAAAAAAGTTAAGCTCGCCAATATATTGAACTAAGTTCTTTGCTTGTACGACCATAACCAAAGGTTTCAGCATGCAAGTCCAACAAAAATGAACATGTAACTTTTTCATGACTGTCCTCTGTTAGTGGTAGAATACAAAACTAGTTGTCACATTAAGTGACCTGAGAAAAATCTACAGCAGTAGATGAAAATAAGGTTTAGGTTAAAAGCGTGTATTTCTTATACTTGCATGATGCTACTGAAAGAGCCACTAAGTGCTCAGACTTGATAGTCTTCTAAGTATATTCCCAAACAAAACAAGATCCATTTTACAGTTTAAAGAGTTTAAAGTTCAGCATCATTATGCCATACTTGAGACATCTTCTGAAAATATGCTACAGTCAACTTCAGCTGATGGCATCTCATGGTGAAACATCAAGTCCTCTGGAACATGTTTTTAATATCACAAAGGAATTTAAACTTGTAAGATACATTAGCAGTAGCCAGAATGTATACAACTAAGTCCTTAACACAAAAGCACAATAAGGACTCATGCTACCCTTGAACAGTTCAAACAGTATAATTTCTTAAAAAGTTATGTTATTCACAACTAACACTGAATGCCTTGTACAGATTTCACAATGTACTTTATGAACAGCAATGACCTGTTAGTAAGGTCATTTGAGATTAGCTATTGCCAATGCACATGAGGACTTCAGAGATGCAGAATAATTCTGCAAGGCATTTCACTTCTTTAAAGAACTTCTCCAAGTCTGTGTTAGTCAATCATGTAGAATAAAGACTTGATATTATTTTGTTTTAGGGAAGAGAAAGACAGAGTTAGTTCAGTTATTACAGTCAAGCTGAGTGCAGGTAGGAATGGGAAGAAAACAAGTGCACCGGTATAAGGTAGATATAGTTCCAAAAATAAAATGGCTTGCCTTACATCAAGTGATGTGGTATCATACCCACAATTCATCCTTTCACAGATTAATCCCTTCTCCACATCCCATACTACACAAGGCAAGGCTTGAAAGCATGTTGCTCACTGGTACTGCACAAGAAGTGAATTCAAGGTTTTCAGTATGTTCAGTAATGCTCCTGAAGGTCCAAGAAACTAAAGCAAACAGTGCCAAAGTTCATCAGCTTATTTCTTGCCGAGTATAGCCACATTCAGAGCATATTCTCAAATGAGAAGCAAGACAGTATGTTCCTTCTCTGTACAGATATTTGCTACTGGAGGTCCTGAACACTAGTCAGGAAACAACCCAGGTAGCTCTAAGCATATCCTTGAGCAGAATGTTTATTTGTCCATAGTACAAACTAGTAATTTGTACAGGAGAACACTAGAACTGCTGGTGGGAGGCACACAACAGCAGCTTCAGAGTAAGGGAAGAGAAATGTCTTCATCTCAGCTGAAGGTACGAGACTGCCTGAATAAGGATTTCAATCATTAAGTAGCAGCAGCAGTTGATTTGCCACTATGGATAACAGCACTTGTTTGAGCAACAGAATCACCAGAAGTTCTCGCTAGATACTGTAGAGCTGTATTATATATGAAATGTTTTGTATGTATGTTTATCACTCTAATGACATGTTTAATGCTTCTACAAAATATGAGTAGTTTGATATCCTGACTTGCAGGATCTGTAAATGAATCTGCATGCACCTCTTGAATCCCAAGACTAAATCAGAAACCCAGTCCTAAGAAGTGATACATTATTTTCCTGTCTATATATAATGTGTGACATGATGACAGATAAGAGATATTGGACATTTAATGGAGGAGGAAGGCAAGTAAGCACAGCATCAACATTTCAGAAGCTAATTCTAAGAAAATAGTAAGCATTAGAAATCTTGTTCCTTTCAAATAAGGACATAAAGTCAATCTACAAGATTGACTATCTACAATAGGACAATAAATTATTTAATCTTTGGAGTGATTGCTGCCCACAGTGTTGGAAGTTCATGAACTCAGATGATAGTTCAACTACAGACAGAACACATGTAGGGAAGGCTGGTGGAACATGGCTCTGAAAGCCACACAAGGTGGAGTGACTGCTGGTGTATCTCACACACCATTTCATCTCTTGTTTACTCTCTCTCCAACCCTACAAAAATAGATATAGGGGAAGAACCACAGATATCAGAAGCTGTCAGTCTTGCAACAGCTGAAGTGGCAATGCTACTGACATGGATGCTCCTCTCCCTCTCTTTTTTTTTTTTTTAAACAAGCATAAGATACTTGTTTAACCTACTATGACTGATTTCTTAGCTGGTGGAGGATTTGAGATCCAAGAAAAGTAACTACATCAAGTGTTATCAGCATTTACACATTTTCAGATGCAAGACATTAAGAGACTTTTAACATCACTCATTCACTAAGTTTAGCTGACACCCTCCACTTAAGTTATACAAATCCTCTTCAGCAAAAAACATGGAAGCCACTTGAACAAGATGTGCCAACATTGAAAGTGACCAGATTTTGTTTACACTAACTGCAAGTTGCTGGTAGTTCTACAAGAACTTCAAAAGTTTGAGTGTCTCTTCTGTAGTCTTGTTTCTTAAATCAGAGATGGCCCTTGATGAATTCTCAGTCTTCCTGACTAAGTTTGTCTAGTCATTTTAGTTTTGTTTTCTTTCAGACTTTTTTCCCCCAAATTTTCCCAATTGTTGAGAGCTGAGCTGGAATTTATCAAGCACTTTGCTTTTGGCATTCCCAGATGGGTCACATTCCTTCCACACAATGGATGTACCAACATTTCCCAGTTGTTGCCTTGCTACCAAATAGGTTCTGAAATGAGAAGTACAGAGAAAGTCAGTAAGGTTTATGCAGAGTATACACCATCTACTTATATCAAGAATAAAAAATAGCAGTTTCCTCTACATTTCTAAATATCGATTGTTGCACCAAACTACTCAGTTTGGGGAATAAAAGCACCAGGGGAAACAACTGACATTTGGAGACTGTGCATTAAAAACAGGTGTTCCTTTTACACAGAAGCAGGAGAAACACAGACAAAAACATGCTTAAAACATGTAATTTATTGATCATAAATGTAGCAATTTACTATTTCTCTAAGTGCTAGGAGGAATAAAGTTTTCTGAGTCAAGGAACTGGAGAACAAGGTAAAGTCATGCCACAGGAACAGTTATGTATCAAGTTATATTATTTGGTGGAAGGGCAAAGCAATTAAGAAGTGTGAAGAAGCTAGGATTTTTTATTGTTGGATTTCAAAATTGCAACCACTGACACTGAGGTCAGACTGCTATGCTCTATTAAAGCAACACAAGTGACTGAAATGGTACGTATTATTCATATGACAAACAGTACTTAGGCCACTGAATTTTAAAGAAAAAAGAAAAGTCACTGCAAAGATAAAAATCACTGGCTTTACAACAAGAACCAGGGAGTCTGGTTACCTGTAAACCAGCTTTTGGCTACAGAATTATCTTTCCAGTACAGCATATTATCATTGTAATTTGACTAGTTAGGAGCTATGCCACTCACAGTTAAGAAATCAATTGACTGGAAAAAAAAAAACCAGGAAGGCTTGCTTAGCATCTTACAATTGACTACACCTACAGTTCTGAAGGGCATCAGGAACTCAAAGCAGGTCAGTTCTATTTTTTAAGAAAGTACTTTTTGTAGTTAATGAATTGAACAGAAACAATTTCTGAGTATTTCAGAAGATTCAGACAAAAGTTTAGAAAGCTTTTAATGTGTTAAGACTAACAAATATTACTTTCCAACCAGCATTCAAGTTAAATTCATACTAGCGCTTTACTTTCACAAATCAAAACAAAGCAAATGTTTGTCTACTACTGTTACTAACAGGAGGAAACTTAAGACACATTAACTCAGTTCACTGCAACCACTTGAACATATTCTGTATATGCAAACATTTAAGATATATAACAGTTCAAGCAAATAGAAGTATTTTCTCCTTGGTAGGAAAAAACCCTGCAAGCTAACATCTTTTCAGCTAGAAGAAAACTAGAGAAGCTTAAGAAAATAATGGTATATATGCAATGCACAGTTAAGATCTATCAAACAAATGGCATAGGCACCACAATAGTGTATAGCCAAACTATTTTATCACAGGATTTCCAAAATCTCCCCCAAACCTTTCGACCAAAAATCCCTGGATAGGGAACTTCGTCACTACTCCTCTCCACAGACCAGTGATCACACCATTGGAGAACTTGCATCGCTCTCAATACCACTGGTACAAACAGCAGTTTTCTATTCTATAATTGTGCATCACATACTCAGCCTTGCTTTAATATGTTTATTCACCGTCCTTTTGCAGTAAGCATCCTGTACTGCAATGTGCAGTGTTATACACATTACAAACATGACAGTTGAAACTTTAGTACCTACTATAAATTTTCCTGCGAAAGTGTTGTTGCTTTGCCATTTTCTGTGCTTCAGCACTTTAAATGGTCACAACTAATACACACCACAGTAGAGGTGAATTAGAAAACTGCTCAGATCTTTTCCCCAGAAATGTTACTACACACCAATAGGAACTATTTAGACACAGTGTACACAAAGACACATACCTGGTTCAGAAGGTCTAACACACTTGAAAAGGTGGCTTCTTCACACTTATTCGATGCTGCCATCAGCTGTGTAGCTTGAAGTTATTTATTCCCAAGATCCTGATGGGGTCTGTGTGCCACAATGTCTTTGTCTATGCCACAAAAAGGAGTGTACTCCTCAGCCTCCTCCATGCAAATCTCCTACAATCCCATGATATAGCTGTGACTACTGAAGAACATCTTGCAGCCCATGGGTGAAGAAAATACCAAGAACATAATCCTCGTCCGTTGTGAAAGAAGAGGTCTCCTTCCTCTCCTGGAACGATCAATGTGCTTCATTCCGATTGTAGCACTCATTCTAGCTTTTCTCCCAGAAGTGTTTTTCTGAGTGAACTGTATCCAATTCAGCAGAATACTTGCACATCCACAAGCTAGATTATTCCACATGAAAAAGTTTTGCTTGACAGTAGCCATATTTCAAAGAATTCAGATACCCAGAGGCAGTGAATAGCATGCTGCTCCTGTGATTTTTTCAGATATATTCCACAAACTTCCAATAATGAACAGGCAGAGATGAATCAAATAGTTGTTGGCAAAAAGCAGTGTAATAAATCCAGGTAAATGAAGCAACTTCAACAGACAAGGAAATTCCAGAAATCTTGTGTTGTACCAGAAGAATAGCAATTTGCTTGTACTATGAAAATTACCATACAACATATGTCATCTACAGCAGCTATCACATGTGGAGATTGATTTGGGTGATGACAAGTGGATCTTCCTTGTAGAACACACAGCTCAAATATTGTAGCAAATTTGCACAATTTGTTAACAAACGTATTTTGCTGTGGGATAGCCTTCAGGCTCGCAGAGGCATCCAAACACAGGTTAGCAGTGATAGCTCTAGTGTAGCCAAAGCCCAAAACAGCAGCAAGAAAATATGACTGGAAGTGCTTATAGAAAGCTGTGGCAGTGAATAAATATAGTGAGACCAAGTAAGATTACTTGGGGTCTGAAAAGCAAGCTGTAATACGAGACAGGAAGCCAGAGGCATAAACTGAGGATAGGATCACAATTAAATACCAGGAGAAAGAGGGGACATAAGTAGCTGTGATTACAAAAAGAAGGCAGCCAGGCAAGAAAGTTACAATCAAGGGAAGTCATTAAGGTAAAGAGAAGAAGATATTAAGAATTTTATTAAAACACTCAAGATAAGGAAATAATGGGGTTAAGGAAAACACTAAAAGGAAGAGGAAAATAATTCAAAGGAAAAAGCAGGCAACTTAGTGAAGCTGAAAGTTTATAGTTGTGGCCAAAGTTTCAGCCAGACATCAGTTAAGAGACAGGGAGAAATTAAGTGTGACTCTCAAAAGTACTACCTTTAAGCATTTGGCAACAGGATCAGAATACTAGACAAATAGACCTAGCCTAGAATTTGAAATGCTTTAAAGCTTAACACCATTGGATATATTTTCCAAAGGTTTTACATGTTTAGTGTCCAGAAAAATATGGATTAAAAGCTCCAGTGCCACAAATGAAACAAGGAGGTGCTTTACAAGCTTGCCTCAGGCAGCTCTGCTAGTTTATCTGAACCTTGGCCCTCAGCAACTCCCTAACACTGGAATCCTCACTGTTCTTCCCGAAAATACTTTATCAATGCACAAGCACCCCAACTCAAAGGATTTTTTTTTTTTTTGGCAGTTCTCCCAGCGTTAACATGCCTTGGTTCTGATCCACAGTTTCCCCTATTAATCCAGTTCTGAATTTAACAAACCAAGGCTAGCCGTTGCACAACAGCTTCAACACATACGCAGACAGAATCTGAAAGATCCAACACCTCACCCTTGAGCTAGGCCATGACTAGATGGATGTTTCCCCGAAGGAAAAGGATGTCTTTGGTACCAACACAATGCAAGAGCCTTGTGATATGTGCAAGACAAGCTGCTGTTCCAGGATATTTACCTTTCTGCAAGCAGGACAAAGTCCATTCTCATCAGTGCGGATACGATGCCAACAGAAACGACAGATTTGGTAGCCACAGGTGCAAGGGAAGAAGTTGATGTCATCAATTTCCAGAGGCTCCATGCAAAGCGGGCATTCCACAGGGTCTTCCTTAGCATCAGGGCTGCGAGACATTTTTATATGTTCGCAGAGCAGCAAAAGTTTATAATAACTTAATAGACCACGAAGGTCAACACTTGAAGGTCTGCAAGAGAAAAAAAAAAATAAAGGGGATGATTAGTACTTTTGACAACCTTTCTTTTGCATCTTTTAATATTTCACTACTTCATCACTTTCTTTCTCCCCACACAAATTATCTACTGATACACATTACTCCTTAATAAACTTGAGTGTCTCTTCCTACTCGTGTGTTACACAAGTAATATGAAAGACAGTACCAGTGAGGTACCTCCCTATCTGGGTAGGCAAGCAGTTCTTTGGCAGTTCACTAGCCTATTTGGGTTTCAAGCATTTCTTTCCAACTGTACAGTTTAAGAGTGTACCACCATACATTGCTTCTAAGTTCTGCCAGCTCCTTTAACTATTGCTTTAATGAAATCTTCTACAAATCTAAAGTCAAATCCTCAAATGCAGGACTCCAGGTTTACCATCAATTTATTCCTTTGCTCAGAGATGTGGAACAATCAGAGATTTGGAACATATTGGTCATCCATTCAGACTTTTCAGTAGGGTTATAGAATTATCAAACAAAACCAAGCAAAGCTTCTTACTCAGAGGGATCTGTTTCTTTGTCGATCTCATTTTTTGGTCCAGAGATTGATCTCCAAGATCAGCCTCAGGACTACAGCATTACCCAAGATTTGTCAGGTACACAGGTTTCTACATATGCCAAACAACTTTCATTGAGTCATTTATGCTTTTCATCAGCATCCAGTTCATACCAAAGCCCAAATGCATGCATGTGCTCAAAATACCCTAAGTTTTAACTTAGGGTGCAGCCACAATAAAGTATTTCTAGATCAGAATTTTGAAGAGAACCAAAGTTCAAGTCACGAGTATGCCTCTATTCTGCCAGTTTCAGAATGCAGCACAAGAAAGTTACTTTCAGACTCAAAACAAGGTACATAGTCATCACTGAGACACTCAAATCAGTTTGAGGTTTTTCTTCTTTCTTTTTTCATTTAAGTACCACTCTGGATATTTGAAGTTGTATCTAATCTCAGCAAGTTGTCTTGATCTGCTGTATGAGACATGCATGTAGATGGGACAAAATTAAAAGGCAATAGTAGAATTTTTAGGTAGACCTTTTGGAGAAGGAGAGGGGGAAGAAAAAAAAAAAAAAAAAGAGAAATTCACTGAAAAGTACTGGAAAAGATGTGACCGGAACCGATACTTGGATGGTCATACTATCTGTAATAAACTACATCACTTCTTTACAAATAAGTCAGCTTGAAAGTTTTTTAAAAAATCCAAAATTCTTTTTACAATTATGCCTTTCCCAAAACATCAGTCATGCAAGTATAATTTAACCACACACAAAATCAGGAGTCCCCTTTACTTTCCCAGAGAGTTTTCTGTTTCATTTCTAACAAAAAAAAATACTAGCTTGTATACTATCCAACCTTTCTCCAGGCTTTTAGGAGCAAGTCCAGAAACAAATTCTCACATCCACCTACTTGAAGAGTGACATTTACTCCTGTCCTTGGAAGTAAGATGACTGAATGTTTTGAGATCAAACCCTTGCTCACAGATTTATGCAAGTTGTAGCGTTAGCCTTACACATCTTTGGTTTGATTCCTTAACAACCACAATAAAATAGTCATGTTTATGATTTGCCACACTCTAAACCATACTTCCTTGCATGAAATTTATCTTGTAAAGCTCAAGAGGTTCCAGCTCAAGTTGGGACCTCCCACCTTACAGCATAGGATCATTTTAGCATCAGTCCACAATACTTGTCCCTGTCCTTCACATCTCTTCAGGGACAGAAATTCCTCTGCAAGCAGCCAGGAGATAACCCTGAAGAGGAACAGTTTATACATATGCAACCAAAGCACCATCCAAATACACAGCAGAAAGTATATAGCTTTATACAGGAATGGTTGTGTTGTAGTTAGGTTAACCAGTGTTCACAGACCTGGTACCAGAAGCCTAGACTAACTGCAATTTCAACTAGTTTGGTAGGGTGTATAGCCTCTAGACATATAGTGGAGTTGTGGTAAACATATACCACTGCCCTAGAGAGAAAGAGTTCCCCTGGATGCTCACATAAAAGCAAGGATGAGAAAACGGATTTTAGATACGGTAAGCATAATTTCTCTATATGGCATGCACTAGCAACAACACTGTCCTCTTTCTGACCTCCACAATGATTAAAATAAAAAAGTTAAACTTCTATGATAATACAGCAGCTTTTACTTCGTTTGCTATGCTTTCAATAGTGGTATATTTACCATTATTTTAACAGGCTCAAAACCAGGTTCTGGGACCTTACCAGTGGTTTCTACAGAGAACACTAGCAGAAGCTGCCCTGAAGGAAGGAAAGGATTAGTTTGGGAGCTCTGTCTTGTTTTTAAGACAACATTCCCACTGGCTGAAGAGTGGGAGGAACTGTTAAAAGGCCATAGCACATTGTTTAATTGCTTATTATGCAGATAACATACATTTCTACAGCAATCCTTACATTTCCTGTAAGCTTTTCACACTTGTACAGCAGCAAAACCATTACAATGTGAAAGTGACTTTAAACCAAAGCATGGGATAAACCGAACTGATTCTGTTCAGTTTAGATTCGGATTTGACTTTGTCGCAAACCTCCAAACAACAGGTCAGTAAGCAGACAGCATATTCCCTTCAACTGTGTACTCACTGCACCGCACGCTCAGCAGCTTTGAGCCTACTGAAACACATCTAAATAAAGCTCTACAAGTATTAGTGAAGCTGTAGTTAAAAGTGCAGTTTTGAAGAAACCTCAACCACCACAGTAAAACTACTGAATTATGACGTTACCATTTGGAATCTCTGCTAAGAAATGTCATCAGTTCATGTGAAAAAATCCATGACATATTAGCTAGTGCCTCTGGGATATGCAGACAAGCGCTAACAAAACTGCAACATGATTAACATTTATGAGCTGTTTAACACTAAGACTCCAGCAGCTGCTAGCAATAATGCCAATAGCTTGCTTCAGTCAGCAAATGGCCCGTTATTTTACAACAAGAAGTAAAGAGCAGCTGTGTACCATGTTTCTTGAAACTAAGTAAGAGGCAATATTTATTTACTTAGGAAAAGACCATTCAAGCATCTCATTTGGAGATTCTCCACTGAAGTGTGTCTCCATTTCAGGAGGGTTTATATACCAGGGTCTGCATCTCAACTCTGCACCAGAACAATACTTGTTTTTTCAAAACTAGAATAACATCCATAGTAAGTCATCATTAATGTATTGTTCATATAGCACTACCAAGAAACACAGAGTAATAGTCAGTTCTAAAGCTATTCCAAACAATTCAAGATTAACATCACAGGAAAAGTAACACAGCAATGGCAAAAAACAAAAAGCAGTATTACATGATCTGTTTAATCCAGAGTGTTTGGTCTTTGGGATTGAGTTCAAAGAGATTAAATTAATAGCATCTCAGGAGAAAAGGAGGAAGGTTGTCCACGTGTACATACGCAATAGAAGCAGCTAGAATTTGTCCATACACTTTCCAAAACACCAACAACTGCAGTCAAACAGGGCTCCTACAGCTCCACATCCTGTTTACAGGACACTCTGCCAAAACATTTATGCACACAGGGATGGAGCGAAGGTGGACAGTGTCCAGCAGCATCTTTTAGATTTAGTGAATTTGTAATGGGTAATAACCAAAATACAGAAATATATAGTTGTGTGTCTTATCTCTTCCACTGTACCAACTAGTAAGTTCTTTTCTTTTCCAAACTCATATGCAAAATGGAAAAAAAAAGATAATTTTTCATTAACTTCTAAAAGTGCTTACTTAGTGGATTTGACAGCTGTGTCTAATCAGCTTCACTGTACAATTGTTTCTCTTTATGAAATCCTCCAAATTTCACAATCAGGAAAAAGGGATCCTACTATTTGAGGGTACTCACCTCAACACAATTTTACTTCTTATATAGCTAGAGATCTCAGGCCATTTAGGATGCAGATGTCACCTTTCACTTTTTACTTGAGGTGAGCAAGTTTAGCTTCCAACAGTTTATCTTCCCTATTTAATTTCAAAAGGGGTCATAAAAAAGGAGGCAGGGGAGAAACAACTAGCTTGTTATCCATTCTTTTTCAAGTGCACCAACTAGAGACTTGACACACACTGCCCCTTCATCTTCCCGTAGCAGACACCACAATATCTCCACTTGCTAGCAGTTCATTTTAGTAAATATGTCCCTTAAACTTTAAGTCCTCCTCCAGGAGGGCAGCTAGCTCCAGGGGATATAGACGTTCTCCCACTCACACCATGGGCTGAATCCAGCCTTGCTACTTGCTTTAAGACACTAAGAGTGTTGCAGCCAAAAATTGTCAAAATCTTGTCATGAAAAACCTGACTTAAGGACTCGCATCCCAGAAAACATTTAGAGACTTAGGGCTTCTTGAAGAAAAAAAGCCAGACATGTGTTAGCTAATGTTTCACTTAAAGTTCAAACATACCTGACACTTGAAGTGAAACAGGTCGGAGTCTATGCACCAAACCTTTAGTATGGGCTCATTAAACTTATGCAACCAGAAACTCATACCTTTTTTTGTGGCCTTGTATCTTTTGAAATTCATCAGTCCCGAGAAGTCTAAAATATGCGCTGTGGATGCTGCCTGCATAATGCCGCAGGGAAGGCAACCCCGAGATCCCCCTTTCCACCCTGCAGAAGGATCGAGTTCCCTTTTGCACTTCACCTCTGTGGTGATCTCACATGCAAGCTGGAGGCAGAAAGGCAAGCAGACTACAAGCAGCAGCTATAATGTGTTATCCCTTCCTTGAATCAGGGGAGCAGCAGCAGTTCTGTCTTCCAGGCTGGCACGGAGGCACAGCAGCCCAAGGCCCACACTTGGGCTACCTCCTCCCGCTAGTGACTCTGCTGAAAGGAAAGCAACCTTGATCTCCTGCAGTCTCTGAACATAAGAAAGGCTATCACTTCATTGCATTACAGTGACCACTGGAAGGCTGACATCAAAACCTTTCATAGACAGGCTGCAGAGAAAAGCCCATTTTTACCTTAAGCATGCAGAATTGAGGGAAATCCAGTGAGTTAGTCATCCAGTGCCCCATAGAAAACCCATATGGGAGAAAGTTCATATATGCATGTCCCAAATCATGGATGGACAGTCTAGCGATTAAAACATATAATTTTGTGTCTGAAGTCATCCATGCAATTTAGCAGAAATCTGGGGAACCACCTCTTTGACATGCTACTCTCTACTTGCCTGTCATTTTTCTGACCAGTACACAAGGAGAGTGGTCCCCTTCTCCCACCAGTCTTTCACTCACATCAAAATACAGTGATATTTTACAATCACCTGGTTAACAACACGGGTATAGGAGGCGGCAGGAGTGCTGAAAATGGGCTATGCTTTTTTAAGGTTTATGGCACTGTTACTAACTGAGAACAAAGACACCTCAGTGGCAAGCAGGCAGGCTCTTGAATTCATCCAAGTTAATTTTCATTTGAGACAGAGGGAAAGTTCACTTCCTAGTTCTTTTTCCTAACAGTGCTGAACATTTAAAGCAAACTGTACTACTAATTGCAAAATCATGCCCAGTAACTGCGCAGTTCCTTTCCTCTCATGTCTTCTCTCTGGAATAGTGTTTATTATTCTGTCTCTGGTCTGCAGCTACATTATCATCATAGTACAAACATCATATAAGAAAAGACATAGACAAAGTCCCAAATGTTTAGAAAGCACGACCAGGAATCAAGTAACCATCTCAGTATTTCTAAAAGCAGCATTACACTGACTAGGATTATCTCCAAGTTATTTAGCTCAAAGAGATCAAAACTGAAGTCTCTAGAGATCTTCTGCTTTAAGCCTCCCTGCAGGTGCTTAGGGAGCTCACTCTCATGGTTTCAGACTTTCAATTCTGCCAGCATAAGCAGTTGTACTGTCACTTGAACAAGACTAGAATATAACTATTTTTGCTGGGTCATATTTTACTTAAACTTCCATCCGGTTCATGACATGGCCATGCAGAAGTTTGCACCAGCACAGACACAGAAACAAGCATCTAGGGCTAACAACTGCTTGAGCAGCATATTCAGTAACAGTGCAAAAATCAGCCAAAGAACTCACTAAATAAGTTTCAACTTAATGCCCTCAAGGCACCTAGTAACAAAAATAGAAGAATCAGACACCACCTGCTAAATGAAAGGGGAACTAATAATTCTTTATAAACCCAGCGTGAACACAAACTATTTCAAGATAGTTATGCAGCAAAGAGTTATGTACCACAAAAAGATGCTTTTCCCTCGTTTAAACTGAATCAAGAATTGGTCACTGTAGGCTTATTGAAATAGGACTCAGCTTTTATGCATGAAAGGCTACATACTATCAGTGACACATGTAAGAAAGATTATTTTCTCAAATAAATTACTTCCTTATAAATCATGAACAGAATAAAGGTGTTAAATTGTATTTAGAAAGAAAATAGGCCAAATAAGATTCTGACAAATTCATCCACAAGCACATAACGCTTTGGACATAATTATCTAAGACAACAGCACTATCTTAGCATCTAGGTCAACTCATTCAATGAAATTAAAAGCATAAAACTGCTCTGTAATTGTCTAAACTAATTCCCCTCATTCATTCACGTTAGAACTTGAATGCTAGTATTATTTTCTCTTTCTGCATGTCACCGTTTCATTTTTGTACCTATAGCACCACTATATATAGACATGATATGCCAGAAGCATTTGGATAATGAATTAGAAGTAGGCTATACAATTATTAGTTTAAATAAGTTAAAAGCCTATGTCTCAGGCAGTGACCATCTAATATTGGTATACATATTCCAGTATGATTATTACCAACTCCTCAGGACACAAGCAGGAGATGCTCAAGCAAAAAGTTGAAACAAAATAACCATAGATTTGTATATGGCAATTTATACATCACAAAATGTTGTCAAAGAATATTGCAAAGACCATAACATATCATGCAAAAAAAACCCAAATCTGTTAAAAATAGATCCATCAGCTCCTGTTAAACATGAAGTATGTTCCATCTGAACTATCTGGAATTCCCCAAATCTGTCATTACTGGTGTGTGTGTGGGGGGGGGGGGGGGTGTGTGGAAGGTGCTACTCCATTTCTTGTACTTTTTCTTCAGAGCATCTGCTACCAGTCACTGTTAGAAAGAGGATCTAGCTAGATCAGCTTGCCAATCATGCAGCAACCACAGGCAGCTATTAAACAGGCTATTTGGGGAATGTAGAGTCTTTATTCCGTTCACGCAGCACCCTAGCACAAAACACTCATTCTGCAGTCGGGGTACCTACACATCAGCACACCACAGTTCAATTTTTCCATAATGCTGTGTTCCATTTAGTCCTTAGCAAGGTGATACATATTCAAACACACACTTGTCCTCCCCATAAACCTGTAAAGCACTACTAGCATTGGAAAAGTCCTATTCTTTCCATGTCCTAGTATACTAGTTTTCTCTGTGTTTGAAGACTAGCATATTTATTTCACTGTAGAAGACTCACATTCTAGCACAGCAGCACTCAGACAGTTGGAACAGCACTTTGGAAAAACAAAGTGTTTTGTAAAAAGACAGGTGACTTACAGATTAAAAGCTTCGTTAATGCATATACATGCAGTAATTTGTTTGTGATATAACAATACTTAATTGTAGAGGTAGTCACTAACATAATAAAGCATATTTTGCACCAATGCAGACTGAGTTTAATAACAACATAACAGGCTAACACTGCTCAGCTACTCCAGCTGCCGACAGCAAGGCACAGAGGCTGTGTGAGTGATGGCAGCTTGACCTCACTGGCCCGCGCTTCCATATGTTTCACAGAAGTTTCCAACAGCCAGTTTTTCCAGTGCTTTTACCTCTGCAGATTAAAAACACTAGAGACAGATGTTTCATTGGTGCTATCCTGAGTAAGTCTGGAGACACTGGCTGGAACAGCTTTAAGCTTCAACTTATCCCATGTTGCAATCCCTGAACTATGACTTGGTGCAATTGAAGCATTTTGCTTATCTATGAATTTCTTATCCTTCTGCTGCCTTTTACTCACCATGACTAAAAATCACTGATTTTAAGACAAACTGCAAGTTAATCCTCCCCTCAAACCGATTTTAACTTTTCAGCTACAAAGTATATTTTTTCCTATTGATACATATGTTGATCTACATCTAAACAAAGCTTTTTGAAAACAAAACAAAAACAAAACCTTCCTCAGCAGAAAGTTTGCATCACCCACACTTAAGCCATTTCTGTTTCAGTATGTAGTATGTTCCTCTGATTGAGTTTGTTACTCAATCCAATATCACTAGTGCATTTAATAACTTCTTTTAAAAAAAATCTACATGGAATTTTTAAAGTAACAAAGCATACAAAAGTCAGACAAACTCTTAGATGTGCTTGTAATGTAAGACAGTATGTTCGCAAAACTTGAAACCAATTAAGGTATCTAAAAGTAGCAATGTTAACAGTAGGTTATATCTCCAAATCCTTCAAGATTTCAGAACTAGTATTGCATATCCTCATATTCCTTTCCTGAGGGTAAAAAAAGAAAAAAAGCTTTTTCACCCTAAGAGAATTGGTTCCTCCAGTGAAAGTAAGCACATCATTGAACTAGTAAATTAAAGTGACATGGACTGACTGTGCATATAAGAAGAGTTGGTACAGCAGGTAAACAGATTTCAGTTCTTTAGCTAGTGATTTCTACTACAGTTAATGCTAGAACTCACTACTAGTATCAATGTGTATTGATTATATGTTGAATATGCTGACTATTAGAAGCAATGCTAATTGAAGTGACAAAGATCACTAAGTAGAAGACTTACATTATAGACACTTGTCAAACTGATTTTAATGGGGGAGTTGAGCAAACAAACTTATTTTAAGAGACATGATCTTCATTCCAATTGAAAACTTTAAAAAACCAAAACCCACAACATGCTGCCCTAGCCACCGCATCAGTGCTAGCTACCCTTCCCCTTGGTGCAGCAGTTCAGGCTGCTCTCCTCCTCCCATGACACAGCTCACCTCTCTGCCTGTCTCCCAGGCAGCCCCTCTCACCATCTCCTACTTTTCATCCGTCTCCCTGGTGCCATTCAGCCTGTTCACATTTTCCTAGGACACTTTCATCCAAAAGACAAGAAAACCAGCATTTGCTTCAGGCTTTTGGCTACTCGAGTTTTTATCAGCCTGTTTCTTTCTTCACTGAAGAGAGGTAAGAACATGCCATTCTGTAATGAAAATGTCTTGTGCTAGCTTGTATTAGATTGCATACTTAATAATAATGGCCAGTATTCCCAGATCCAATTATAAAGAAAAGCTCAGCTCTGAAGAGCTCCACAGCCTTTAAAGAGAGACGACCCAGAAATTCTCACATACACGAAAAAAAAAAAAAGTATCACCCCACTTGAGGTTGCAGGACTGTATTTGAATATAACCCAGTTTGCAGCATCCTGCCAGCAGCCATCACCTTCTGGATAATTTACCAGGATGACTGATTTTTGACCTGCTGCTCCAGCTGCATTAGTTCACATACACTTAATGTTACAATTGGTCTGATCTGAAAGGATGCCTGAAGAACAAGAGTCACACCATCACTGAAGTACAGTCTAACATAGAGCACCATCAATGCAGTATGCTCAGAAAGTGTATGCATTTTTTTTTTTTTAAACTTGCACTAAAGGACAGCTCAGCTCTTACATTAAAAAACGCTCTCATTTGCATTTTCGTAGTGCAGCATGAACAAGACCACTGCAGCCTCTTTAGAAGTCCTAGCCTGCCTGTCCAACTGTAGTCAGTAATTACAACAGTTGTACTATCCAGTGCAAAAACCTTCAACCAGTTTTCTTATTAATTACTGGAAATTTGTTATCCGAATAAAGGAAAAACAATCAGTTAAAACTCCTGCAAACAGATCTCCAGAGATTTTTTTATTATCTGCTAGATAATATGTTCTTCTATAACTAAAGGATTATCTGTTACTTGCCCCTGAATAAGCAGTTATAGAATCTTACCGTATCTTCCACAGAAAACATAATTGAGGAAAATGCCATTGGAGCTAAGACACACTACACATTAAATTTTTCCTCTTTGGATAGTTTAACAGAAATTTAAGGATTTTTAATTGTTAAAAATGCAGCACTATCTTTTGCTCTTAGGGGAATAGTATCCAGTAGTTAACACACACTCGTGCACTTTGAAATTATCTTAGAAATAATACTAGAAGTTAGAGCTACTGGGGGGGGGGGGGGGGGAAGCACAGAAAAGGGGAAAAAAGTGATCACACAAAAGAGACAGGCATTCTTATTCATAGCAGCATGCATTATAAAGGCACACACATACACCTTTAGTCCATAAGAATTCCCAAAATGACTTGTAGAAAATGGAAGACTGGATGATGACCAGTTGTGGCTTCTTGTCTCTACCTGCTAAGTATCTCAGGAACATTCCAAACTCCTTAACTCTCCCTTATGAATTGCTGAGTTGTCACAGCAATATTAAGTGATAACAAACCAGAAAAGTATATTGGCCACATATTAGTACTATTAAAAGCCCCTCACACACCACACATGGCAAGTAGTACGTTTTCTGTTTATGCGTAAGTGGGGGGACTGAGCACCCCACCTGTCTTGTCTCTAGCTGAGAGCCCCCTTGAACATTGTTCTTAATTCCACAGACTGCTTGAGATGCTTTTCTTGAACAGAAAGATTATAAGTGAATGTACTAGGTAATCCTTTTTCCATGTTAGCAAGACATGAATATAATTAAGAAGTATTCACTCTGAAGCTTAATAACACAGTTGAATACACTTCAAGTCTAGGGAATGGGAGATCCAGCCAGTGTTAGCAACAACTCCTCAGTTCCCTTCAGTAGCATCCTTGAAATTAGGAAAGCATTAACTAAGACACCAGAAAATCTGAGAGAGAACATGTTTTAAATAATTCTCGAAGCTCTTTATATAGGTGTTTAAAATTTGTTTAAAAGAACCTTTGGAAAACAGGTTATAAACTACTTAATGTTGATTTGTTTCCCCCCCACCTTCTCAATTAAGGTGAATTTATTCTAGGCTTCAACTCCTGCAGTTGTTCAACATTTTCAAAAAAGAACAAAAGGATAACTTGACCTTTAAGTATTACAGAGCAACAGACCTATTATGCATTTTTCAAGTCATTTTAAACAGAAAAAATGAACATAATATCAGCCTAATTATTGTTTTCTTTGCAACAACGGTATTAGGTCTCCCATTTTTTTCCATAATCCATGAAAGAATAAAGACTTTTTAGTTGGGCTGGAAGGGAAAGAAGCACCAAAACAAGTCTAAGACTAAGAAATCTGCACAGAGAAAGCATTATACAGCTTATCTATAGGTTCTGGATGAGCAGCGATTACAGCTTGAGTGCTTCTGCTAATCAAGTAATAATGAAAAGCATTGAGCTCAGAAGAATAAAAACTCTTTGTCAAAGTCCATGCACTTGTCAGTGCCCACAACTCTATCTTGAAACTCACTGGCAGCTGATGCCAGGAATTAGAGGACTAGCATGAAGTATGCTGTATGACACATTGATTAACAAATCAACAGCCACATATGGCACTAGATCGAACTAGATCGCCTGCTTATTCTTCAACAAGTAAAACACAAACAACTACTCCATCACTTCCCTGTCAGCAACTGTAAAGCACCTATGTCAGTTCCCCCCCCCTCAGTTCTAGTAGCAGCTTGTACTTTAAGTCTAACCTTAAGAAAAAAAAATAAACCTCTCTAATTCTTGATCTTCATTTCACCCTGGAATTATGTGGATGCTTTACAAAGATCTCAATCATCTTCTGATTCTCCAGGCTGTAGCTTTATTCCTGACAATTCAAAGTGTCCTACTGGATGCCCTGAAGCAACGAAGCCTTCATAGGACTTATTTAATTAACCGTGATAAACCAGAACAGTCTGAATGGTACAGATTCAGTATCAGCAGGATGCATGCCTCATTCCTGAAAGCTTCTGTAGGCCTCAAAAGAAAAAACAGTAAGGGAAAAGCAGCCCAATGTGTATATAAGAAAATCTATACTATTTTAAGAGAGTCAAAACAATGGAGAGAACTCCAGAGATACCTCTTCTCCAGAGCTGAAACTGCTCCCCTAGAAAGCTGCTAGCAGGAACCACACTTCAGCTCTCTCTTCTCAAGGCAGAAGTTTCCACTTCTAGGTCAGCCCTATGAGCAAGAACCTCAGCAGGTGGCTACTATAGACACCTCTCAGCTTTAACCAAAGAAGACAGAAGAAGAATAAGAAAGAAGCGATGATATGCCCAAAACCCAACTACTAATCACAACACAAGCCATTTTTGAAAATGTCAGGAATGGAACAGCGACAGTAAAAGTTAAATTTTAAAACTATTAAATCACTTAATATTTCGGGACCCAGAGATACAGTATAGGACCAATAGCACAGCTGCTGCCACTCCTCTGTATAGGAGAGAGAGTGCAAGGAAAACTGCTGGAGCAGTAACAGCTTCTGACAGTTTGTACTTGACTATCAGCTTTTCTGCACTATACCATTTAAAATATTTCCAAGTTTAAATCAAGTACTTTGTCTTTTAATGACTCTGGTTATATATGGTCAAACCAAGATGAATAGCTTTTTTCTTTTCTAAGTCAGGTGACTCATCAGTAATTTTTCTTCATGTACATCCCATTTTTTGAATATGCTGTGTTCTAAAGCTCACTTGTACAGAGTAGACATAATGCAAACAATTGCAATACATAACAGTGTGAATTTCCAAATTCAGGTCTGATGTGAAAATAAGTCCTTATACTGTGTCCAGTCATTTCTTGAACTAGGACTTGAGGTGGGGGAAGAAATCAAACAGATACCCTGGTTCAAAGTGCTCCTGACTTGACACAGGAAAAACAAAGCCAGAATTCTTCTCTTTAGGAGCATCAAGCCAAAGTTAATGAAGTTGCACTTTGAATTTTCAAGGAAAACATGCAGTTTGGGAAAGAGAGTGAAAACCAGCAATCAACCAGTCACAGAATGCTGACATGTGAATTGTCATCCCCTGTCATTATACATTACAAAAATCTTGACTATATTAAGCAGTAATCTAGAACTAGGATTTCTTGCCTCCATGTATTAGAATATAATTGTAAGAGCCCCAATGTGTTAATACACATGGCCTGAAAAATTGGCAAAAGAGTTTGCCCCTCAATACGTGCACATTCATTCTTTACCTGATAACTTTTTTCAATACAAGCTTTACTTGCTACAAATGAGGAATGCAAATTCATAAAATCAAATATAATTAAGGCCTGACCAGACAATTCTGAATCAAATTTCAGTGGGGTAAGAGGTAAATCCCTTCATAAATACTTCATGTAAAAGAGCTATAAATGCTAGTCCATGTTTACTTTTAAAGCCATTTTGCTTAAGAATTTGACTGTGTCTCTACAAGTTAAGTTTAGAAGTTATTTGCCATTTACTTTCAGTGGTATATGCTGATTACGCAGCTGGGGAGGAGCACAGTCCTTACTCGCTGAGCCTGTACTTCAAAACTTTTGCTAATGAGTTTACACAGATGCTTTAACAGATAGCTGCAGTAGCAGATTTTTTAAGAATAGAAATTGATAGTAAAAAAGTTTAGAATGGACTTTGCATACTTGTCCTTTACTGAAAGGAAATGTTTTGGTTAGAGAAGTGTTAAACATATTACAGAGAAAAGCAGTTGAAATTTCTTTGCCTCTTGTCCCACTGGGTTTAAAGAATCAGAGGTACACTGGCTCAGGACTGCATATTATTTCAGCTTCCAGCCAAGTATTAACCGTCCAAAGAAGGATCCATTCATAAATAGAAACACATTAGATTCTCCAGGTGTGAAGAAATGTCACAAAGCCTGCAGCTTAACCTGTAGTCTGTAATCAAGTCTGATGACCACACTAGAGCAAGCTGGAGTTAGCAGGCAGTCAAAGAGAAAAAATATCTGTATGTTCATGGAGAGACAAGTCACTCACCATAATTTTTTTTTTTTTTTTTTTTTTTTAAGTAAAGCCACAGATCATATGGACCAGAACAACTTTGTTTCCTTCTTAAATTTCAAAACCGCTTTCAATAGGGTTCTGCTGAGCTCTCTAAAGAAACTAAGCTGCCATTAGAAGTGTCTGTCCTCTCATGAATTAAGAATTGATTTTTAAAAGCTAGAAACGAAAGAAGGAACAAGGGAAATCATCCATAGGAGCTCCACAGGATTCTCTGCTATCACTCAGTACATTTATTAGCACTCTGTAAAAGAAAACAAGGAGGAAGTGGACAAAAGTTACTACACCAAAGGACTTACCATCTACGGCATACACAGAAATCTGAAGGATCTCATGAGACTAAAGAGTGATAAAATAGTATGAAATACATTGTTGCTAAATGCCAAATGATGCAACCAAGGAAAAACAACTTCTATATGAGCAGAATGATGCACCACTCTACCTAGTAATTTTAAGGAACAAGGTTTCCAAGCTGTCATAATAACTATCTCCTGTAGCATCAGCTCAGTAATCACAGTCAAAAGCCCATCTAAATACAAGGAATTATGAGGAAGAAAGCACCAAACTGTCATGGTAGAAATTTACAGTGCACCTGCACCCTGTGCAACAACTCTGCTTTCCTCTCCCCCCACACAGAAAGAACTAGCAAGTACAGAAGGAATAACAAGAATTACCAAATTATCATAAGGAGTAAAACTGACCCCCTGGAAAAAGGGTACTGAAGGCATGTGAGACTATCACAAGTGGAAGAGACAACACCTTTATAAGGTAATAGATACACATATACGCATACACGCATATGTATCTCACCATGCCTGGTTAAACTGTGAAACTCCTTGCCATCCAAGGCTGCAGAGATAGAATTTAAATGGTTTAAAAATAATCAGACAAGCTGACCAGGGTGGCAGAAGCAGCACTAAGTGAGCAGAAAGTCCATAGACTTAGGGCCTGCTGTCAGAAAACGTCCTAGAAAGTATCGCTATGTTCACCCTGATCTTAAGGTCTTCCCTAGAGCATCTGCTGCTAGCCACTAACCACAGCAAGGTATTAGGCGAGACAATTTCATTCTGATCCACTACAGCAGTTCTTGCACATAGCATTGGTCTAATTTATTATGAAGTTCCACACTTTTAGAAATGTAAAAGGAAGGGAAAGAGAATGATTAATACATACCACTGAGTTTGAGTGGGTTTGGTCACTGGATTCCTTTCTTTCAATTTCATTTCCTATCCCTAGAGCTGACTCTAGCATTTTTATAAACATGCTTGTACAGTGACTACAACTTGATAGAGCAATTAGAAGTGTAAGCAGTTATTCACTTAACATCTGCTAAACACAAGAAAGTGAAAGCAAAGACACTGTAAGTATAAAGACTCCCATGTTTAACTTAAATCAGGCAAAAGTTCCCCCCTCTGTAACTTCCTTACAAGTCCTGAAGCTGGTAACTAGCAATTAGCCAGGCAACATACACACATTGTGAAGTTTCACAGCTCTTGGCAGAAGTACATCAGCAAATTATGTTGAACTATTGAGAAAAATTCCCCAATTTTGATCAACAAAACCTATGAGAAGCTATTTTAATGTTACAAATCTCTGCATCTACCAGGTAATTGCACTTATGCTACATGGGCAGAATCACAGCCGCACCACTTACTGTCACACTACAGGTACCACTTGAAGTTCCCAGAACTCACTGCTGTCTATAGTGATGATTTCAGTTACAAGCCCTTCAAAGGCATCATGAGCAAATCTAGTTACAAGCATTTCTGTGTCCAGCAATACCAGGTATTAGAATGGAGAACCACTTAGTCATAGCACTGAGATACTGTCTGTAAGTAGGCTTTTCTAGACTCTTGCACCTGATAAAAATTTGAAGATATTAGTTAGATCAAGATTGGTTTCATCTACTCGTAAAGTGGGAGCACAGAGCTGTTTCTGTAGTATTACTTGAACAGCACTACACAAAAAAAAAAAAGCTATAAGCCAGCTACATAGCTTCAGATTCACAGAAGATACTAGTTTACCTACTGCTACTATCACTTAGAACAAGCTGTTTGCAACCATACTATTTTTGGTTTGTTTACTTGTTATAAGCAAAACTTTGTTTCTTGACACAGCAGTATCTCAAATAACCACATTCAAGCACTGCAGACCTCCTAATGTACTACAACTTAATACATAATAGGTAGTGGCAGCCACAACTGAAATCTTAACCATTTGAAGGAAAAAAAGAAGCAACATATCTGGAGCCTGTAGATTTCATAGACTCATTCATACTGCCTAGTTAGGGGGACTCTCTTCTGATGTTTTTCACACTGGCCATTAGCATATGGCTTAAGACAGTAGAGAGTACAGTTTTAATCTAAAGAGTGACTGAAGTCAATTCTGGAAAAGAGTAGCATCAAAATACACAGAGCTCCAGGCTGCAAAGAATTACAAGTACTGCTACGTAGGAAATGTGAAGGGAAAAACAGAAGAGGCTACATAAACCCAGTTTGAGCAGTCTCCAGGAGGGTCCCCGTGTATCACTTGGTATTTATCACATCAACCTTATCACATCAAAACTCCCACTAGGTGGGGAAAGATCATCCTCAAACATTTTCTGCTTGTATCCTCTCAGCTGGACAATATAATCAGGAGCTCAAATCCACATGTTTTCACTTTGCTTTGGATAAGGCTTCTGGGAAGAAAATTAATCTGAACAAATAAATAATTAACTAAGAGTTCAAGCCTACTTCTGCCAATAATTTAGGGCTGAACTTTATTGTAAATATAGCATTACTGTAAAGTAAATTGCAGCCAAGTTACAAGAGGCTGTATCCCAGCGATCCCCTCTTGTTAGCTGTCAGAGTAAGCTTGTCCTCATTGTATTCTTCCCTCATAGGTATAAAATAGAGGAAGCAGGCTGTGACAGATTAAAATATCCAGATCTTTAGGATTCAAGGCATGAGGAAGACTCCATGATGGACTAAAAAGCCATGGAAAAGACTTTATACAAGTTCTGCTGTGATGGGAAGGATGGCAGAAGCACAGAGTACGTACTCCAACCAGCATCAGTAGGTATAAACAATCATCACATGCAGCCTGAGTAGGTTCAAAGCCCCTGTGTCTCCTCAGCAAGGGCAAGCACCCCAGAGAGGTGAGGATCACAATGAAGAACCATGAAGAAATTCTTCACTTTTTCTGGTGATAATCAAACATACAGTAACAACCACAAATTAGAGATAAGTCTCTAGAAAGACATTCATACAGCCAGCACACACGCATCTGATCATCTTCACCAATCTGGTCTATCAGAGGAATTTGAGAAAAGCCTAAATCAGTTCCATGGGAAGAAAAAACACCAATCACAGCCCAGAGCCACAACTCTAAGGACTAATTCAATGCATTCCAAAACTTTTCATTTACAAGAAAATTCTGTAGAGAAGTATCACACAATTTCTCCAACAAGGGAAGCCAGCATACAAAAATTTTGTTTTAACATTTAAGAGGCTAGTGTCAGCCCCACCAGCTAAATGGCACCTTGCACTAAGGTGAGGTCTTTTCCTTGCCTTCCCACAATACACCTACACTGTGAAATAGCAACATTAAACCTTTCAAGTCAGGCATTTTATCCTGAATTGTAGGCTGTTTGCCCAGTTTGTTTTACAGAAGAATCAGTCACATCTAAACAAGGTCCACTGTGCATTAGACATAAAGGAGACACCATATGTTATGTCTACAGACCCTGTCTTGCAGAAAGGGAATTCAGAGGGCTGGTGCTAACAACAAAGGCGGGATGACTGTAGTAACACTCCATCTCACAAGAAAACACCATGGGTTTTCCCTGAGGTAGGGCTACACAAGATTTCAAGAGGAAAGGAGGAAAAACATTTGCTTGTGAGGAGAATATATTCTCTATAGTCACTGAATGACTAGGCTGCTATTAAAGCAATTAATGTTTCAAACAACAACTGAAACCTCACACCTATGTCAGGTACCACGGCCCTTACACCCAGAATCAACTTTCAGAATATGTTAGGAAGTATGTTGCATTATGGAAAATCTGTAGCTCATTCCTTAATTGTATTAGAGATTGATGCAAATAGACTTAGGAGGCTGAATGTTTAGATCTCAGTAAAATCTGAATGCACTTGTAAAATATCTCTTACCTTTCTACAAATTAAGCTGAATGAGTTTGCCTTGTAGCCTTCCCTAGAAGTCAAGATCCTTGCCTTTGCAAAAAGTAGTTTACTGCATTAAGGTTTCACACCATCCAAGGTAGTACGATTAATGNGGGGGGGGGGGAACCAAAACAAACAAACCACACCACAAAAACCAAACCCGCCCACAAACCAAGAACGTAGTATGCTATCATGACTCCTCTGAAAAGCTACAGCTCCCTTTGAAAATCCTTGGGTTGATTATTACTGCTCTTTTTTACTCTATGGGAAGAAGCACAAGAAACACAGCTGTCTTCCACTAGTAATGGGTGCAAGGTTGGGGTTTTTTGTGCCAGAGATGTTAGTGTCTTCAAATTAGGAAAGGGATTTTTTGGACTATATCCTTATATTGGCTCCAACTTTCTCCACTCTCAGAGACAACTAAAAAGCTTTGTTTATTGTGATTGCTTCCAGTGCCAGACTCTGCATGGCCACCACAGTGATAATCAAAGTCCTCAGTGTGAAACAGTGCCAGAAGCATCATGGTCCTCTCTAGATAAAAAGAAAAAGTCAGGAACAGAGATTCAAGAGATATCTCAAAGTAGTAGGTCTAGAAGATTAAATGCAGGAAGAACATCTTAGTTGCTTGATCATTATGGCAATCCATCCTAAACCTTTAGGCTGAACACTCCTTTCCCTTTCACAACACTGGCCGTGTGAGAGAGGCCTCTGTAGCCTCAGGGAGGCTGTCCTAGCATTCCTTCCAGAGAACTTGAACCCATACAAAAATGTATTAAAGCAAGCCATCAAGAAATAGTTACAAGCTGCAGGGATTTCTTATTTAAAAAAAAAAAAAGAAAAAGTAACAGGTGAAAGTCATTGGTACCAAACAGCAATCTGAATAAGCAATGTATTCCAAACAAGACTCACACTAAAAGCAGCCATATAATCTATCACGCACATCTGAATAGTAATGCCTGAATTCAGGTGAGACAGAACCACGAAGTGGCTGTACCCTTACTTTTCCTTATTTTTTTCATGGCCCAAGCCAAGTACAGTGGCTCCTCAGGACAGAGCTGTTCAGCATGTCCAGACTTTTATAAAAGGCCCCTGAGAACAGAATGCAGCGAGCATCAGAACATCTTTTTCCCCTACTTTGCTATGATCACATATTTGAGAAGTTTTTTTATTGACTCTTGCCCATCAGTTTTCAGAGCTCAACCATTTATGACTACTCTTCTGACAACATCATTCTTTTTCATTAGGACATTCCACTTTGTAAGCTTTATGATATTTGAGTCTTGGACATAACTACAGCATTACTCGCACATATCCTAAAATTGTTTCTCAAAATACCAACTGACACTTCTATCTTAGAGAAAAATAATTTGCAAATCCAATTTTAAAAAGGGAAAATGGCTGGCATACATGGCTATTATAAGCAGCCACATAACCCTGCTAATCAAAGTATTTGAAACATTAATAAGCAAATAAACTTAACTCAGCTCAGCAGTTGCATTCAACAAGAAAAATAATCCCCTCAGTCTACTGTTTTAGCATTCAGAATTTCTAGGATCTTGGCATCAGGAGGTCCAGTAATAACCAACCAGAATGAAATACTAATGTGTGCTTTTCACATTTATGCACTACCTGGTATCTGACATGCTGTATTTGCTTTAGGAGAACAGTTAAGCATGAAGCTTAATTTGATGAGAAAAAGTCTTCAAAATTAGTCTTAATTTGAAATGTGTGTGCAGAAATAGGAAAATAAAGTAGTGGGTAATATTGCACTACCACTTTTGTGTGAGCTAGCATGTGACTATGAACCTATAATAGAAACTTTACAGTGTGGTTTAGTCTTCATCTGCAAGGTGCTGAATAGTAATTAAGTGTTTCAAAGAGTAGACAGAAAACCCTTATTAGTGTTCCTACATCAGAGTGGAGTGGTTCCACTGTCTCTAATAGGAATGTCCACTTTCAAAATAATGCCAAGTCACCACACCAAAGACTGTGCTTTAAAAGGTATTTCACAACATTTATCTAGTAAACAGCATAATTAAAGAAGCATCTTGCCTGGAGACTTAGAGGGGGTGGGAGGGTATCATATTATTCAGGGACATGGCACCCAGGTTATCTACTTCCTGACAAGTCTTGTAGCCACCTCACAGGGAAAAGGCTACACATTCCAAATTCTTTTAATACGCATCTGCATAAGGGCCAGATCCATACAGTATTGAAGATGTAAAATAATCTGTACAGACCACAACACCACATACAGTAAGTATCTTTGCTCCTCTGACTCAAAAAAAAAAGACAGATTTTATCTACTTTTTAAGAAGAGATACGTCTTTGAAAAGCAGGTTAGTGTTTTTTCCTTAGCTATTGTAATAGAAAAGGCTTGTGATCAGTATTGTATCAGGAGTTTTAGTTGAGAACATAATGCACATAGAAAGACAGGCAGTTCAGACTGCCTATAAAGCATTAACATGGCAATAGTCTGCTAACAATGAATAGTCAGGGCGAATAAGTGGCACCTTTGGTTTTGTGGGTTTTCTTTTTTTCTCCCTTTTTTTATTCTGTGCATTAAACTTGGTTATGCACGCACATCTCAACTACATCATTGTTCCCAAATTTACGCTACAGTATCAGTTAGATAAATTCCTAGCTCTCATACAAACAGCAAGCCTTTGGAAAGAATGAAGCATTCCTGCTGCTGCCGAAACGTCAGCAACTCAATTCCCAGATCCTCTGGAAGGAAATGCTCATTAGGTGGAGTAAGTAGCGCAGAAAAGAAATCCAAAGTCAGAGAGTAACAGAAAAGTAACATCCTCTCCCAGGAGTAAGAAAGCCTGGTGACATCAGCAGCAGGGATGTGCTTCCCACTGCCCCATTCCTTAGGGTTACACGTTACAGCAACTGCCAGGTTAGCTACCTTCTCTGCAAGGCAAGGGCTCCAAACTGACCACACGCAAAATGCACATTATTTCTTCCCTGCAAGGAGTCCCAAGATAAAGTACTACTTCCCAGAAATCATCTTTCAATGAAAACTCCAGTTGAGTTTTTCAACTTTCACATGAAAAGGGTTTCAACGAAAGCCTGAAAACTGTTCTAAACACTTTTAAAGAGGCATTTATAGCCACAGGGTTTTTTAACTCCTTGAGACATATGACTAAGCATAGGACTAAGAATGCTAGAGCACACAGAATATTCTCTCTAGATCAAGATCATAGGCAGCATATAAAATAGCATAAGATTCCACTATGCAGAATTAAGGTTTTCAACATGAAGTCACAAGTCACTTTGCTACACCTGAACGCAGAGGTATCAATACCAAAGACAAAGCATGTGCCCCCAGCAGCTTTTCTTAACCAGCAAGATACAGATCAAGGACAGCCACAAGAGAAGATGAGAGTGAGCACGGTAGGAAAGAAAACTTGTCTTCCTTCCAGCACTGCGCACCTCTGTGGACTCCAGAGGCTGCCAAAGCTGGAGAAGCCACAACCTTGTGCCTCACGTGCACTCCTGCATTCATCCTACTCCAAAGCAGCCACAAGGTTTGTAGGCTGAGATGATATCTTTTATTAGACCAACAGGTATAATGAACTGGTATACTGGTCTAACACAAGATACCATCTCTGCATCCAACAATATACTACCTCTGTATCCCCCACCTTGCGTAGTGGGACAGGATGAAAAAAATCTGACATTTCCAAAATTCAGTAATTATTGACTGTTAAGTTATAAATAGACTCTTTAATATATTCAGCACTCGATCCCATATTCTAATGTCCCAAATTTTCATCAGAATTAAACAGAAATTTGTTACTTTAAGTTAAAAATTGTTCTTATGATGTGCATAAGAATTAAAATTAATAGTCATTTACCTTGCTGTTCATGGAGAATAACAAGAGGAGAAGTGTGGTCATTATGAAAGTAAACTGTTTAAGATCAGCTATGGCATAGCAGAGGAAACCAATAACTACATTTGAAGGGTGGGAGGGGTAGTGGAGGTCTTTAAGATACTCTTAGAATAACACACATAAGTTACCCACTACACCAAA
Organism: Aramus guarauna; assembly: GCA_013400195.1. Classification (NCBI taxonomy): domain Eukaryota; kingdom Metazoa; phylum Chordata; class Aves; order Gruiformes; family Aramidae; genus Aramus; species Aramus guarauna. The sequence goes on along the minus strand of VXBL01006098.1, from coordinate 710,843 downwards.
GTCTTTGCAGACAAGGTAGAAGGAAAAAAACAGAGCCTTCAGTATACTATATCTGAGCAGGAAAATAAGGATCTTGCATCAGTTTAAAAGGGATCAAAAAAAAAAAATCCCTGAAGTATCTCTTAGACAGCCATCACATGGTGTCTGTAACAGGCAGCATTATGGTTGCTGAATATCCCAAATACATTTGCTTTCTATTTAAATGTGTTTACAAATCTTGCATTTAGTCTTTTCTCACAGTTCAACACGAATTTGGAGTAGAGGTGGCAAAACCTGCTACATACAGGTGTTTAAATAATGCCAAGTATTTTAGGCGAAACTGCAGTCATGTACTGCTAGGATCTGTTATCACAACACACTTTGCACAGAAAAAAAAAATATTAACTCATACAAGCTTAAACTGGAAAAAACTTAGGAGCTTACTGCTCTCCTCAAAACATACAGGGTCTACTTCTCAACTGTTTTCAACCTTTAAAAGGTATCTTGTCTTTCAGAATTGTTATCTTATACCATACAAGCAATTCTGTATCATCATCCTTTTATAGATAATTAATATAAGTAGCTGTCCCCCTCCACCATTCAAAAAAAATCTTACTCAAGATAAACGTTACACTTGCATTTTTAGATGAAGAAGAATATTATTTAAATTTTATTTTCAATATATTTAGCAACAAAGTATCAAATGTAATTCACTGATAAATTATATAGGAGGCAAACTGCAACAACCCACAACACAGAAAAGGTATTACATTCAACATTTCCAAGAGGAAAAAAAACAGAAAAAAAATAATCATACATTTAAGTAAAGAGCCTGTCCTCCATCATCTCTGCTGCTCTTCGAGCAGAATGCCAAAATTATGTTGTTTGCAGAGCACTACTTTTCCAGTAGTCACTGAATATTTTAGAACTCTGACCTTTTAGGTGACACTTAGATCTAGTTCAGGGTTAGTGGTGACCACAGTATGTCAACTACTTATCGTACCTGCCAGCTACAGTCCAGGTCTCCAGTACCCACAGTACTCCAGTTTGCCCACACCACACTAAGTTACCAGTAGTGGGGAGAAGCCAAAAAAAAAAAGATCAACCTGAAGAACTGAACTACCTTCACATTCCTTCAGGCCAGAATTAAGGTACATTTTTATGATTATTTGTATTACTTCTGCTAAACTTGTTTGACAAAGAGCTGAAGAACAGTACTGGACACAGAAAAAGCTCTCTCAAACACACTCTCTTTACAGCATTCTATAAAGGTATTGGATAATTTACAAACGTCTACCTTAGTTAATCCCTAGTTTTAGTTCACAAGTGGCATTAAACCATCACAAGTCTTAGAATAAGTGTCAAAAGAGTGAGAATTATTGTCCAGTGTTTAGTTTTTAAGGGAAATACAAGTACTAATGTACTGAGAAGTTATGTGTCCTTCAGCTTTCATCTAACAGCAATATCAACATTAGGAAGCCTTAGTTTAAATACACTATTATAATTACCCAAACACAATTCCCAGGCTTGAGAAAGAATACCTGCAAAATCTAGAATAACTAGTGTAAAGAACTCTATTGAAAGATGAAAAAAAATAAGGTTTGGGTGCTAGGACCAGATTTTCTTCATTGCCTGCATTCTCCCAGGGGACAGTGCAGAAGCTGTGAACCACCATAAGGATATTCAACACTTAATTTTGTCTTTCATTTGAGACTCTATTCATAATCATGCTGATCATGTGGAGGCTACCTAAAGGCCTTAGTTTAAGCAGAAAATTCAGACTAAGTTCTGCCATGAATCAGATTATAGTATACTGGCAGGTACAACTTGTAGAAATTATTCTGGATTATCTACTATAAAATTCTGCTTTTTAGCCAGCAGAAGCAAAGTCTATTTCTCCCACTTTTTGCAGCCACAAGACTACAGGAATGAGCATTTAGCCACATACAGCGCTGTTACTACTCCTGACACTTTAAACAGAAGTATCTAGCCTGCAGGACAAACAGAAAGAAAAACCTCAGAGAAGAGAGAGGAAGAAAAACACCCACAAACACCCCACCACACACACACAACCTACCCCAACTTCAATACTAAACCACTTTTATTCCAACACATGCTAAGATTGACTGCCACTGTGGAAGGGCAATGCCTGCACCTGCAGTACCATGGACAGTGTATGGAAAAGTTCTTTCACTTCAGAGAAATTCGTCACTGAATTTTTAAGCAACCAGCTCAAACTTTAAGAAAACAAGCAAACATCCTTTGACAGTGCAAGAAATTCAGTGTTCTTCTGTACTACATCCATGAGCTTCAGTGTTTATATCAAGGACTACCTTTAAGTTTAAAAACTTTCTTGCATTTCTGCTGAAGCCACACTATCTACATTAAGGCTTTTAATATAGGCCCATTATAGATACTTAGTTTCAACCTCTAACATGGACAACTTCATGAACATAAAGTTAATGATTTTTACATTTTTTGCTACAGAATCATAGAATAATTCCGGTTGGAAAGGATCTCTAGGGTTCTCTAGTCAACCTCCTGCTCATAGCAAGGTCAGCAATATCAATCTAGATTACTCAGGCCTTTATCCAGCTGAGCATCAAAACACCCAAGGATGGATGCTGTAGAACTTTTCACTTGCCCCAATGGTAGTCGCACTCCACAGTGAAACACGTTGTTGTTCTTAAATGCAGTTATTTTAATGCATGCCTGCTGTCTCTTGCCTGCCTTACACACAGTGCTATAAAGAGCCTGGCTCTGTATTCTCAATAGCTTGCCTATAGGTACCAGAAGGTTACTATTAGTTCCCCCTGGTTCCCAAAACTGCCTCTTCCGCAGGCTGAAGACCCATTTCCCTAACAACCAACAGAATTTTAGCAAACATGCATCTGCTAGACAAAGTCTTCCATTACAATGTAAAGTTTGGATTCAGAGTGGCTTTTTATCTTCATCCCTGCACTTCCCCAGATGCAGCTGCGGGACCTAAGACCTCATACTAAAACCTGTTCCAGTACAAGCTGAAGAGAGTTGTACGCTGCCTTTCTAGGCTCACTATAATCCCTCTCTAGGACATACCTCAACACTAAAGACAGCATCACCTGTTCAGCCTGTCACTGTTTCTAAACTAGAATTATGAGTTGTAGAACTACTTTTAAAAAACCCACACAGTTCAATGACAGTTCTGCTCAGTAGAACAGAAGTTTTATAGGCTTATATATATACACACACACACATACACACTCTTGGATACATAGGAAGTAGTAAAGATGCCCAGAGTTGAAGGAGGGTGGGGGGAAAACCTCAAAGTATATAGATGAGAAATATATCAGGAAGGAGAATAGGAGTATATTACTAGGGCTGCTGTCTAAACCATTAAATTGTTATTAAAAAAAGTGAAAGACATTAACAAAGAAGACATAAGCACTCCAGCATCTGAAGTAAATTTCTGGTAAGGTATAGTGCTCTACTGACAATTACAAACAAAAGTTCCTATAGCAGTTTTCCCAATCCTCCATCCAGTCCTACGAAGTTATTTATCAGGCTAATGGCCAGCTATTTCAGAATAGTATCAGCTTTTCAGACACAGACACTCACTCTTTGGTGAAGCAAGTAACATCAGGAATTGTTAACTACTGCAAAATCCATGTCATGACTAGTCAGTCAATGAATCCCAGAGACAGGAGGAGAAGTAAAGGAGAAGAGATGTATCCAAAGATTTACTTCAGACCTCCTAGCAGTCATGGAGATGTACGCCAGCCCTTTTTTCTCAAGAGGTAGGTACTGGTGGGGCTACAGATACTGGAAGTAGTGCTGCTTCCTTAACAGAAAAAAAAGGAATCTTCTCTACAGACCATTGTATCTCTCTGGAAAATCCACATCCTTTCTTTCATTCCTAGCTGAAGGGGAGCAAATATATCAGATGTCTACTCCTCATTCAGCCTCTTCGTAAAAAAATTTAAAAATCCCTACAAATAAATTAAATCCTTGTGCCTGCTTAAGAAAATTTTTCCTAATCCTTGAGAAGCTACCAAAAATCACATAGGAGGAAGAGGATTTGGTCACTCTCTTCAACCTCATCCTAAAACTTGGGAAACACCACAGTCACTGCCCCCAGATTCACTATCAGTCATTCACACTCTTAATACCTTTACAGCAACAAGGGAGCAAAAGAAAGCAAACTTGACTTTTGCAAGACGTGACAATACTTGCCTCTCACCACTGAGGAGCAGCCAAGTCAGTTTAAGCTGCAGATGAACGAACACTTAATTTGGAGACAGAATATTAGTTGAATAACTGAGGCAACCAGTATAAGAAAGGTATGGAACTGCCTGAGTGGATCCAGAGGAGGGTCATGAAGTGGATCAGAGGGCTGGAGCACCTCTCCTATGAGGACAGGCCGACAGAGTTGGGGTTGTTCAGCCTGGAGAAGAGAAGGCTCCAGGGAGACCTTACAGCAGTGTTCCAGTACCTAAAGGGGGCCTACAGAAAAGATGGGGAGGGCCTCTTTATCAGGGAATGTAGTGACAGGATCAGGAATAATGGCTTTAAGCTGAAGGAGGATAGATACAGATTAGATATTGGGGGGGGGGGGGGGGGGGGGAGAGTAGT
>VXBL01006098.1:653848-706097 GCA_013400195.1 Aramus guarauna | reverse complement strand
GCAACCTGGTCTAGTGGAGGGTGCCCTTGTCCCTGGCAAGGGGGTTGGAACTAGATGATCTTTGAGGTCCCTTCCAAACCAAACCATTCTACGATTCTATGAACTTGCCTATAATTCCATTTTAAACCTAAGGCAACGCAGCAATGCATGAGAACTTAATAGCATTTAGGCAGTGCTCAAGGCAGAAAAAAATTACTAGAAATTAAGGTCTTGATGCTACAAACATTTAAATAGTAATCTTTACCCACTGGAATAGATCTATCAATGATAACAAAATTACAGAATGTGCTTGAACCACACAATCAAGCCTACATTTGCAAAATTAGGTGCAAATATTAAGTTTTATTAAAAAAAATTCTTTAGAATAAAAGACTGTTGTTGCACAATATAATAGTCTTAGCATGTAAATCCATGCAGTACAGTGGAACTGTAAAGTTACAATAGACATTTAATACATACAAGCCCATTTCTACTTTAAAGGGACATTACATCTACACTGAGGTACTTGCACTCAGAATTTTTCAAGAATGCACAAGCAATTAAAGCATTAGTGCCTGTGGCTAGTAACTGCAAAGCCTGATGGAAAAAAAAATAAAAAAAACAAATGACTGAAGCATTTCAGCTTGCTTGACGTATATCTGGAAGGTAAAGTTGATTGCAAATATAGCACACCTCCTCTGTCCAAATTTGTGGCACTATCAGGAAATAGGTGGAAATTAGGCTTCTGGATTATTTCTTGGTTTATGCTGAAAATGGCAAAGCCTCTCTTAAATCTAGAAATCTGTAACACATAATTTAAGACAAAGTATCTCTTAGCAATTTAGAAAACAGTTGGATAAAACACAAAGTACATCCAATTAAAATGCAATATCAAATAAGCCAACGATCTATTGGTTCTATTAGCTGAAGAAAAATATTGACTCAGGTCAGTTTAAGTATGGAAAATAAGAATACTGTGCTTAGGACATCATCTGCTTGGGACTGACAAGAGCAGGATGCTGCTTCAAAAAGATTCACTGACACCCAAGTTTACAGATTCACAGAGCAGCAGGGGTTGGAATGGACCTCTGGAGATCACCTAGTCCAACCCCCTTGCTAAAGCAGGATCACCCAGAGCAGGTTGCAGAGGATTGCATCCAGGTAGGTTTTGAATATCTGCATAGAAGGAGACTTCTCAACCTCTCTGGGCAGCCTATTCCAGTGCTCGGTCACCCTCAGAATAAGGAATTTTTTTCTCATGTTCAGATGGAACTTCCTGTATTCCAGTTTGTATCCATTGCCTCTTGTCCCGTCACTGGGCACCACTGAGAAGAGTTTGGCCCCATCCTCTAGACATCCACCCTTTAGATATTTATAAGCATTGATAAGATCCTCTCTCAGTTCTCTCTTCTCCAGACTAAACATACCCAGCTCTCTCAGCCTGGCCTCATGGAGAGATGCTCCAGTCCCCTAATCATCTTTGTAGCTCCACAGAGTTGAGAGAAAACAGTACAAATGTCTACCATGTCAGTCATACTCAGTCACACTTCGGGATTATTATTAGTTTCTAAGGAGAATACTTAGAATTTCACTTTTGGGGAAAAAAGAATAATTAAAAAAACCAACCATAAAACCCACCACCCCACACATGTAGAGCTGGAAAACAGAACAACAACAGAAAAAAAAGCCTAAATCTCTGCCCCACACTCACTTTTTTTTTCCTGGATTGTACTGCAGAATCTTACACACCCTGAAGACACTGCTGGAACAACAAGGAGAAACATTAGGAATTGCGGGGTGAAATTCACTTCAGAAGCAACCACTCAGTTCCTAGCCTTTCTACTACTTCAGCATACCTTGTAGTTTTCTATGAAAAAATACCTCTCATAAGGTGAAAGATTACACTTAAATCAGCATCCTTTAGCCAACAAGATTGCCATCATAACAAAAATCAGCACAAAGCAGAGCTCAGATCTACAAGCCTAAGTATTTTAGGCAACAACTCTTGAAAATTACTGATTACTGTTCACTTTTATCAGACAGAAATAGAGGTAAGAAATTCTAAAATCTACGCAAATGAAGATAAAGGTGGAAAGTACAAAACTGTCTCAAGGGTAGAAGTTACATTAAGTTAAACTCCATTCCTTTGAGGCAGAAATTAGGGATGACCTTAAATTATTCAAATGTTGATACTTATTATACCTAAACAGGAGTTTAAAGACTCCAGATAAAACTCTTGCATCATTGCCTTCAACTGAAGGTTGTGTCCTCCAATGAGATAAGAACTAGAAAGTTTTAAAGATTCACAAATTAACAACAACAAGGTATAATCACTTTCACACTCTAATACTAGTAAAAATAAATTGCAGCATTTTGTAGACATCAGTTTCATATTTGCAAAAATTGAGTTTTATTTCAAAATGCAAACTAGACTTCAAAAGTTTAACCTAGAAACAAATGAAAACTTGAGAGTATGGAAGAATCTCTATATCACTCACTCCACGTACCTGCTACAAATCCAGAAAGGTAGTTGTTTTGTGCAATATTCACTCACATCATAGATCTCAATTCCCACATATCTGGTACACAAGCTACAATTTTCTACTTTTCAGGAAAATACATATTTGTTACTAAACGACAAAGCTGAGAAAGATCAGGACCTGCATTCAGGGGAGCACCTTTATCTCAATGGGGAGCATAACATATAACTGCTTGAAGATAACCTATATGTGTAGTAAACAAATTCTAGAGACAGTCACATGCAAAGCAATTGTCTTAAAAGGAAAAAGAAAAAAAGAAAAAAGGAAAGGAAGCACATTAATAAGTATCCTGGGGAAACAGTTTTTCCAGGTCATTTTCTAAAAACGCTGGGCAGAAAGGGAAAACTAATTTAGTACTCTAAAAAGAAGCAATCTAGTAAAATACTCAAAAGCAGAGCATCAGCTTCCATAAACTTAAGTAGGATGTGTAGTACTGGTTTTAGATAAATTCCTTCTACTGCTACCTCAACTACACGGAGCTGCATTAAGTCAGGCAGGTGAAGTTAAGGAGTCATCCGATACATGCGAAGCACTGAATTACATCCAAAACAAATAATCTGCCAGACTACTACAAATATATGCTATAAAAAGCACAGAAGTTCAAGTTGACTACAAATGCACTTGCCCAGCATATCCTTTAAATGCTGTGACTTTTTAATACCAACAGAGACAATTCTGAGTTTTTACTAATCAAGAGCAGCTGAATGCAGTTCCTTCAGAGAAGCTTAAGCGACTTGTGAGATGCAAACTAACCAGAATCCATATGAAATTCAAATACCTGCCTTAAGAGAATGAATGGCTATTAGATTTAAGTTTCTTTAAAAAACAGGAGAAAAAAAACAAAGTGAAGACAGTACTAAGGAGGCCTCAGAAACATTTAAGATGTCAGCTATGTTTGAGGACACTCTCCAATATCTGGCTTTATATTTAGTGAAAAAAACAAAAAACCACACCAGAGTGACACTGAGTCCATCTCCTTTCTTGTACCTCCATATACTAAAGTCTTTCCTAAGTCTACTGTGAGTCTCAGGAAAAAAATGGTACTGTCAAAAGATGCTGCACCGCACATCTACAGAAGTTACCTTCACCACACTTTCAGAGTTGGCACACACTAAATACAGCAGAAACAGCAGCTGGTTGCTCCTCTCAACCAGTAAGTGGCTCATTTATTAAGCATGGATGACTACAGCACTGCAAATGCCAAAAGGAACCTGCCTCTCACCTCGTCCTACCAAATTACATTTGTTTGAAAACAGATTTTGCTTCACTTCTACTCAATAGTTCAATACACATTTATATATAAGTGTGCAAAGAATCTGAAAAGACTCATGGTAACTAGTATTAGTTATCAGTAGAGACAGAATAGGCACTTTACTTTTACGTGCCTGTTTTCTGATTTGTCACTTTTATTTTTTGAGGTTAGTTCTATAGAGTATAATTAAAGCCATGTCACTGCAGGCTTCCTTATAGAGATGGTTGTATGGTGTTCTCTTTTTGGTCACCAAACTTGAAAGCAGTTAGCTGGTTTCCCAGAAAAAAAAGATACTGTTGTCTACAGAACCAATTTTAAGCAGTTTCTGTCTGAGGTATGGTGTTTTCTTAACACTGTCAGAGTCATATGGTCACAAAACACAGCTGGTTCTTACCAAGTTTCACTGTGCTATGTATTTATATAGTAGTAACCAAAGCAATAGTTCTCATACAAGGTATGACACTGCCCCACCCCCAGGGAATCACAAGCTTCAAGGTTAACTTGGAATGAGACCATGAGCAAAAGAATTAAGAAATTAATGGCTCTAGAAGGACTCAATTACAACAGAAAGCCACCACACCGATGAAAACATGAGAATGGACTTAACTTGAAGCATGCTTACAATTATAACTACTATTCAAGACAAAAATCAAACTGTAATCCAGCCATATGACAACACTACCCATGTGCAGAAGACAGCCTGATGAGTGTAAGAGCTGATATTTCCTTAAACTCCCCAGCTGTTCTTCTATATTTTCAATGTACACTAACAGTTATGTAAAAGAAAACCAGTGATCATCCTCTAGTTTCACACTTACCACCTGATGTTCTAGAACCAGTTTGCAACTAACTGCAAAACCACAATATTAATACCTTAAATATATGCTTTACTAAATGAAAGGATTAGCAAAGAAGCTTTCAAAGACAGGAAGAAGCTATAATTTCTCAAACATAGTTCCTCAGTTATAACTTCCTTGACCCTTAACCTAGGATGAAGTTTTGTAAAAGGAAAGTTTACCTTCTTAGGAAAAGGGATTCAACTTGGTAAACAACCAAGAGAAGCACATGCAAGCAGGCTCCTTCAGAAAAGTGGCAGTTATATGATAAATGTCAGTAAAATTAAGCTACTGGACAAATTGGATTAATGTTACTGGGCCTCTCTCATTCAGACCAGTGCTTTTAACATAACTCCAGCGGTTTAGGGGGCCCCTACAGTTCACACTGACTGGGGGAAATCCACTCAAATTAAGTACCAGGCAAGTTGACCTATAAACACTAGTTTTGACCTAGCAAGTTTTGGCCTTTCATTTTATGCTAGTTTAGGAGCTCTCAGAGGACACTTTTTATGAATGAGACTAATTCTAGATTTCATTCAATAAAAAAAAAAAAAAAAAGGAGTCACATGTAATGAAGCAGTAGCTATTCAAAGAGATGGAATAGTTTCTATTTTTGCAACGTCCAACAGCCCAAGGTAACTTCTACAGATCATAGAGAAGCTTTAGGTCTTTAACTGACAGGCACAGCTATAGCTACATACACTGATCTTCATTATATTCGGAGAGAAGGTAGAGAAAGGAAAAGAGGTAGCTGAACACTTTCTCCACACATCTAGTGATTACCACTATGTACTTCTTTCCCCATCCCATTTTTCTAAACTTCTAGGCTGTATTGCAAGACAAACTCTGAACAACAGCCACCACATGCTTACCCATCTGGGACATTACCTTCATCAAAACTTCTATCACAAACTCCCTCAGGTAGACAGTTCCAAAGCACATATAAATAACTGAATTACTTCTTCCCATTCCTGCATTCAAATCCTGTTAATTTTCTCTTTTTAAGATGGTAAGTTATTGTAACAGGTAATAGGAAATGGGTTTAGAAGTAATAAAATTACTCTATCTGCAAGTACAGTATTTCACGCTCTATGTCTTAGCCCATGGATCTTGCAATTTAAAATTAATATACACCATTCAAACAGGAGTCACATTAAGTCTGCGCTGGTGATAGAAACTTTAAACCAAACCACAACATGTAGCTTGCTTTCAAATAAATCTCTTCTGTTGAATTCAGCATTCCTAAAACAAATTGCCCAGCTTCTCCCTTTTCCACTGCATTAAGCTGGGAAACTGGTAGCGAGCCTTCCTATGTAGTCTATTTTATCCTACAATGAGTGAGATCGCTACCCTATTAGTTACTACTTTTCTGTATCAAATCTTACATGGAAGAAATCATTTAAGAACACTCACAATGGCAAAAATAAATGCCCCTTCTGTTAAGGAAGAGATTGGAGCTCAGTAGTCCAAAACATAAGATTAGGTTGCAGTCTACCACAAAAAAAGGCCTAAAAATCTGCCAAAGCAAAACCAGGGATGAAGCACTACTTGAAAACTATAGGAGCTTTGTAGGAATGACCAAAAAATGTGACCAGAGTACTCTGATTCTGTTCAGAATTTGAAGAATTCATTAGGAGAAGTTCAAAGTCAAGAACTTCAAGCACACTGTCATTTTTATGGTTTCTTTCTCTATCCACTTCATGTCTTTTGAAAAATAAAAAAATAATGAAACCCTTCACCACCCCAAATTCCTAGCACTAATAATTAGTACTTGCGATCAATTAGAAGATATTGTATACATTATCTTCCAGCAATCAAGGACTGCTAAGCTCTGACAAGTAAAATACTCAAAGCCCAGAAGGGGACAATCCAAGGATCTACACTACAATAGGGGACACTCTGTCTCGCAACCAAGACACATAGAAGTACAGTTACTTTATATGAGATATTTCAGTCAAGTGGAACCCATTTCATATTAGGCATCTATTCTTCTCGAGGTAGCAGCAAGATAGAAGAAATTGATGCTGGGATCACAGTATGTGAGAAAGCCACCTCACAGACAGCTGAAGTTTTCCCTTCTTCCCTTGCAAGAAAACAGAACCTGATCAAAAGCAGACAGCACTGCTCAGGGCACAAGCCTCAGCCAAGAGCTGAGCTCCCTTTCCACCAAGTTCAGTAGCATGTTTGCTTGATCTCTACATCCACCTTTATTTTTAACTTGGTGACTAAAAGATAAAAAATCCCCCTTATGCTGACCCCAACCCACCTTTCCCCACTTTGAAAACCAGCAAGAGATTAAATAACTAATAAAAACACACAAATGATTGATTAATCATTATGAAAATAACACTAACATATTCTGCTCCAGAATAAAAATACAGTACATAGCTTTCAGGGTACACAGAAAGGGATGAGGAGTTTCATTTTCTCGGCCTGTACAATCCTGATGGTTTTGGACGCAGGCTTCCTCAAATTGTTAAAGCAGGTGCCTAAGATAGTTTATAAATGCATTTTTTTGTACATACGTGTTTAGAAAACACATGTAAGCTCCATTTAAATTACAGACTCCTACAAGAAATACCTTGGAGTTGTCATGTTCCTAGAACAGCCAAGGGGAAGGAAAGAAAAAACCACCAAAACAAAGAAAAAAAAAACAAAACACACACACCACAAAACCTACTTGATCTTAGTACTATGTGGAAATCACTAGTTTAAACACTAAATTCTTTCCTTTAAGCTGGTGTAGTCAGTGTAATAACAGCTAGCTAGGAGTCAAGAACATGTATCCTGAATGTTCACTAAATTAGTAGAATCTTTGATACAATTTTGAAGTACAAAAACAATGAGGATTCCCTTTTCAAACTCGCACAACAAAAACGCCATCTCACAAAACCAAGCATATCAAAGTTTCTGGTATGACATAACAACACTCAGTTTGATGAAAACATGCACCTAACTGATCCAAACAGTTTCATGCAAAAATGCATGCATGCTTTTACTTACATAGGTTATATTCATATTTCTTGCTAGATACTCATATTGCCCTCCCAATTTGATTACAGGAAGAACCAGCAGCATCTCAAGCCATGCCAAACCATTTGCTGCTATACTTCATTTTCCAAGTCTGATAAGTGTTTACAATTGTTAAAATGTTAACAAATGTTAACCAATCTCCTGAAAGGAATAAATTCCTGGACTACTCCCCAAGAACCAGAAGAGGGGGCCCAGAGAGATGTGGGCTCTATTTATTGCTAGAGCTCTGACTCCTCACACTGTTTCCGTCCAATAAAAATGGCACAAAGCAGGTAGAAAGACACACTCTGGAAAGTAAAGACAGCATCAACATCTTTAAAGAGCTGAAACATTCAGGACATTAAAGCAAGGTAAGTTATGCAGTCTTTCACATATGCACTTACTCATTATCTCAGCAATACTACACAACTGCAAGTAGGACAAAAGGTGACTTGTACAAACTAAGACACCATTCACGATGTGAAAGTTTAAGAACCCTTGATCCTAGCAGTCTTGCTGAGCAAGTAATTTCCTTCCAACATGTGGTAAGGCCTATAGATCAGCCTCATCTTACCAGAACAACAGATTTAGTTGTCCAAGGCCTAAGATGCAATCTACGATTAGCCACTTAACAGTTACCTGTGCTTACAAAACACTGTCTAGTTGAAATAATCTCATTTATTTCAAAGAGGCAGGCAAAACTTTGATAAATAGTTGCCAGAGTTAAGCCTTCAGGGCCCATACTTAAGAACTTGGCCAGAGTAATTTCTAAACACTTCACTCACACAGCATATCCTACCTTATCTTTCCTGAACAACAGTCATGAAGGACAACATGTATCTGTTTATAATGAATATTTTTTATTAAACAAAAAAGGCATATACTTGTGTATACTCTTTTCCCAGCTTCTTTAACCCAAGCCTTTTATTTAGTGGGCACTGTATAGCTGTTCAAAAACTTTCTGAAGAAAAGGTACCAAGAAATTAAGAAAGCACTATTCCTGATAGACACTCACCACCTTTTCTCTGTAAAAAGAAAAGCTGTTAGGATCCTCCAAGAATCATCATTTTAAAAGCTAATAAAGAGGCACCTGGAGAAACACCCAACTTGAAAGCAGAGATCATTTCATCATTGTATTCCCCCTTTCCAAAACAATCCTTTCCCCTAGAATGAACTTTGTTTGCAATTCAGCCAAGTTCAACTGCCAAGCATTTTTAAATGCTTGCATGTGCTAGTCTTGTTTATGAAATGGAAACTCCATCACAGAATCCCAAAAGCCTAAGGTACAACATATCTGAATCCTAAACCATGTGCAAGTTCACTACATTATCAGAGAGACGCTAAGAAACTAGAAGCACATTTGAGTACTTGTAGGCCATCTGAAACTAATTCACCCTCTCAAGCCAAACAGTTATTTTATTCTCTGCTCTTCATAGGACTGTATTTTATTTTTTCTTTCTCTTTTTTTTTTTTTAAAGCAGGGAGATAAAGGAGCTAGAAGGATTTTCATTCTTCTACATATTCATCTTTTGATATGAGTTTCTCTTCTATTAGTGCCAGTCATTAGGTTTACAAGAATATGAAGTCAAAGTACAGCGATGTTCAAGTCGAGACATAACTAAAACAAAATATAGACAGTTAAAAGACTGAGAGTTAGAAATCTGTACAGGCTCAGTAAACACACGATTGGCCAACATTAACTTCTAAAACTTTTGGGGACGAGTAAGCTAACATCTGCAGGCCTACAGTTTCCACAGCTTTAACTAGCTGATGGGTTTTGCTTACATTAACATATGCTTTAGAGAGAATTGCCTCTCCTATGAACTACATAGTTGATATTACCATACTGACACAAATATATAAGCCATGGACAATTAAATCCTTTCAGGTACGGTAACGAAGCATTTGAAGATAATTATCGAGCGTATTTTCCCTCCCCTTTTACTGTACAGACGAAGGCACCAGCAGCTCACTTTCAGACTGGCAGGTAGAGCTGTACAGCCGTCGCTGGAAGTAGGATGAGAGCCCGTACGCAGCCTTGTCATTTGCTTCTGCTAACGCACAAAATGGAAAGAGCGTCTAGTATTTTGCAAGCAGGAGATGGAAAGTTACGTACCGGTTACTTTACTGACAGACAAATCTCAGGACATTACACGGACCGTCCAAAATAACACCAAAAATAAGAGGCTGCCATTTACCATCTGTTTGCCTCTCTCTCTCAGGAAAAAAAAAAAAAAGTGCAGATCACAAGAACAAATGGAGCCTGGCTCCACAGAGGAGGAAGAAGGGGAGAGAGGAAATTTCCACGCAAATTCTAAGTGAATCACGCCGCGATCCCCGCGCCCGGCCGCGCCGGCCTCCCCCGGCAGAGGCGAGCGGCTCCAGGGGCACCGTCCCCCCGCGTCCCCGGCCGGCGGTCCGGCCCGGCCCAACGGCTCCCCCGCGCCGCGCCGGGGCTGCAAGGAGGAAATAAATAAAGCCTCCCCCGTGAAGCGGCACAGAGGGACCCCCCTTCCACGGCGCCCCCCGGGGAGGANCGGGGGGAAAAAAACCGCAGCGACGCTCCTGGGGCGGGACCTGCGGCGGGGGCCGGCCGGGCGTTTGGGCGGCTGCTCCGACGACCTTTACGCGAGAGACGGGTAATCTCCGAGCTCGGGGCGCTCCGCTGCAAGCCCGGCCACCATCTTACATTAAGGAGACTTGCCCTGGAAACCGCCTCCACTGCGCTTGCGTCGTAAAAGAGTGGGCGGGGAACGGCGGTCGGGGGAGAACGGGGCATGACGGCACTGGGCGCGACGGCGCTGGGCATGACGGGACTTGTAGGCGCGGCGCTGGTGCCGGCCGCGCGGGAGGAGGCGCACGCTGGGCAGTCCCGAGCAGGGAGGGCCGGTCCTTTTCCGACGCCGCTACCGCCCGGATGAGGCCGGGCACCCCAACCCCTTCTCCCGGGGCAGGGTTCCCCCACCGCACGGCGCCCCGCTCTGGGGAGTCCCTGGCCGTAAACCCGCTGCAATCTCAGCCACTTGTTGCTGGCCATTAAACCTGCGCAGGTTTAATGTACTGGGTTGATTTTTTTTTTATCCCCTCCCCCTCATTAATGTTTTGGTTTTGTTTCCCCCGCCAGGCCGAAGCCGTCTCCCTCCCCCTCAGACTTTGGGGGTTGTTGGCTGTAACGCTGAGGGGCTGTCCTCCCAGAAACCGGCCGCCAGCACGGGCAGCCCTCACGGCGCGCAGGTCGGGACTGGAAGCGGCTCCCGGTAAATTCCACACAGGCAGCGGTGTCTCACAGCCCCTCCTGTCCCCCACACGCCGGGGACAGCGGGGTTGTGTCCCTGCACTGCCCCGGTGTCCGTCCCCTCCCCGCCCTGGGAGGGGACTCCCGTGCCACCTCCCCCCTTACCCTTCCCTTTTCCCCTCTTTTTCCTCCCTTTTTTATCCCCCCCCTCCCCCCACCTCACAGGTTCCAACCACGAGGACCTGGTGTGACAGGATTGCTTCACTAACGAGGACATCTGTTTCTGAAGTTGCAAAATTTGGAGACCCCTTCCATGTCCCCCCGCTTCCCAGGACACTGTGCTGCTGTCCCGTCAGGCCCAATTTCGGGTGGCCAAAGCCTCCCGCACCCACCCCGTGCCTCTCCGTGCCCAGGCACGGCTGTCCCCTGGCAGCAAGTACTGACAGGGTGCTGCCCTGTCATTATTATTATTAGGATTTTCCAGGTCCATTCCACATTTGGAACAGAAGCCAAAGGCACAGAAAAAGGTGTTTTCTTGTTTTTCTCTCTTCACTTACAAAATCCAGGCAAATTCTGTTTTCATACATAGGGACTGTAAGTAATTTTGACAAAAGCAACTTCCTACAAATTCTCAAGGAGAGGATCTCTCCCCTGCCAAAAAGCCTCCTTTTTTGGGGGGGTCTTTGCATTGTCAGAAACTCACACAAACCGCATTACTTCTGTCTCCTTTTTCTACTGCAGACACCCTGGGCCATGGGACTGTTAAAGCTGAACCTGTAACTCCCTTCCTTTTTCCTGTAATCCCCATTCCACGCAAAGGACCTCATCACCTCAGCTAACAGACACAAAGAGCACTTTTACTCACCGCCTTTATAGCACTCCAATGGCTCTTCTGCACCAGCATCCTTAGTTCTCCAAACAGGCACCCTCATCCTGGATGTTTAATTATCAGTTATCTCCAGTGCACAAGCTATTACTACTTTTGCCATGGTAATACTCACCTGGGAATTTTACTTATTTCAGCAATTGATAGGAAAGAGAGGTGTTCATCACAGAATGCACTGGCATAACTATTTTGTTTAGCACCATGATGTTTTCCTCCTTTACTTTTGTGTCTTAGATTTAAGTGTTATACTAGCACAGCCTCGTACAATATGCCCGTTCCACTAACAGTAAAGCACCTTGTGTCGTCATTCTCCTTCCTAAAACAAGTTAGTGTTACCTTGTGCATATTAAATTTTATATCAATATACATATATCACAACAGGAAAGCTCTATGAATTAACTTTACCACTTCTGGTGGTAGGCAAGACCCCGGTATGCATAAAATTAAATGCTGTTTTCGGTAGTAGCCTTGAAGTGAACATAAATGCAATGTTTTGAAAACAAAACATACAATGGAATATAAACACCTATATATGTGAGAAATTCCATGTTTCTCTGCATATATATCAAACTGTAACATACACTTCATATAAAAGCTACATATTAATCAAATTCAGGTGAATATATATATATAAAAATATTTCTCAAAAAAGTTTATCATTTTCACATTTTCATATCAACCTGTATATAAACCACTATGTTCCAGAAGTACCCATTATGTACATAACTTCTATAAGTAATGTAATTGTTGACATACCTAACACCTGGCAACATTTCCTGTTGAATAAAAGCAAATACGCTGACTTGGAAAGAAAGATTAAAATAATGTATCTAAAAGCTGCAATTCTTGGTCAAAGTTGAGGCTGGTTTTTAAGTGATTTCTGTGATTTCTTTCAATCCAATAGTGAGGAGTCTTTCCCTTAGTAAGAGTCTGTTCATATCCCTCTGCAGAGCCCTGCATCAAGACAAATTTCAGCAGCATCCTGTAGCAAAAAATCTACATGGCTGAAGATTACTTTGGCTGATGTTACTGAAGGTTACCCACAGCCCTGCTTCCACCTCTGCTTTAATTTGGTAAGAATAATTCACTAGGTCGTCATGTGGCCATTGTAAGCTTTAAGATGTCCTTTAATTAATTATTTTCTTGCTTTTAATTGTAATTGTTTTCATTACGCAGTCTTACACAGCCACATTTTGACACCTTATTTGCTTTTGGAAATGTTTGTTTTTCACTTGTTTTTAATAGGCCTGATAACCGAGCAGGACTGTTTCTAAGAAATTGTTTCCATATCTACAAGGAAAAGCTTTCAGAATACATTTTCTTGGAAATAACCAAAGTGTACTAGCTAGAATAAAAATGTGTATCCATACGATTTATTTATTTATTGTGCTTCGGCCTCCATTTCCCCATGATTCATAGAATCATAGAATCACAGAATAGTTTGGGTTGGAAGGGACCTTAAAGATCACCTAGTTCCCCCTGCCATGGGCAGGGACACCCTCCGCTAAGTACCTATCGGTTGCCTACACACTGTTGTGCATTGATTCACACCATGTACTGGGAAGATGTTCTGCCGGGCAGTGCTCCACCATTGCTGTCTGGTGGAACAAATAGAGGAACCTACTGGGATTCTGCAGTTTGGGGTGAAACTCAGCTATTTTCAGGACTCCTCTGGTGTTAAGTCACCGCCATGTCAAATGGCTGCCAAGCTGTATGGAGGAAATGTGGCAGAGATCGACAGTGGAATGTCCTGAGAAGGGATTAGAAAGAGACATGATGGTGGTGTACCGATACTGGCAGAAAAGGAGGAGGTAGAGACTGAGTAATTCCCATGCCTGGTCGGGATGAGGACCTTATGCTGGGACTTCAGGATAGTAGGGTTTGCAAAGCATCTGTATGGACTTCAGACTGAATATTCAACAACAAAAAAACAATACAGCAGCACCTCTGCATGCGGACATGTGCAATCATTAGTGCCTCAGCGCTTGCCAACAATGCAGTTGGCTTGCTGCTCGCTAAATTGATGCTGGTCTACCAGTGTGTGCTGGAAATATGTATTATGTGTGTGCTTCAGCGTGCTGGTGCTGATAAAATACTTCAAGATTTGGAAAGTTCATGATCCTGAGTTGTGCTGGAAGCAGCAACTGGACATGTGTGCCTATATTTCAGACTGAAAGTCAGGTTTCATAAACAGGGGAAAAAAAAAGATTTTTTTTAAGCTTCTGCAAAGACTCATTGATTATTATGGAAAGTTCACAGATATCAATGCAGAATGATATACAATAGTTGATGACAGGTTTTTTAGAAATTCAGCCTTATTTACTGCAACAAAAATAAGAATTGCTCCCCAGATTGTAATGGATGTTAATGATGTCTCCATTCCTTTTGTCACTCTGGGAGATCCAGACATCTTTCTGCTTCTCTGGCTAATGATGCCTTTTAATGGGCAAATGTGTTGGAGAAAGAAACTGTATGACTGTTCTGAGTAACTGTAGAATAATAATGAAGGGCTTTGTTGGGAAATTGAAGGGCAGATGGAGGAGCCTTACAAATGCTCTGATCAATATTTGTTGCGAGTGGTAGATGTTCACCATGTCTTGTTTGAAATCCATGAGAGAAGGAGGAAGTGTCCATGCTGCTCAGGGAAACTGGATGAGGCATTTGTCCTGCTCTTTCTTAAATGAGAGAATACAGTCATGGAAAATGAATGTATTATAGCCAAAGACATGAAAGAAATGCATCTTTGTTAATGTTTTTGTGTTATTAGGGGAAAGTGAGAACTTTAGTGGGATGCCTCAGCCAATATTTTCATGATAATCTTTACTTACTCAGTGTAACTCTGGCACAGCGCACCTTATCTGCTAAGTGCACCTATCTTTGCAAATGAAAGCAGAAATCACTCCTGTTTTCTGGAAAGGGTGCAGTGAGGACCTCCAGGAAGCTACCACCACTCTTGTTAACCTCAAGGTATGCTTGAGGTAGTGGTATAATGTCCTAATATTCATCAGAGATCTGTTTCTTTCTGCACAATTTTCAGCAAATTTTCCTGTATGTTGTTTCCCTTGTCCCAAAACTCCTCTGAATCCAGACACTCATGTGAAAGTTAGCACAAGTTGTCACAAGCATCCTTCCAGCTCTTTTTTTGCCTTCCGGCTCCTATGCTGAAATCCGTTCACAGAATCCTTGGATTTCTCTTTCCTATCCTCCTTTTCTTTTTTGAAACATTTTCATGCATCAAGCAGCTTGCAAAGCTGATGTTCCTCATCGTAATGGTGCCTCAGCTGCCAAAGACAAATTGCAAATATTTGCCATTTCTACACTGAACTCAGCACCAATGATAATAGGTTTAATTCTTTTCCTCAATTTTGGAATGTCATTCCCATCTGCTTTTCCAGTCTGGGCTTCCCTAGGAAATAGATGTTCCCAGGGAATCCAGTAGTGTGTAGTAAAATAAGATGCCTCCCACTCTACTTCTCCTTTCTGTAGAAATCTGGTGCTGGTGTTGGAATGGGAAGGAGGGAAGAAGATGCCGGGCTAACGAGAGGTGATAGCAGCAGGATTCAAGTTTGCAGTTGTATGTGCACCTCTGTAGCAATGTTACCTTGAAGTGTGTTTCCAAAAGATGAGAAAAAGTCTTACTGAAAAAGGCAAGGGATAAATCAGAAAGACAGGCAGCATTGCATAGAAGGGTACTAAAATATATTCAATTGTGGAAGTGAGAGAGACACCATGCAGATAAGCGACGAAGAAGGCTGCATTGCTTTGCTGTGCGCATAGTAAAATGGAGCGCAGTCTTTGCCTTGAGATCTCCTATAACACACACAGGTCAGTCAGCATCATGTGCACTAAAAGGGAACAGACTTTAGAGCAATTGGCCTGAATCCAAGAATTTTATATTGCTGCAGATTTAATTATAAATGTCTTATTATCTCAGCATTTTGAAATGTCTAATTTTGGTAATTCATCTCATAAAATGCGAAAGGAGCTAAAGAGTGCTGAACAAACTCTGAGCCAAAGTGTATTTGCTATTGCTTTTTTTTCCTGCATCCGCTGTTGCAATAAAAATGCCTGCCCTGCAATCTGTATTCCCTTTAACTCGTGTGGTGCTGTCATGTTATTTAAGTGGTAGGAAGAGCAGCAGCAAGCCCAGATATGTAGTTGAGCAATGCAAAGTGGGGACAGAAGATTGAGTTCTTGTTTGTGGAGCACCACAACGACCACACAAGGTGGTGCCAAATGGATGGAAAGATACAGCTCATTTCCACCACTGGTGATGGCCTCCAGATACTACCTGGTTTAGAGACGCAGAGCTACAATATAATACAGGACATCATAGGAATATTTCCCTCTGCAGCATTTTCAAGCTGTCTATCTGGATTTCAAACAGCATTTTTGTAACCTCAGTCTTTGCATTTCAGTTTAGTGCTTTGAAAAAAATATTAGCTCTGCAACTCCTTATTTGAAGTGATGTCATTTTTCAGCTGTGGTAAATCACCTGGGTATGTTACAATACTGGGGTTCAGCAGTTACTTCCCATTGATAAATCTCTCACAGCTCATCCTATTCCAAGTAATTAGAAGTACTGGAGGTCCTGTTCACATCCCTACATCCCTCATGCTCTTGTAGACCAGCCAGAGTTATTTTGCTTTATGGTGGCACCGGTCCATTTCTCAGGAATGTCACTCTCTTGCATTCAGTTTGGTCAACACTCAGAAATCCTAGTATTTGAGGCAATGTAACAGAGTTGGGGCCAGACATGCTACACACAACTCATGAGACAGTATCAGGGGAGGAAAAGAGGTGCTGCTCTAAAAACATGTGTGAATTTGGACACACACACACACACACTGGAATTGCAAAGTAAGCCACGAGCATTCAGCGAGAGTAATAACATACCTAATCCAGATGATCTTGTAACAGAAGAGGGCACTCAGGGGCCAGACAGCAAACGAACCTTATCACATATACGAGGGCAAATCATGCAAAAATGGACAGAATCCTCTCATGAGCTTGATGCAGCTCATAGCTGAAGGCCATGGGCTGGTGAGCCTAGGTTTCATTCATGCAAAAAGAAAGCCCAGCCACTTTAAGACAATCTTTGGGAATGCACTCAAGCCAACTCATCTAAAATATTTGAAGTAACATTCCTATGTAGGCAGGACTTCATTATGTTACTTGTTATTGTTTTCAGGGACTCCTCACCTGCTCTTTAAAGCACAACATACATTACGAGAGAATGATTGCTCATTATTGTTGTGTTCCATAATTGTCTTCTATATTAGTGTGTTCAAAGGAATGCATTTTTTCTCTTCTGCCCTCCTCTGCCTGCATCTGACAGCACTCAGCATTTTCCACAGAGCTCAAAATTGCTTGCATTCTTATAAAAACGCCTCGGATGTATGGGATTTGCTGAGATGAAATAAAAAGTGCACGACTTGAGAAAATGCAATACTTGATCCTGCGTATTGATTCCATGGCCGCCGTATAAACAGGAACTGTTAGTTACAAGAATTTCCACTGGCTTTATTGACATTGGTGCTCAAGTTGTGCATAGGCCAGGTGTGACCTGTCAAGAAAGTATGACGTTGTGTTAAAGGGCTGGGGTGAACTTTGATGCTTGTAAATAATATTGCTCCAACTGCTCCAGCTTGCAGTTTTCCAGGCAGATCTACTTCCTTTTGCCAAAGGAATGTGAGCTACCACAGCTAATTTTATGCTATATAAATAATGCTGATAGAGAGACAAGCCTGAAATTAGATAGGTTAGATAGACAAAATAATAGATTAAATAGGAAAGTCAAAGCATTTGTTAATCAGAAATATGAGTATGTTCCTTAAGGAGCTGCAGGAACCTGACTATAATGATGACAAATGAGAGATCCCAGAATAATAAGATCAGTCTTGCATATAGGCAGCACCATAACCGAGACCCTCTATGACATAGATGCACTTGTTGTACAGAGAAATTGGGCCCTTATATTCTGATAGAGGACATTTCTTCTTCTTAACAGCCTGTGCTTGACACGCTGACAGAGCGAAGATTGTGCTGTGTGCCTTGCGCTGCCCTGCTCTCTTCCCCTTTCTGCTCCAGCTTCCCTCCGGCGCCCTGCAGCGTTACGGGGCCAGGCTGAGAGCCACCCAGGGCAGTGATCGTATCCAGGCGGAGCAGATACCACGCTGGCATCCCGACTGTATTGTATAGGTTAACCAAGGCACCTGAAGGACAGTAGATATTTTTCTATTTTAAGATATAATTTTTATTCTTTCATATACATTTTAAAATTTTACTCTGTTCTCCTGTGCAACATTTAAAAATCATTAAAATCATGCACACTACTGCATGAATAGAATTTCCTGCTAACAGGCCAGACGTAGAATTAAAGCCCTGGATAGACCTACTTTGTTTTACTCCTAATAATCTAGCACTTGGGTTTTTTTAAGGGATGATAAATTGCCTCTGATTCATAAATAGGTTATTTTAAATTGTCACCAGTCAGCCTCTGATAGGAGCCATATTTTGCTGAACCATGTAAATCATGTGATGATTTTTACTTTAACTTACTTCCATTTTGGTTTTTTTTCTCCTTACTCTCTTTGTATTGGTTTCATACCTGGGAAACCTAAATGAATTTTTGCATTGAAAGCTTCAGAACAGATGTGCCACCAGCACTGCCACTGATAGCATATCGTGTCATGCTTGCCTGCAGTGCTTGTAATTTGTTTTATGCAAACTCACTGTATGCTGGGCCTTAAAATGTACTGCATTGGCACGGGGAGAAGAAAAATATGCTGGGTTTTTTGTGTGGTTTTAGTCCGTGCCTAGTAGTATTTCTCCTAACTAGTAAATAAAACGGTGTAATGTCTAAAAGCCACAACTTTCAAAACTTTTAGGTATTTATATTTGCACAGGATCCCATGAAAGTAGCCTGATTTCCAAAACAGGTGAGCGTTTGCAACTTCTCCTGAGGTCAATGAAAACTCATCTTCTCTGAAAGACAGTTCCATTCTGCAAGTTTCCCACACAGGATTTCCATGTTGAATATTAGACCTACACTGTGGAAAACACTGGGTACAGTTACTATGATACAAAAAAAAAAAAAAAAAAAAGGTGGGCACCCACCAGATTCTACCTAACGTATCCAGAATCTTCCATTTTTAATCTCTTGGGTAGGAATAAATTTTGAAAGGACTTCAGGGTAAAGCTATGACTAAGCAGAATAGTAGGTAATGAAGAATCTCCTGAGAGAAGAGAGTAGGGAATGTACCACGGACTGAGATGCACAGGGTGATTCCTAACAGTAGGTTCTGCCATAAGCATGTGGACACTTTCATTGTCCTTCAAAAGCAATCCATTCATTCAGCTGACATGGTTGGCCATCACTTTCTTCGCTCTCCAGTGCAGAAGCAGCAGAGTAAGAGAGTTAAGATTAGGTGGGCAGCCAGCTACTTCCCACTTGGGTAAAAAGACTTTGCCAAAATCAGCCAAAGCAAGTTGCTGGTTTCTTCACTCCTTCTCTTTGCAGATAGGAATCTAGACACTGGACTTTCTTCCTTCTGAGTAATATATACCTTTCCTCATTCTTCTGAGCAGTATATACCTTGACTCATTGCAGGCCTACTTCAAAGGCACAGAAATCAGAGGGAGCACTCTCAGACCTTGTCTTGCTAGGGTGAAGTCATACATTCTCACCTTAGGACAGGTAAACAGTAAGTTGTGTCAGCTGAGACCTTAGTAAAGACAAGGGTTTTATTTCTTCATCTTCAAGATCTAGTTAAATCCAAGCTTATATCAGTTTAGTCATGCAAGTGAAAATACCTCTGTGGATTTTATTTAAAAATAGTAAAATAGGTACGGTGTCTATTTACTGAGGTACTATTGTCATGAAAAGTAAAAGAGCAGAAACAAAGCAGGTCTTAAAACATGAAGTAAAACTGCTGAAAGAATAACAATGGTTCTGTTGTACTCCTATAGAAAGGAGAATGTGATGGCCTAATTGAGTTTTATTAGGCATTGCTCTCTAATTGCTGATGTGACCGAACAATCAAAACTGTAAAAGACACTTGGCTATTATTCTGAGCAGCGTACTTCCTTAACAAAACTTAGCTGTGATATAGTATTCACCTTTAATTGGTACCTTTCATCTCAGATAACTGAGGAATTAAGATGATAAATAGATCCACCCTAGGTTTTCATGGCTCATATGCATCTCGTATAGTCCTTTAGTTTAGTAGTATGTTATGTCCTCCTTACATTTGGATAAAACAGCTCTGCATGTCATGAAGCAACCAGTTCATGAAAGAAGTCTCCAAAAAATTCAGCACACAAAAGTTGAAAAGGATGGTGGCTCTAAGCCCTCTTTTTAGGAAGTACTCTGGTGCTTAAGCTTTTGCACCTGTGAAATTCAAGTAGTTGTTTTAAATAAAAGCTCTAAAAGTGAGACCTGGCTGCTCAGTCTGCAGAGGGCTGTCAACTGCTGTGGAGTGGATTGACAGCACAATTACCTGCGAGGTGTGTCCCACTGGGAAAAGGCTGAGCTGGGGCAGTTGGTTCATGTCACAGCATGCGACAAAAAGGTTACCAGAAAGGTGATTACTCCTGTCCTACCACGGCAGTCCTTGTGTCAGTTGGCTCTAGCAATGGCAGCTAGGCTTCCACTGAAGAACTTCTTGCTATGACATGGCTGACTCCAGCCATGATTTAGTTGAGAGAAGGATGTGGGCAGAGAAGCATCATGTGAGAACATACATTGCCCTGGGTGATACTGGCCGTGTGTGTACTCACTGTCCCTGTATCTTTTCCTCTTAATTTTAAATACCAACAATTAATACTATCCCCTTAACTTTCTCTAAGTCTGTGTTTGCACAGTAAATTGTTTATTCAGGAGATAAATTGTTTATGAACAGGGAGTCCTAGCAACATGGAAGGCTGTTAGCTCTAGAGGGAGACTAACTCTTCAAAAAGTCCTTTTTCTGGTGTTATGCATGCAATTCAGTGTGAGGTAAGACTTGGAGTTTCATAATTATTTCATGGAGCCATGAACAGAGAGAAAAGATGCAGAACTTTCAGACAAGAAATCAGTTTATCAAGAGCACTGGGGCTATATGACTCACTGATTTATCTGAGTAGGCAAAAAAACCAGAAAGTATTAAAAGAGTGTCTCTGATCATTAAAAATAAAAACAAAAACATGTATTTGTTCTTGCTGAGATCAGAAAAACATCCACCCTTAGAATACAGATTGCCTTGGTTTGGAATACCTGTAAAGAAAAAAAGTTATAGCTGATTAGGTTGACAGAGCTGGTGGAAGTGGTGTCCTCTTTCACATATGGCTCAGGCTTTCAAGAACTCTCCAAAGTAGCAGACACTTAAGTTACGTTTCTTTGTGATTTAGGCAGAAAGTGAATCAGTATTTGAGTCTCACATTACTTGAGCAAGAGCTCTAGGCAGTCGAGGGCCTTGAGTTGTGCTTCCCTCAATTCTTTTGGTTGACACCGATGCTTTTCTCCAAAAGACTTAATCACTGAGAAAAACTGCAGGAGAAATACTCTTTACCTGGTGGTCAGATTAGTCTTTTGAATGGTGGGATTATCTCTATCCTGTTCCCCAGCAGGTTCCAGTTCCATATCCAGTGAAATTTTAATTATTTTTGCAAAACGAAGCGGCACTAATGAGAAACTGAGAGCATACAATGCTAAAGTCCCCTCCAATCTTTATGGGAGGTAGGAGATGTATGTTAGGCTGGAGGGGGCAGAACTTAGCAAGCTTCTCACAACCTGAAGAAGTGATCTGAACTCCTCCAGTGAAAGGGAGGCATTAATCTTTCCTATAATGCTGTTTGGATCTTACCTAAAAATTGACACTAGAATTTCTGAGAAGTTCTGGGAAATCACGCTTTGAAACATGTTTACTGTCTGCCAGTATAAAACAGTATCAAAGCAAGCCACCCAAAAGGTGCAATCAAATCTTCATTAAAAATAAGGCCACCTCATTTTTAGGGGTTTCTCATAGCTTAGTGTCTTTGTCTAGTTATAGTCTAAATACACCTGCAAGCAAACCTTTCCCTCAGTGTCTCAGAATGAGTCAGTACCTCAAGCTTCTCTTGGGCTGGACCTCATTGCAACTTCTTGTTCCTGCAGACAGACTGTGCATTAAATAAAACTGAGAGTGATGCATAAGAAAAACAAAATTATATTGTTAATAGGCAGATGCCTAGGATTGCAGCCGAGTGACACATTCTGAGTGTTATTTCCAAGCAAATATTGATTGTCATTTGTAAAGAGATAGCACAAGATGTAAAGCTATCCTGAGATCATAATTTACTGTTGTGTACTTAAAGAGAACTGGTATGGCCCTTTATGCAGGTACCAACCATAATGATGAATGTAGGTCTTGACCTTTGAATTTCCATTCTTCAAATCAGTATTTCTTGTATGCGTGCTTTCAATAGGTTATTAGCTTTGGAGTGAACTATTCTCCTAAGTATGCTTTATTATAATTCCACTAAGGTTAATCTATGATAGTAGTAGTTTTGGCTTGCAGAAAGACCTAAAGGATTGCCATTCCACCATTTTGGACATCTACAGACACACACAATTAACTCTGAGAATTTTGTCTTCTCTATTGGTTAGGTCTCATTTTATCTGAGAGTCCAGAATAGCTGACCAGGTGCTTTTCAGCACTACATTTCAAAGACAGAGATTTAGCTTTGTCTGATTTAGAATAGGAATGTTCTTGAATGATGAGGGAAATTAATTTTGCCTGTCTGATACCATCTAGAAGAAAGGTATGAGAGTTATATGTGCCAAGCAGCTCAGAAACCTGCACATAAGATAAAGGGTTTCCACTATTCTACTCTTAAGCATTCAAGCAACTGAATGAGCATAAGCCATAAACTCCAGCCTTGATCACTCAAGCACATAATATAGTTTAGTGCTCCAATGTCTAAAGTGTCACCTTGGTAGGAGTTATTGAACGTGTGGTCTCAACAATTGCCCCATTAATTGTGAACAGCTAATAATGCTTCTCATTATCCTTCTGCAGCACAGTCATAACCAAACAAGGCCAGAGGAGACTTTAATAGACATGTGACTTCCAGTGAAATATTTTGACACCAGAGACAATTAATACAGTTGCCTATTCCAGAAATTGGATTTGTTCAGTTCATGTCCTTCAGATTCTTGTTCCTGAGGATAATTCCTCCTGATCCTCAGGAAACTTCAACAAAACAGAAACGGACTGGAGCAGAAAGCAAATACTTTCTTATGCTACCTATTTAAACAGGGCTTTCCTTCAAATAAGCTATCTCAGATCATCAAGCCAGCGAAAGTACTTCAGTAATTGACTGTCAGAAGTATGCAAGCCAAATTTTGCACACATCTTTGGTGTACGGGAGCTTCTTATCTTGTACTCAGAGAACTCCAAAGAAGTGGACAGTACTGGGAAAATAATTAACAAAAGGGTAGTACAATCGGTGAAGCAATTTCACATTGCAGTAGAGATGGCATTGTGAGATGCCATTTTTCCTGAGTCTCGCTGGTTCCCATAGCAAATCCATTCAGATTGTAAGTATAAAGTCATGATTTTTTTTACAAGTTAGCTCAGATTATGACTGTCAAGATACTTTCTCTCCTGTATCATCTCCACTTACAGAAACCCTATGCTTTACGTTATTAGCACAGACATTTTTGTGCAACTTTACACACCTTCAGTGTTGTCCAAGTGACCTCGTTACACTTCTGTAGCTTTATACCTATTCTAGCACAGTCATTCTCTGATGAGAACCCAAAAGGACGCAGTAAGTGTATAACTCAGCCTGCAGAATACAGACAACATGCTTTGGAAAGAGCTCAGTGTGAATTTCAGGCTGAAGTCTGAATTTGTGGGACTAGCAACTAGCAAAAACATCAACCATCTGTAAATCTGATACGGAAATCACTGAACAGAATGAATATCAATAAGGCAGTTGATGTGCCAACACTTCTACTTACGATATCAAATATCTCCACTTTGCTCGTACTTTGTCATCATTTCCCCTGTTGTATGTTTCTCCACCACTTGTTGTCAATTACTAGCAGTTACAATAACCAGATTATCTCCTGGGCTAGGAACTGCCTTGTTCACTTCAGACACTAAATGAAGAAATTATTGCAAAAAAGAAAAACTATTCTTCATTCCAGGACAGAGAAGAAAGAATAAAAAGACAGATAGCTTTAAGGGCCCCAAAGCAGGAATTAAGAAAAAGTTAACTCACAATACATCACACAGCCAAGAACAGTGTTTTCATTTTACCTCTGAAGAGGGATCATAAAGACCCAGTTGTGAAGCAGGAAAATTACTGATACTGTTTATCAAGGGATTCATTTCTGGTCAGATGCCTATAGTCAATAACTGCCCTCACCTACACAGGAAGGGCAGCACTCATCGTTGTTCAGCTCCTCTCTCCCAGACCCTGAGGAAGGTATTCATATAACTTTGAGAACATTTAGCTCTTTGTTGCCTTGGACTAGATAAACCACTTACCCAAGCTAGCAACAACCTCATGCAGTTTCTCTGATGAGCTTAGATACCATGGTGACAGTAGAAATATCTAGGATGGCAGACGGAGAAATTACAAAATTATTTTGTTGAGAACTGCTGCAGGGAAAGGTCTTAGACTTTCTCCTAAGATGTGATACCAAGCTAACTATCTCAATGTATAAAACACACCTTTTTGTAACAAAGACAGGATTATAGATGGCTAAGAAGTTTTCAGGAAAATTAGTTGCTATAGTAAGATAATTCAGGGTTTTTTACTCTGCCAACTTAACGTAACCCAAAACGACATTCTTTTTCTCTGTTCAGATGGGGCCAGGCTAAAGATCCAGTTGATCGGCATTCCAGGCCTGCTGTGAAATGTTATACCCATTTTTACAGACCAGTATGCTGAGATGCACAGACAGAGTTAGTGTCAGTCAAAGTAAGAGCTCAAGGAAGTTTTATAGTCTAATCAGTAGCCAGAAATGCTTTTGACTTTGGGTGAAGAAACATATTTCACAATGTAAAGACCAGTCTATATGTACATGCACATCTACAAGGCATCTTTTTCAGCTGCAATGCAGCAAAGCGTTTTAATTTTCATTTTACTCCATCACGTAGGTGTGATCACAATGACACTCAAGACTGAAGGTAGGAAATAAAGCAGGGCCTCTTGGGAATTTAAATAATACTTTTTTATTGCTAATAATTACTCTTCCTGATTGTAATAAAATGTAAAGAAAATAGTTATCTTCATATCTTGATGTATGATTTGGCTATGAACCACAGTGACTAAATTTATTATTATTAAAAATAATAATGTTACACCTGTACTACATCACAAACAACGTAGAAGTTCCAGTCAAAGAGCAGGTTCCCATTGTGTACTCAATTTTACTTATTACTAGTAGTTATTTCCACCTGAAGAAAATAACACCTCTTACATGAAGGTCTCGCACAAGCCGAATTCACTAGCCTACAGGCAATCTGGGACCTCCTTTCCCTGGAATCCAGAAGAACTAATATCCATCCCAGGTATTTAGTGTCAGCCTACCTTTGATATTTCACAGATTTCCATCTTCTAATTAAAGATGAAAGAAGTTGGTGTCCCTCATTGAACCCAGCTGTATTGGGGAACTTACTGAGAGCTATTGTTAGGAAGAGGAATGAGGTATTCTTTTCCTACAGTGACTTGCAAAAATAGTCTACCAAACCAGCCAGTTATCCCGGGTAAACAATAAGATCCTAAATTAAAGGACGGCAAATAGAGTGAGAATAAGCAAAGAATTCATGGACTTGCTTACTCATCAAAGCATGGATGGACGCAGTTATGTCAACATAAATATGTGCAGAATGTATGGTATGGTGTATCTAGACACATCTCTTACTTCATCCATACTAGGAGCTGTATTGTCACAGTTATTTTGCATTAAAATACCACGTTGCCAACAAAGAAAGAGGGTAATAAATGCTGTGCAGCAGGAGCTAAATGTGGTATTTTTCTTCTGAAGTTCAACTGCCCAGTGACTAACCCCATGCCATCTACTCTCTTCAGGGTGGTTTTTGTTTCCTTCATGTTGCTATATGACCATTGGCCAATTAGCAAAGAAAGGAAAGAATTATCTGCAAATTTAAAATATTAAATCTGCAGTGGTTAGAAAGGATTTTTTTCCTCCAACAGAGATTAAAAAAAAAAAAAAATGTGTGTGCAATCTGGCTGCATATGAATGCCAAAAGAAATATGACAGCTCCTAATGCCTGAGAAAGGCTTTTAAAAAAAAATGGATTCATTTATTTATTTCTCTCTCTTTTCTTTTTTTTTTTTTTTAAGTCTTGTTTCTTAAGGAAACAAGGCTTAGGAAATCACACTCTGTCTGCCAAACTTTTCCAATAACTTTTGAACCTGTTGCAATTCCTGAACCAATTCCAACCTAATTTGATCAAGGGCTAAAGGGCTCAAAAAATTATGTCCTCACAAACTTCATGAAAATCAGGGAATGTATAAAGGAAAAAGATCAAAATTAGGATCCCTGTAGCTGCAGAGGCTGAAGCAAAACCTCCAGCTATCCATTAGGTTTGCTGTGGCCAGGCAATCAGCACACAAGTCTCCAAATTTATCATGGTATCTGCCTCTCATAGGGTGGTGTGTGGGTCTTGGGGTGGTACGTGGACAGCGTAGGAGCAGAGCTGTGGCTCTGCAAAAAATGGGTGCATGGGAGAAGATACAGAAATGTTGTAACTAAGCTGCATTAGTTCTGATGCTTATGGAATAACTTATTTTACTACTTTCACCTCTTGCCTCGCACTCCTCCTTCCCTAGAATAAAATAAATAATTTACTGTCTATCATTCTCATTGCAATAGGTCTGTTCTGGTTCATGGCTAAGACCAGGAAAAGGGAAATCTCAAGGAAATATGAACCCCTTGACCAAATTAATGAGAACAGTTCCATCCACTGAACTCTGTGAGGAGCTGTTTTTGACAGGACCCTCTTCCCCCCCCCCCTTTTTTAAATTTTCTCTTCTCTTTCCTCTTTCTCTTCTGACTAAACTGTTTCTCTGGTTTTTGCTTCTTTTTCTTACAGCTGCCTTGTCAATTCCCTCTCACCCCAGGACCACTGCTCTCTCTATATTGCCCCCTCTGCCATCCCATTACAGGAAAGATCTAGAGAAGCAAAGATGTTTATTTTGCCAAATTCCCACAGGTCTATTTCATTGGACATGGTTTTGCAACTGTGAAATATTGTTTTAATAAAGTTCAAGAAGAGAAATTATTATCACTCAAAATTAATGCATACTTTTGGCAGAATCTTTTATCTTAAAAGTAATACAGGAGGAAATTTCTGGAGGAGACTTGATTACCTCTGGGACAGAGGGTGGTAAATTGACTTCAGACACGGGATACTTCTAAGAATCTAGTATTTGTTCCCTATCTGCAGATATGTGTACAAATGCCCTTTTTGCTTTCTTTTCTCTATTCCTGGTACCTTTTTCTTGCACATACTCTGAGTTTAAACACCGCTTTCTTCACAATATAACCACTACCAGAGCTGCTTTTTTTTTTCCTATATGAGACTGTAAACCCTACTTCACCAATCAAAGCCTTTGAAACGCCACACACTTAATAACAAAGTTGATCAAAAAAACTTCGTTTAATGGCTTTAAGTGAATAGTGCTGTTTTAATTATCTGCATTTTAAATAACGATAACCCATCATAAAAACATTTACAAATTATTTTTTTAAAGACTTCAATCTGAAATCATAGAAACTGAAATCATTCTGTTTTTGAAAAAAATGTATAATTTTTTTTACTGAAAAAAATAATGAAAATATTCTAATAAATTTACCTCCTGGTGCAGCGTCTGATTTCAGGCGGGTTTGCCTCACGGCACATAGGGTAAGGCTGGAAAGGAAAGGCTCTCTTCAGCACGGTGTGGAAAAGGGAAGGGGAAAGAGAAACTGAACGGCACAGAAGTGATGGGTTATTTACAGCAGAGGAGTGAACGCGGGGCTGCAGAACCCCAGTGCTCTCCTTTTTTGGCAGCCGCCTCGGAAAGGTTTAGAACACGAACGTGAAACCGACTGACACGATGAGGTATCAATCTGCACCTTGTAGCCGAGCACCGCGCCGCACCTGTGGCCGCCCCCGCCGCCACAGCCCCAGGCGGCGCTCCGCGCTCCTCTGCGACTACAACTCCCGTCAGCCCGCGGCGCAGGGCCCGCTGCACCGGCCTGGCCCTGCGCGGAAACAGCCCTTTGCTAACTTTCGCCAGCCGGGCTGCCCCACAGCCGAAACAGAGGGGTGGCTGTGGGATCCTTTCCTTGTTCTCCGCGGCGGGAGGAGCCGGCGGGACGCTGCACCGCTTCTCGGGAGGCGGGCGCCGAGGGCAGCCCGGGGTGCTGGCGGGCCTTCCTCGGGCGGTGGCGCTGCGATCGCGCCTCCCTCTCTCCAAGATGGCGGCGCCGTTGGCGGTAAATTCGGGTAAGAGGAACGTGAGCGTGGGGCCGCGGCTTCTCCTTCTCCTCCGCGACGGTGCCGCTCAGCTGTCTTCCCCGCTGCCCGCCCACCAGCCGGTCGCGGGGTGCTGGCCCCGCGTCCCTCCTCAGAGCTCGCGGAGCTGGGGGTGGCGGCGGCCCCGGGAAGGCCGGGCGTGAGGAGGCGGCGCGGCCCGAGCGGGCGGCGGGGCACCAGGTTGCGAGGTGCTGGCAGGCGGTGGGGAGAGCGACCTCCCTGCGGGCCTCCTTCGTGCGGCTGTACCTGGGGCGCTCGGGCCGCTCGAAGGTGCCTGGCGAGGTGATGGAGCTCCGCGGTCAGACTTGCTGCCATGCCTGGGTGATGCTGAGTGCGGTAACTGGGTGTGTGCTTGGTTAAGCAGCACTCGTGTATCGCACTCATCTCTTAATGCTGCATGCAGTAGAAGGCAAAAAAAGAAATATGTCCTGAACTTTGCTCTGTGCTACACAAGGAGTCTGGAAACGTTTAGCTGGTTTCTCTTGTATTGAGTGTTTGTAAGGATTAGGAGCAGCAGGGTCATCCATGGTCCTTTCGGAGCCTGTCCCAAAGAACAGTTCTGCATTACTAGTGCAGCAGTTACCTAGTGTAACTGGGGAATAAATCTAATACAAAAGGAAATGACTGGATAATTGGAGAGTAACTTAGGCGATCATTTGGTCCGCTCCTTCTTTTCCTTCCCCGTAAAGCAAGGCGAGCTCAATCAGGCAGCTCAGGGCCTTATCTAAACTAGTGTTGAATGCTTGCAAGGATGGGCCTCTGTTCCAACGTGTGACCACCCTCACAGTAATTTTTTTTTTTCCCCTGATGGCTCATTGGAAGCTTTTGTATTGCAGCTTGTATCAGTTGCTGCTCATCTTCTCCTGGGTACCTCCGTCTGTTTTCAGTGGACAGTGCCATTCAGTAGTTGAAGACACAAAGTTCCCATCCCTCTTTAACCATATCTTCTTAAAAGTGAACTAGGCTAATTCTGTGTAAAGCAGTCATGACTGGAACATGGGCATGGCCAAAAAGTCTGTAACTAGGGTGGTGTATGTCATAGTGACTAGTTAATAAAATTCAAAGCTCCATTCCTGTGTCACGCTAGGAGTAAATTTTACAGAGAAGACATTTTGATCTAACTGAATCAATTACATCCTGGCCCCCTCACAGAAAAGCAGTAATAAAGCAAAGACCCTTCATTTGGGAGTAGAGGAAAGGTGTTTATTCTTACCATTCACAGTATCTGAAATGTGACTTTCTTAAAGTGAGAATTGGAGTAGTTCAAATGGAACTACACTTTATTGTATAAATTACATGGCAAGAGATTCTGTAGCCTTAAAATAGAGGAAAAAGGAGGGTTTTCGTACATGAAAGATGAGATAAAAAAGCTGATGTGGCAGTAGAACTAATGAGGATTTTGCCTTAGGTTATAGTATATTGTTTGTGGGGACAGACATAGCATGGTTAAGTCTATAGCTTGGCAAAAAGTTCAGGCATAAGTATCAACTGCTATTGTGGCCAAAAGAAGCAACCCAGCCTGTCCTTCCTTGCTGTCTCGGATGGGATGGGTCAACCTTTCTAAAGCTGTAGTAATAACAATAGAAATGGTGTAAGTGGGGAAAAAGTCAGCATCGTCGTTGAAGTCAAACCTTTTTTCCATCCTGGTTGCTTATTCTTTTCTATGCAACACTCCATCTTTGTGCTAGCATAGTTTGTGCTGTCACAGAGCAAACTGGATTGTAGATGTGATCACGCTGAAAATAAACTCTTTTTTTGGATTAGTTTTCAGTTAGAAAAGTTAGGTCCTTAATTTGTTTTAATGCCTTATGGTGCATGTATTTGAGCTGGTGTAAAGCAATTATGTTGTAGGGACAAAGGCAAACAACTGGGCCAGGAAAATAGTTGAATAGCTTTTGATAGGCACTGTGGATCGCTGCTGGTGTTTATTGGACTTGATAATTGCATGTGAGTGAAGGCTGGAAAAGACCTTTCAGAGTGAAAGTAAATCTCTGAACTCTGAAGTTTATGTGGGAGAACCAGCTACAGTCTGGAGTGTGAAATTATTTGTCCAATAGCAGCTATTTTTAATGAATTTGTATGGGCAGGGGTAACATTGTATAATTAAAACACTGATGTTTAAAAAAGACAGAGAATTTGTCCTTTTTTACAGGCACTACTAATTGTGTCGTAAACGATGATATTTTTTGTTAGCTCTGAGCTTGGGGCGAGAGGGTTTGTTTTGGTTTATTCTTGTTTTATGTAGTTTCTTCCTTTGCAACAGAATAAAACTGACGAAGTTTATTAGTTTATTGCTACTTCCAAGACACCTTAGGTAGTGGTAAAACTGACTGAAACCAGGGGTCTTGCTCTCTGAGACCTGCTCTTGTCTCCATGCTCACTCGCTACGCTTTGACTCGGCTTGCGCTGCCTTGTTATTCAGGGCATCCAGGTAGTATTTTGCATTATTCTGAGGTGGGGTCTTGATTGTATGAAAGAGGGGCATCTTCACATCAGAGTAGCTACATTTTGCTTTCTGTCTTAATGTAAGCAGCCTGGTAAAGATGAAGTGTGGATATGTTTGGCTTTGATGCATCTAGTCAGGGTTACCTTGAGGGATAGGGCTGGCTAGAACAAGCTATATGAAGGTGAAATGTTGCCTCTGTGCTTGCTTTATACCACAATATTAACTTGTATGTTAAAAAGAAGGGCGGGGGAGTGTTAAGCCAGTTTTAGGTGAAATGTTAGTAATTTTTTATGTAGGCTAACCTGCAAGGCACAGTTCCATTTTATCATTTCTCCAGAACCAAAGCCAGCTTCAGAGGTTTCTGCCTTTCACTACCCACTTGCTCTTTCCTTCTGTGTTTCAGGCATTGCTCTTTCAGTTGTTTTCATGGTTAGCAGGGCTATTTTGTAACCTGTGTTAACGAATAATCTGATTTTTAAAAGCAACATTAGAAGAAATCTGGAAAATGTTGTTGGTTTGGGTTTTTTCCCCTCTCTTTAATTTGGATCATTTGGCAAACGTGACTTACAGTGCAGTCTATCAGATTTGCAGGGACATAATTAATGAAGCATGTGTACGGTTGGGAAGAAGTAGCTCTGAATGAAAGAGGGCAGCAACCTCTTAAAGTAGCTTTTCCATTAGCAAAATTGTAGCACGCAAAAACCACCACTAGCTTGTAATATCTTTGGGTCAGGGACCATCTCAGTATATGCTTGGAAACACATGACACTACCTACAATCAGGCAGTTATGTGGTAGCTTGCAGGCAAACTGAATACAATTGGTAACAACTTTATCTGCCGTGTTTAGCAGTGGCTTGCGGTGCATAGAACCTGAAACTTTCACAAATACAAATGATATCTAACAAGGGAAATGTTTTGATACTTCTGTTTAATGTAGGTCTTAAAATTCTGAGTGGTTTTGGTTTTTTAACAAGATGTTAA
This sequence comes from Aramus guarauna, assembly GCA_013400195.1. Taxonomy (NCBI): domain Eukaryota; kingdom Metazoa; phylum Chordata; class Aves; order Gruiformes; family Aramidae; genus Aramus; species Aramus guarauna. The sequence continues at coordinate 674,406 of VXBL01006098.1, read as the reverse complement.
TACTGGGTGGTAAGAATAATTTTCCAATTGTAAGGTTTTTCAGTTTAGGCAATGATTCTGGCAGAAGTCCAAAGACTAGTTTGTCATACTGTTTTTATGAAATCTGATGCAAATAAGGAAACTTCTAGTGCAGTCTTCAGAGTACAGATTTTGGGTTCTGAATGATGCAACTTCTAGTGAGGAAGAGATGATTTCAGCTGTAGTACTGAATTCAGATTTGAAGTATGCAGAGGAAACTTCTTTTTCTCCAGTGTTGAGGAGGACAGATTTCTAGAGTATACTCTAGTGTTTCTAGAGTAGAGATAAGTAGAGACTTATCTTAAATAATAATACATTTATGTTTGCTAGCTTCCAGAAATAATCTGATCTCTTCTAAACATAGTGAGGTAATTATTTATATTGATCTGTCTATTTCTAGTAAAGGAAATACGTGTCTTTATGAAGGTCTTGTGCAGAATGTTAGCAGCAAATGTGTATAAGGGATCAGAAATACTTTTTGGTTGTTTTTTTAAGTTAAAATGAGATGAGTAAATGTGGAAAAAAAACTGTCTTTAGATTTAGGATTTTTGTTCCTTACATAATATTGCCTTTGATCTTACAGGTTTGGTTTCTAATATATCTTATTCTGCACAGTCTGATGAACCAGATCATGGTAGCACTGCTGTTCATTTTCAGTCCCTCCTATATTAGGTATTTTTTGTTTTGGAGTTTTCTGTGGAAAAATTGAAAGCAGGAGGCCTGCCTTGCTGAGTTACATTCAGATTCAAGGTCTACTATACAGTTCTTAGTCTTTAATCTTACTGAAGTGGGTGGAATTTCTTAGGCATATAAGAATGCAAGATTACACCCAGACATTGTATCAGATATTGTATTGGATTTTTATAAGATGACTTTGAGCCACAGAACTTAGCTGCATACATCATCTTTGCTGCTTCTCTAGCTCCGTAAATGCAATTAGGTTTTATATCAGACCATTGTTTCGGGATTTTTGGTGCCTTAAGAAGTGAAAATATGCTTTGTTGAAGGGCCTAACATTCTATACTGTCAAGCTGAGACTAACAGTAAATTAAAAAACTCTGCTTATTGAAAATAGTGTATAAATACCTTGTTTTCTTTGGTTTTTCTCCATTTCAAATACATTTTTTTCTTTTATTTCTTTTAGCTGCCAGTTTGTGGGGTCCATATAAGGACATATGGCAGACTGTAATGAATGCCATTTGGAAAAGGCAACCAGAAGCTATTCATCGCCTCGACCAGGTTTTGAAGAAACACAAATCTGACTTCATTTCTCTCTTCAGAAATCCGGTATTTGACTAATGCTTTCTTGTGGAATGAGTTGGAGAGTTGATGATTTTCTGTCTTGTATTGTTGTATTACATACCATTTAGGCCCTGACTATTCTTTTCATTCTACATTTTTACAGTACATAACACAAATGTGTTCTAGCAATCTTATTCTGCTCCAAGAATACAAGTAACTTGAATAATTCATGTTATTTTGTGTCTTATATAGGATAATTTTATCTATAACATATTTTTTCCTCTCATTATTTGAATGCTATTTTGAAAGGAATAGTAAAAGTATCTTATGTTTCCTCAGTCAAGTATTAGCTTTTTTTGCTACTCTTGTCTGTCTGAAATAAAGTACAAAACTATTCTGTCTGGTTTGGGTCAATGCTTATACTTCACTCAGGTTAATGAACACAGAGAACAGGTGAACACATGAATTTACAAAATACATAATGTGTCTTGTTGGGAATGTGAGATGATGTGGAGAAAGTCACTCTTTCTTAGCTGATCACAAGGTAGCAACTAGAAATATGTCTTCTTTCAATGGTGTTACTTCTGAGATGGTATATGGCTTTTTGAACTGATAGGTCAGAAAATTTAACAGTTGGCTACAGAGTTTTGTCAGTATGTGAATAATAGAAAAAAGAATGATGTAGAAAAGAGTGCTTTAGAGTAATGCAACAGTTCTGATCAACAACCCAGATGTCTTTCATTAAGCTGATACCAATTCTTGTTGAGAATTGTATCAAAATTTACTTTCAACCTCTGTTATTTGGAGTAACCTAAATGACAGTGCTGGTTGTATAAGATTAATTTTGGTACAATCCCACAAAGAGACCATTGTTGTGCAAGTGTGAACCATTTTTAGGGTATCTTTACTATCTCTCTGTTTAAAACCACTGCCTTTGTTTTTATGATGACAACCTAACCTGTCCAAACTGTATATGTGAGGAAGGATTAATGTGTAAAGCTGTATTCAGTATTTGATCTGGCCATTTTGAATAACTTCCGATGCTTGTTTCTCTTGCAGCCAAAGAATGTTCAGCAGCATGAGAAAATTCAGAAAGCGAGTACAGAAGGGGTTGCTATCCAGGGTCAGCAGGGAACTAGGCTTTTGCCAGAGCAACTCATCAGAGAAGCCTTTATCCTCAGTGACCTCTTTGATATTGGAGAGCTGGCAGCTGTTGAGCTCCTTCTAGCTGGTGAGAAGGAAAAATACTTAAGAGCTGGAGAAACACAACTTAAATAGGGCCTTCTTATTTAAGTGTATGCTTAACACGAATGCGTGATTCAGTCAAGGCCTTTAGCTTCCTAACATAGAATGTTCTTAAAAAGAAATCTACTGTCACTGTAATATAATACAATAACAGTGTTCTGAACCTTAATCTCATATTTTATGCAGCTGTTGCAAAAGGAGGAATAATTTGAGAAGTTTTTATGATTTACCTTCTCTATCACTGAATTAAAAATAGTTTAAAAATAATAGATTGAGAGTTTTTTCCATAAAGCTGTGTAATAGATATTCGTTCTTCAAATTATGTGTTAGTTACACATTGATATGTGACTCTATTTGGGTCATAATCTAATAACTGATTACTAAGAGAAGTATTCTGGAAAGTGACACATGCTTTGCATGTAGAAAATTGATTTCAGAGTTATTAAAGTGTAATTGTTAGTTATCATTACTTGCTACTGTTCATCGCTAACTTTTTAAAAATTCACTAAAGTAGCAGCCTGCAAATTTGTCACCTTTGGAAAGCCATCTTCAAGTCAACCTTGCTTTCTATTTTGAACTTGAATTTTCAATGTAAATTCAGACAGAAAATTTCATTTTGAATAAGGAAAAGATGTTTTGCTGGTAATCAGCTTGAATTGATTATTAAGAGGGGTAGATATTAGTTGTAAATACAATTCGGACTAGGATATTTATGGACTTGCACTTTTATTTCTTTTAAATTTTTGGATGTTTTAATAGTTGACTATCAATTTTAATAATAGCACCCAAAATATCTGTGATTTCTTTGAAGTGCCTGAAACAAATTAAAGTGATAGTGAATAACCATGGTTGCTTTGAATGCTACACTTGTATTTCAGTTAGAAATACAAAGATATAGAGCTGTTATCAAAGTGCGTATGTTCAACTTTCTGTGACTTCCGTGCATTTTCATTCAATAGGAGAACACCAGCAACCTCATTTTCCTGGCCTTACAAGAGGTCTGGTGGCTGTTCTGTTGTACTGGGATGGAAAAAGATGCATTGCCAATTCGCTACGAACCCTCATCCAGTCTCGCCAAGGCAAGACATGGACATTGGAACTCAGGTCTGTATTAGGGTGATTGGCTCATCAAAGCTCTTTGCTTTGAGTGCTTTTAGGACTAATTAGAATCAAGGCAGTATGAATATTCTCAAATTTGTTTGTTTCTCATAACCTGATGCAGCTGCTTTCATGTTTGTTTTTTAAGAATGATATTATTTTTTTTCTTGCACATATTTTTATTGGATTATAAAGATATCCATTTTACTTTCAGTTCTTTTGGCAATGTTTTGCTTCAGACACCATCCCAATCAGTGTTGCTTTAACTAGTGATAATTACTCAGTATTTCAGAGACTGAGTTTCTGCCCTTGCCGTGTTCTGACTTCCCACATCCTGCAAAACAGAGAATTGTGCTCTTGCCTCTGCTTAAAATGGATGCACTATGTATTGGCAAACATAATATCCTAACATTTTTTTACTTTAAAAAGAAAACAGTGTGCACTGTTTCCTTCCAATGTACAGTGATTGCTTGAGTAGAGAAAGATTGAAATATATGTTCCAGTGTAAATATAAATTCTGAAACAAATTATTACTTTAGAAATAACTACCACGTCAGTAGGGTGTACGTAATTGGACAATTGCATTTACTAGTAAGAAAGAGACTGTGAGCTTGTGAGTTATGTGCATCTTATGTATAGTACCTTTTCCTTTTGATAGAAATCTTAGCTGACTGATCCATGTGGTATTCTTGTATTCCATATTCTTGAACATACAGTTACCTCAAGACTTTGTATCCGTTCAGCGTAATGTTTTGAGTGGGCACTGGGTACTGATTAGCAATACACATTTAGTTCCTTTGTTTATAATGTTGTTGTACATTTTCTGTCAGCAAATACATTTGATGGCATTCATTATTTTAGACTTCCTCTGCAACTGGGAATAGTACGAATAATTGTTAAATTTATATTCTTTCCATTATAGTCAAGAGTTAATATCCATGACGACACGCTTTACAGATGATCTAATGGAGCAGGGTTTGACTCAGAAGATCCTCACTCTTGTGTCTCACATTGATTTGAACAATGAATTTGATAAACTCCAGAGAGAACGAGGATTGGGCAGTGAGAAACATCGCAAAGAGGTAGATATTCACTGGGTGTGAATATTTTTCTGAATTACTGCACAGATTAGAATACAGTTAGACTGCCAAGAGATGTGGAGCGATTTTTTTAATTTTTCTTTTTTTTTTTTTTTTTTACTTCCTAGTTTCTGTTCTCCACCTTTGCAAGCTCTGTTACTGTCTGAGGGATCATAGTAACTACTCCACAGCTTGTACTATTCCAGTGTGAGATCCAGATTTCTTCCTGCATTTCTGTTTTGCTGTTGCTCCCTGATGCTAGGGCATACCTTATTTTTAGTAAAGAAGTGTAATCAAGGACAGTAAGAAAGTAAGCCTAATATTTGCAGTGTGTGTAAATTCTTTTTTTTTTTTTCCAGTTTTATTCAAAAGATTGTATATTAAATGATCTGCTCTCAGCACAATGATTATCAGCACCACTGGAATAAAAATAGCAAACTAAAATTCACAAATTATTAAAACAGATTGAAACCAAATCTAGTCAGGCAAATAATGCTCTTTTTAATAATCTAATTGTGTTAATAGTAACAGAAGCATTTCTAATAGTGAAGTGAGGATTGCTTGAAAATGAGTTCTCATTTTTGTAATCCTTGAACTTAATTTAGACTGTGACTAATTACAAAATATGTTTCTAGTAGGAAGATTTTAACATTATTGTTCTAATTTCTGAATTCTTTCTAATGGGTGATCTGTCTAAAAATTATTCTGTTATAATCAGTCAATATGTTTTCCACCAAATAAAGAACACTTTTGCTATTAATCTAGAAACTATGCAAAGGATATCCTTCTGGTGTACCTTAATTTATCTTGATTTACCTTAAAATTAATTTAACGCTTAATGTTAGAAGTTTTTTTCTTCCTTTTCAGTGGACTACCATATTTCCCTCTGTATTCATTAGAACTATTATTCTGCTAGAGTCTGTGTGCAAATCTCTTGCTGTGTTACATGTCAAAAAGTTTTTCTCTTTATCACCATGCATGTGATTTTACTGGAGATAGAATGCTTCTAGCTCTTTGTTTTTTATTTAACTAGGTACAGTGGATATAGGGCAGGAATATTATTAGAGGTTCATAATTTAGCTAATAAAATACAGTTTTACAAAGACTATTATGAAAGGCCATTAGTGGCTTTTTATTTAAGGGTTTTTTTTAAACTTCTATTGTTTTCATAAGACTTCAAGCAGTTAAAACGGGAGGAATGAATTTAACAAATTAAATAAATGTTTGTTCTTGTTTGAAAACAGGTAGGTTTTGGTGTAACTGTTAGAAAAAAGACAAACTTTGTTTTCAAGACCCATTGTACTTAATGGTATCATAGGATGCAATATTTTGCCAAATTAAAAAAAAATCAGTATGAAAATGAAAGCCTGTATGTTGAAAGCCTTTATGTAGCCTTTATGTTGGGCATGATGTTTGTTCTATATGTAATAGGGGATGAGAGATTTCATTTATGTTTATATTCTAAAGTTGATATAAATATTTTGTCTGGAGGAAGAAAGTTCTAATTTTAAACATCTTTCATATTTCTTGATGTCTTAAAAGTTAGGTATTTGTATAGTCAGTTGAGGGCGTCTCTTCTGGGACAAGGGGAACACTATGACCTTATCTGGATTTAACTACCAGTGCGGTTGTGTATTAGTCACAAAATGTGATTTTTGTGTGATGCATTTACAGCTACAAGAGTTCCATCTAGATTCATGTCTCCTGACCTTGACAGAGATGCTGGTTTGCATATTGTCGTATTCCAGGATATCTGCTCACACCTGACATGGAATACATGGGAAGATGAATGCATTTAACAAGCAGAAGCGTGCCTTTTGTTGTTTAGCAATTAAAAAACCCCAACATCTTCTGTAGCTGCTGTCTTTAGAGTAATTAACTTACTCATACTCGTTGACTGAGAAGAACAAACTGAACATGTTGCCAGAATATTTATATTCACTGGTTTTTGTTTGTCTTTTTCTTTTAAAGGTTTCTGACCTCATTAAAGAATGCCGACAGTCCTTGGCTGAAAGTCTGTTTGTTTGGACCTGCCAGTCGCCACTGAGTAAGGATGACACTCTAATCCTCATAAGTTACCTGGAGAAAGTAACAGTGGAAGCTGATGGCTCATTGGATGGTGTGAACTTGTCTCTTCTCATGGCTCTCCTTTACTGCTTTGATGTCAGCTTTCTGGAGCAAGGCACAGAGGATCGTGAAGGTAATGCTGGTAGGTTTCCCAAAGAGGTTGCTATGCAGATGGATAAATTGTTATTTAACCAATTTTAGTTATTGATCAGTAGCAAATTGGTAGGATTTTGCATGTTTGTTTTCACATTCATTTGCTGGGGTATTGGTGTTGTGTTTGTTTTTGTTGTTGTTCAAGATTTGATGCACCGGCTCCCTCTGCTAGCAGAAAGACAATATATAGCAACAATACACACTCGTCTTCAGGAGTCTCAGCCTTGGAAATTACCAGGCCTGCAAGCTACTGTTAGATTGGCCTGGGCGCTGGCATTGCGAGGAATATCCCAATTATCCGATGTGACAGGTAAATTACACTAAACTGCAGTTGCTGTGTATTAGTATTCTGAGCTTGCAAGTGGTGTAAGTCAAAGTATCTGTTACCTTTTTGAAGTGCTAGTATTTACCTTTATGATAAAATTACTATTGACGCTCCTTTAAAGGTTTCTCAGTATGTGAGTTTGGTTGTTCAGAATTGAATTACTCTGAAGTGTGCACAGATTTGGAAATAATTAGTTATTAGACAGTAATATTGCATAGTGTCTCATTGAAGTGAAGGAGATTTTAATGCACTGAAAAATGTCAAAGATTCAATTTTAGCATCTTTAGTATCGTTTGAACACTTAATTTAAGAATAGAGTCATGCTTGTGACTTTTTACATCTGTAAATGTTAAACCTCACTATCTTGAAAGGACAAATCTATTTTTAATTTTTTTTTTTTTTTCTCTCTGTACTTCACAAGCTTTTCAGGCTCCTTGCTAGGTCCGAATTGAGTCTACTCCAGAATATCTATTAAAGAAAATGTAAACGTTATAATTAATGTTTAATTAAGCTTAGTTTGTGATTCTTGGTTCACAGCTTTAGATTTGATTGGGTAAGTGGATTATGTGCTTTAACAGTTGTTAAAGAAAGTTGAGATGATCATCTGACGTTAATTTGTCTTTTCCAGTGTCTAGTGTTTTCCTGTACACTAGAAAAAACATAGTTGATAGAAGCATGTCAGCTTGCATGTCAGACGGGTATTCTGAAATATGTTTCATTTGGTAACAGATAACTGTAATTTATTTTTTCCCCTTTTGTGATTTTTGTTGCCCAGCTTTGGCAGAATTCACTGAGGCAGATGAAGCGATGGCAGAGCTAGCAGTTGCTGATAATGTGTTTCTGTTCCTGACTGAATCTGTTGTGGGGTCTGAAAATTTCTACCAGGAGGAATTTTACGTTCGCAAAATTCATAACCTTGTCACAGACTTCCTTGCACTCATGCCAATGAAAGTAAGTTGCTTGTGTGAATAGCAGTTTTTGAGAAATGTGGGCGTCTCTTCTATATTTCTAACATTAGGACAGGTAGCATAGAGATTCAGATATGACCCTCCACTTGAGGTGCTGCAGTTCAGAAAGCTTGTTGACTTTATGGAACCCATATGGTTTGGGGTTTGTTTTCCACACCATGGAATGTAAATTTTAAAACACTTCAGTGTGGTTAGATTTGCAAAGCGAGCTTTTGTGGTGGTAGTGGTTTTATTTTGTTTTACGTGATTAAATTTTAAATGAATGTTAAAATTGATGGCAATGTATGTGGACTTTTTTTTGTTGTTGTTGTTGTTGTCATTTTTTTCTTTTGATACAGACAGAAGTATAACCTAAATTAACTTACGGTTTTTGTCTCTCATTTTTAATTTATTCTTTTACTAATGATTTTTTCCATATTTAAGGGGATGGATTCTGCTTTTGCTGTAGTATCGTTAGGAAAAATGAGCAGCTTTTTTCACTAGAACAGCAGAAATGCTGCAAAGATGTTTTGGAAAAAAAAATTGAAGCAATTACAACAGTTTCATTTGTGCAAGACCTTGTATCTAGACACGGAAAATTAAAATTTTACGAAAATGCTTTATTTAATTGATGGGGGCCTTGCTTTGTGACCCTTATTGTGTTGAGCTGTAATTGGAGTTGCCAAATAATTACTTTTTTCAATGTGCAAAAAGAAGGATTTAAAAATGTGGTTTTTTTCATTGTAACTTCACTGAATAAGAACAATATTGGCAGGAAAAACAATAATTGAACCTTAAGAATCTTTGAGGGCATATATGAACATGTTGTAGACAGTTTTTAGGTTTAATCCTAATTTAATTGTAATCTGTTCGTGTGGCATGTTGTTTTGTTAAACTGTCTTTTTAACCCACAGAGTATCCATAGAACAAGTATAATGTCAGTTTGAACAAGTTCATGTTGATTACAGCTCTATTTCTGCTGCAATGGCTGCCTGCATACACCACTCACCACGTTGTTAACAGGCTTTGGGCATCCTTTGAAGGTTGCATGCAATGCTGTTTCCTGTAATACAGACACAGTAGCCCTTAGGAATCTTTTGAATATATGAGGAATATGAAAGATATATTTTATGTAAGTTCCTTGAACAGTCAAGTGCAAACAGATTTGGAACTGGGAACTTTTTTATGAGGCAGTTCTTCGTTGGATGGTATTGCTTTACAAAAGAGGAAATGTCTCCATGTAATGATCCCAGTTTCTGTGAAAGAGATGTAAGGTAGATTTTTGAATGAAGGTGGAAGAGCTAGAGACTGACCCAGGCTGAGGTTGCTGCCATATTAGATTTACAACAGATGTGACCATGTCTCCCATATCCATAGAACTGCCTGAAAATCCTAAAGCTGTTGGTTGGTATATTGGCACATCTCTCATCTTCATTGCATCATGAAATTGGATGCTTTATCTCTGGGAAGAGTATTTCTTTTCCATTTCATTTTTTTTNACAATTATTTTGCTGCTCATTCAATTTTGCAAGTTAGCATGTATTACAGACCATGAATCAGGTCTATTGATTATCAACATGTTTTAATTTTTTGGTATGTTGAATTGGTTGCTTATTTCTGTTTCTTGTTCCTCAATATCTGCTTAATATTTAACAAAACTTAACTCTTCATCTCATGACTATTTGCTTTCTATAAGCCTATGATGCTGTGTTTTGTCAGAGACTTTTTGACATTAAAATGAAATGTCAGCTGTTTTTTGTTTAGTAATTAATTTTTTTCAACATGAATTGTAGGATACTGATCAAAGGGCTTTTCNAAAAAAAAACAATAATTGAATATTCTTGTAATGCATGTGGAAGTTCATTTGCTTTCTTAGTTTTTAACCGGCTGTTTAGACAATTCCATTATTTCTATTCTGTTTCATTCTTAGCTAAATATAGACTAGTCTTTTTCTCCACTTCATAAATTGTGTAGGTGAAACAACTGAGAAACCGTGCTGATGAAGATGCTCGCATGATCCACATGAGTATTCAGATGGGTAATGATCCACCTATTTCCCTTCGGAGAGACCTGGAGCATTTAATGCTTTTAGTAAGCCCTGTTTTCTTTTAAAATATTGTGGCAAAAAGTGATTGTGACTTTCCTTTTTTATCAGAAAACTCATATCTGAATCATAACGTACAGTACTGAATCTTTCCCTTTTTTAATTAGAGGGATTTTTTTTCTTAATTTAAGACACTTTCTATAACTTCTCATGTAAAGGAATTAATTTACTGCCTTGGCTTCTGATGTTAATGAAGTGTCATTTAATTCTAGTTTACTAAGTAAATACTGCATTGCTTCTTATGTTTGAAGAATTCTTGAGCTGAAGTTATTTTATAAAATATTTAAATGTCTAAGATTTAACCTATAATAAGATTGTCTTAACATCTATCTATTATCTTAAGCCATCTTATTTTAACATAACTTAGAAATAGGAATTTTAGGACTGTGGGCTATTGCTGGAGTTGAGATCTGGCTAAATGCATGGAAGTTCTTTGGAATGGAACACCTTTGTGTATCTAGACCTTAATGTTTACACAGTTTTTTTTATGTTTCTGTAAGCCTTCAAATTTCTCGCTATTTACTGTGGGTAAGCTAATTAGGTTTTAGGGGTTTTCCCCCACTATTGACAACTATTCTGATAATTTTTATTGTGTTGATTTATTTATAATGAGAATTTTGGAAGACTGTTTTGTGTTTGGTGTAAAGTAGGCTAGGTAAGATGACCCCATTAAGGCTGCTGGAATTAAAAATTCTGTAATTTCAGTACAATTCAAGCAAGCATTCATTTAAAAGAAAGTGCTTTCTGTTTCTATCATATTTTTTTTAATGAAATAAATTGAAAGAAAATTTAAATAATGTTTGTTTAAATATTAGTTTTTAAGGTTACCTAACTGTGCTTTCAAAAAAACCTCACATCAGAAAACAGATTTGTATATTGAACTGGTACATTTTATATTTTCTGATCATGAATAAATTAAAAACTTGTATATTTCCCCTGAATTAGCACAAAACTGTACAAGTGTGCAATTTTCAATGTAGCAGCCTAATATAGGGATTAATTGTGTTTTCCAAAGGTAGTCCTTTAGGTTATAGGACATTAAGATGAAAATTTATAGTGAAATGCTTTCTTAAGCAGCTCTGAGATGTATAGTAAGCTTAAACATAGAACTAGAAACGCAAACTTACTCTGAGAAATTTGTATGTTCTGATAACAGGCAAGATTTCTAATCCTGATACTGGCTAACTTGTTTTTAAGTTAATATATCAAGGTACCCAAATGGTTATTTAAGGAGAAATGACAGTTTTCTTGGCAATGGTTTAATCTATAGTAAGTAGATAGAAAGCTATGAAAGTTTCACTTACGTGTGCATTCTGAATTTCTCTGGCTGTCATTTGTTCTGATGTTGCTATTTAGAAGCTGTCATTTTCAGAGAGTTTTAAGGAATGGAACACCAGCTGTGGGAAGCTTTTCCTCTCAGACATGTTTGGCTTATCTAGAAGCAGTGCTTATTGTTGAAGTAATAGTCTTGTCTTTATATAGTTGATATTTTTCTAACATCTTCCTTTCTCTGCTAGATTGCTGAATTGTATAGGAAAGACCCCTTTAATCTGGAACTTGCCCTTGAATACTGGTGTCCATCAGAGCCTTTGCAGACATCGACTATCATGGGGTCCTACCTTGGAGTAGCTCATCAGCGACCCCCTCAGCGCCAGGTTATCTAGATTTTCTTGAGTAATTACTATTAACTTGAAATTAAAGTAATAAAAAAAGAGGCAACAAAGGTTTTGGTTTCCTTATTACAGCTAGCCTCTAAGAAGACATTATCTTTTGTCAGTGGCTTATCTGTATGTGTCCAGACGTGACATGGTTATTGTTACTTGCTCTAAAATGAGCTACTGCCAGTCATTCCTGATTGTCCATAAACGTAATAAGAAAGAGTCCTGACAAGCCTCTTTGCAAATTTTGTGTAGGTCTGATTTTATTGCAGTTGCTAATTGAATTCTGATAACAGTACTCTTGTGTTTTCTTTCTGATGACCTCTCCACACCTTTTTGGTATAACTGAGAAGTTAAATTCTTTAACTGTAAAACAACTTTATTAACTGTAGTTGATAGTATTTCGGGGGGTAATAATCCATAAGAATATTGCAATTATTTAAAGCCCAAAGAGACAGAACTTAAAATGAGAATGAAGAAACAATCTAAACAGATGAAGCAAGTATTCCAAAACTCTTTGGATACCTGGGATGCTGTCAGCATTCAATGCTTCTTGAAGGACTGTGCAGTGTTAGGCAAAACCTAGTACAAGACATATCAGACACATCCCAAGACCCACGCAGAATGCAGGCAACTTAAGTTAGGGCCTTGTGCAAAAATTGGAGACTTAGTATACTTTGCAATGGCATGTTTTAATTAGTTTTGGTTTTTTCCTCTTTGAAACATGTTTTTTACCTTCAGGGGAACTGAATAGGCCAGGCTACAAAGGAATTTTTCCTTTTTTTGAGTTGTGATTCCACCCTTCTACCCCGCCCTGATTACATTAGAATCTGTTTTCTGACTTTGGCTGCCAATTGTTTTCCTAAAATATTCAGATTTAATTTTTTTTTTTAAACACTGGTCTTTATTTGTTCTAGGTTGTCTTGTCAAAGTTTGTTAGGCAAATGGGAGATCTACTTCCTTCCACAATTTACATCCCATACTTGAAAATGCTGCGGGGACTGGCTAGTGGGCCTCAGTGTGCTCATTACTGCTTTAGTTTGCTAAAAGTCAATGGCAGTAGTCATGGTAAGAAAAGTGACACTTCAGCTCTTTCTCAACTCTTTTTCTTTAGAAAAGTACAGAGTACATTTGAAATGAATTATGGCTTCATACTTTTAATATTTCATTATTAGTACAAAGATGAAATTGGAAGGCTTCGCTTGAAAGTGTAATCTGGGAAAAAAACCCCACTGATGAGATAATTAAATGTCTGAGCACCTTAGCAAGTAATTCACATAATGAAATAATGCATTTTTTTTAAAAAGCTGTGTCTTAATACCATAAGAGATGCAGAATATCAATAGTGCTTATTGTAAAATAGAAAATTAGGAATGTCTTAACTTTAAGTTGTATATTTTGTAAACATGTTTATCTTTCCTGAGCTGACTTTTTTTCAGAAGCACTCTATTCTGTTAGAATTTTTTCATACATGTAATGTAATAGCACTTTCTCAAAATAAGAGATGTTAGTCAGTCCTGTGTTTTGCATTAATTTTGCATTGATCAAATTGGAAAAAAAAAAACCTACTTTGAAGATATAAACAATGCTGCAAACATTCTGATTCATAGAACAGAAAACTTATTTGTACTGGCTTTTCATATTAGCACCTTTCTGTCTCTATTAAAAAAACAAAAACAAACAACCCAACAACAAAAAAAACCCAAACCAGAACCACTAATTTCAGAAATAATATCTTTACTTTGAAAGTTTTTCCTTTTAAATTTAAGTTTCCTGCTTGTCACCCTGTGAAAGAATACAAAGAAAATCTTCTCAACTGTTTGTCACTTTTCTAGCAGAAAACATCCAAGGAGCAGGTGGCAGCCCTGTCTCCTGGGAGCATTTCTTCCACTCTTTGATGCTTTATCACGAGCACTTAAGGAAAGATTTGCCAAGTGCAGACAGTGTCCAGTATCGTCACCTGCCTCTCCGAGGTATCACACAGAAAGAACAGGATGGATTAATTGCCTTTTTACAGCTGACCACTGTTATAGTAAATTGGGTAAGCAACCTTTTATTTGGTTTTCTTTACTAATATATTTTTTTTTTCTTGCAAAACATCATCATTCAGCTATGAAGTTCCCTTGACCAAAAAGGTATGTAGGGCAAATTTACCTAGCAGTTGTTGTCATTAGTGAACTTGAAAAGTACAGGAAGTATCAGGAATAACCATTATGACCAAAGACACAGTCCAGGTGAAGCAGGAAGAGATGACACCTTTTTGGGTGTTGCTGGTGTTAATGATTTTCTTGCTTTCCTGACACTTTGTCATGGAGATGTCTTTCAGAAGTGAGGTATGTTCAGCAGAAATTACTACAGAGTAGATATTTTTTTGCATTTAATTAAAAGTTTGAAAAGGCAAAAATAATAGATGAATGTAAAAGGAAATGGTAGAAATTTGGCAAGGAAACTCATCAGCTGTGAAACTTGCCTACTGAGTTAAATTTAAAATGGCCCCAAACCAAGAGTGTAAAATGTGTCATGAATTGACTGGAAGAGGTTTCCAAGAGAATAAAGCTGCAATGCAGATTTTAAATAGGGAATTGTCTGGGTAATTCTGGACAGTGTGGAATTTGGCTCTTCAGTACGCACCACACTCTGCAGCCAAAAAATTCTATGATGTAGTAAGATACCCTTGGTTTTGCTGACACCAACACAAGATAGATCAGTGAAACTAATTAGGGTTTTTAAAAATCATCCTTGGTGGTGGTAATAATGGGGTGTTCCTATGTGAGCTGCCATGTCAGCATTGGATAAGTGTGGGGAAAAATCAACTTAAAACTAATGTTTCCTGGTATCATCAAACCATAACCTGGGAAGAAGTAAATTTGTTCTAAGGATGCAGAGAGTTATCATTTGATGAGGCTAGAGGCTTGTTCGTGTCCAGTGGTTCATCTGAGACTCTCAGATGAGCTTACGCTGGTGATGAGCCTGCTCTTAGACTTAAACTCATATAAGTTCCTAGCAAATGTCCGAATACAATTTAAATTCATAATAGAAATATTGATCGAGTCGCTCTACCAGTGCTTGAAGAAGCTGTCTAGAGTATAAGTACTTAAACCTATTTAAGACTAATTCCATGAATGTCTACTAAAAAAAATATTCATGTTGTTATAAGAAGCTTATATTATGCACATATTTTTTTTCTATATGGATAGGCACCATTTTAGAACTCATAAGTCATTAAACTGGGTTTTTTGTTTAATTAAAATTGTTTGGTTTGTAATAGTCTGCCATTCTTCTGATGTTCTGTGTACCTTCAAGTGTGAAGCAGAGTTGTTGATACTGAACTGAGTTAGAGATTGTAAGACATGAATGATCTTCAAAGTAATAATCTACAGTTTTGTTTCTGTTGAACTCCATAGAGCGAGAATGCTCGCTTGGCTCTTTGTGAGCACCCGCAGTGGACACCAGTAGTGGTCATTCTGGGACTTCTACAGTGCAGCATTCCTCCTATTTTGAAAGCAGAGCTATTAGAAACCCTTACTGCTTTTGGAAGATCTCCTGAAATAGCTGCTTCACTCTGGCAATCCCTGGAATATACACAGGTATTTTAGGATTTTCAGTGCTGAGAACTATAGCATCCCAATCTGTTGAAATTGTCAGTGTATTTGAAACAGTATTATATTTCCTCTTTAATTTTCTTGTTGCCATTGTTGAATATAATTTTTTTCACTTAATTAATGCCATTCTTACTATGAAATGATTTTATGCCTCAGAGATCTCATTGGCTGTGTTTATTTTGCATAAATACAGGTTTTCTAACAGACAGTCCTGTGTGTTCGATATGTTTTTTCTTCAGTGTATGTCATCAGCGATAAATATTCTGCGGGTTACATATTTTTCTGTTTGGGTTTTTTTTTGGTGTGTAATAGTCTTCTAGTGTGAGTGAGGCTTACAGAAAGAAGGGGCTGGCTAAAAAGCTCCACTTTCAGGCATTTAATTTTCAGAAAACAATAATTGTAATTTACAAGATATTGTTGCCAACTTTCATATTTAGATGGCAAATGTTAGAGATATATATATATATATTAAAAGCACTACCTTTTAGAAAGTGTTTTTTTCCCTTCTGTCTTGACTTCAGAGAAAGTTTCTAAATATGAATCCTAAGGAAGTTGAATATCAAATGAAAATGCTGTCAGTATAGTTAATTCAAAAATCCTAGTGGGGTGGGCTTACTTTATAGTCTGTACTATGGTACTAATTGCTGTTTTATTTGGAAGAACTTGAGGCATTTGAACTTCAGCTGCTAGTTTATTGTTAAATACTAATAAAAAGATCCGAACAGTAATGTATCTTATAATATAGTATTTTAAATGCTTACCATTAGAAAGCTTTGCTTACCATTAGAAAGCTTTGCTTTCTAATTTATGATATTTTAAAAAATACACTGTTGTAAGAGATAACAAGAAAAATGTCTTTCCCCCAGCCAATATAAGACAAAAATCAATGTAAAAGTACTTCTGCTCTTTGTTTCGTTTAACAATAAACATGCTGTAGATCTTTGAGGAAGTAAAACTAGAAGCATACAATTGTACAACATATAATCCGGCCTTTCAGACAGGAAAATCTTAGCTTTTTACCTTTTAAGAGGATTTAGAAAACCTTTTCTTACAGCTAATAAGTGATGAGTAACTTTTAATCCTGATAGAAATAATGGAGATGCACTTTGTCTGAAATTTATTGTTTATTTGTTTTCATTTCTCTTTCTGTTTTGAAGATACTTCAGACTGTGAGAAGCCCAGGCCAGAGACAAGCAATTGGCATTGAGGTAAGGGTTTCTGTGTACATAGGCAGCTTCTCTGACCATCTGCATATGAGTTTGGGAAGCACTTACAGAGGCTGCATCTGCTGCTGTGTTCATCAGAAACCCTTAGAATAAGCACTGTCGTTTCACTGCTTATTAACTTACTCTCAGGCCTACTTGTAATTTCTGGAATCTTTATCCATTTATGAAACTAGTGCAGCTTTATACTAGTAACAGAGCAGCCTTAAACCCTCTAATTCCTTAGGAGCACTTCTTAAGATTTTCCTATTTTCCTAATTTGGCCTCGCTTTTGTTACTTCTTAGTACAGCTCGCTTCACTTTTAATAAAAGCAAAGCATGTAAGTGTTGAAGCATATTTTCTAGTAGCTCAGAACTGAATGAAGAACATATTGCTGAACTGAAATGACAGTACTGTTGCTTCACTGCTTTTGCTTTATTTGTGATGTACTGTAGACAAAAATGCAGCAAAGTCCCTTCACTGTAAAGTAATTCACAGATGATGCCCTTATGTTATTTGTTCTTACATGTTTCTTCGTCCTTCAAAATCTTTGTTTTTTCTCCTGTTTTTTCTGTCCTCTTGGGAAGGTTGAACTGAATGAGATTGAGTCCCGATGTGAGGAATATCCTTTAACCCGTGCCTTCTGTCGACTTATCAGCACGCTAGTGGAGAGTTCATTCCCCTCTAATTTGGGAGCAGGTCTCCGCCCACCAGGCTTTGATCCCTATCTCCAGTTCCTCAGGGACTCTGTGTTTCTCCGATTCCGCACCAGAGCTTACCGGAGAGCTGCTGAAAAAGTAATTTTTGTTTGAAAATCTTTTTTTAGGATGTAGTTAAAATGATTTGGCTCTGCTGGTGTATCTTACATCTGCTTGAAAAGCTGTGCAGGTTTGATGCAGTAGAGGTAAACTGGAGCAGTTCATAGTTTTGATTCTGTAAAACAGGTGATTTTTCAACTCATGGGTCATCAGGGTCTATGAGCTACTTCTAAGGAGCCTGTATAAAGTATCCTTTTTAAAAAAAAAAAAGTTTGTATTTCTGTTAAATTTCAATTTGCTATACCGGATGCTGCAACTCTACTACATGGCTAATGACTTCTGAACATCATGTGCCCAAATCTACAAGTCAGATTTGTCCTTTCCTCATTGTTACTTCAGAGAATATTTCTGACTTCCTGAACCAAGGAATTTGAGTTTCTTTTATGATCCTGCTGGATGAAAGCGCATGCTAAATTGTATCCTGGAAGCTATTAATGATCTGTCACTAGCTGTATACCTATTAAAGACTCTTCATTGCTTGTAGTTTCAATATACTAATATGTATATTGTATAATAGGGCCTAAAATAGGCAATAAATCTACTTTGATGTTCATTTTACTTCAGAAGGAAAGCTTGGCCATTCAAATTATTTGACATGATGAATTATAATTGTTGGATAGTATTTCAGAATTAGATAGTCATGCCATACTTCTGATCTGGTACATCACTGCACTGCCTGTTGTATTCCTTGTCATCCTGGTCTTGTTGCTGCAGTATCAGTCTTATTCTGTGTATGACTTTTTTTTCTTCATTTTGTGATTATCTACAGTGGGAAGTAGCTGAGGTAGTTCTGGAAGTGTTTTACAAATTGCTGCGGGACTATGAACCTCAACTTGAAGATTTTGTGGACCAATATGTGGAGTTACAAGGTTAACTTGTTCATTTATTCACTGACAAACAGAATTGTAACTTGCTTTGATGTCTTGCCCCTATCTTGTGATCTTGTTTAATATTGTAATTAAGCTGGTAGAAAGCTAGAACAAGGCTTTAAGATAGGAAGACATTCAAAAAATGTCCACATGCTATAAGGAGCTATGTTGCTGATTCCATAGGGCTTCATATACACTATTTCCTACTTCCCTGGCTCTACTAGGAGGATATTTTCTGTGTCACTTGCATTGCTGATTTGATTAATGAGCAGCATTTGATACTTAAGGACAAAACCACAGTGATTTTTGTTCCTCTGGATTTCTTTGGTCTATACCTAAACTACCACTACTCATAGGGTTAAATTAAAGGTGTCAGTGTATTTGATACATCCTCCAGTATTAACATTATTGATGTATTAATTATTCAGAGCAGACAGTAGCAGTAGAATTACAAGCTGAAGTAATTTAATTCTGGACAATTATTCTTTAAAAGGCCAAAGTAGATGGCAGTTACCTCATTATAGGAAAATTAAGGCTCTTTTGGGCTGCAGATTTTTTTTTTAATACTAATTTTCTCTTCTTAACATTGAATGCCAACCTGATGTCTGTGGATTTGCTTGTAGCAATAGAGAGCTATAAGAACCACTTCTTTAAGTGAACAACAACTTTAAGACATATCTCTCCAGGGAGCTTGCCTCTATCTGGGAGGCCTCTGTGCCCTGTACTTTGACAGACAGTTCTTAGGAGCTTAACTGGCTTGAGCAATTTCTGTTAGCTCATTCCTGTCTTCAGCTAGTTCTTCAGCTTGTATGATTTGTGGTTTACGTGGTATGTTGGAGAAACAGGTTAAAAGTGATCTTTTTGACTAGATCCATTTCCTGGACTGATTCAGGGTGTGGCTCCACAGTGGCATGGCATATCTATTGGCATGTTAGGGGACAGCATAAGCACGGAATGAGTGGAAGGAGAAGGGAATTGTTTAAGCTGTTGCCAAAAGAAACTACAGCCTCATTCTCACTTGCATATTAAAAAAGATTCTTACTGCTCTTCTGCTTTTATCTACCATAGTCTACTAGGAGACCAGATAAACCAGAAACGTTGGTCTTGACTTTTCCTTTTATTTTGTTTTATAAGGGTCTTTGACTTTTAGGCTAGTCATTTCATTTTTGCGTACATTGTTGCAACAGACATGCAAAGATCTGTACACTGTGTACAGGGTTCAGTAGACCTTTTCAGCTTTGATTTCTGGAAATACTTTCTCCCCTCATGCAGGTTTGAGGTGATGTAAACTTTTTCCAGTTACCTTTCAGTCTTGCAAAACCATTTATGTCAACAATAAAAGGAAGACTAGGGAAAATGTGGGCCCCCTCTGGAAGGAAATGGGAGACCTGGTTACTTGGGATATGGAGAAGGCTGAGGTACTCAATGACTTTTTTGCCTCAGTCTTCATTGGCAAGTGCGCTCTCTAGCCAACCTGCCCAAGTCACAGAAGGCAAAGGCAGGGACCGGGAGAATGGAGAACGAGCCTTTGTAGAATCAGGTTCCAGACTGTCTAAGGAACCTGGAAGGTCCACAAGTCCATGGGACCTGATGAGCTGCATCCGCAGGTCCTGAGGGAACTGGCGGATGAAGTTGCTAAGCCACTCTCCATCATATTTCAGAAGTCCTAGTAGGCCAGTGAGGTACCTACTGACTGGAAAAGGGGAAACATAACCCCGTTTTTAAAAAGGGAAAAAAGGAAGACCCAGGGAACTCCCAGTCAGTCTCACCTCTGTGCCTGGCAAGATCATGAAGCACATCCTCCTGGAGACTATGCTCAGATGCACGGGAAATAAGGAGGTGATTGGAGACAGCCAGCATGGCTTCACTAAGGGCAAATTGTGCCTGGCAAATTTGGTGGCCTTCTGTGATGGGGTTACAGCGTTGGTGGACAATGGAGGAGCGACAGACGTCACCTACCTGGGCTTGTGCAAGGCAGTTGATGCTGTCCCACACGACATCCTTGTCTCTAAATTGGAGAGACATGGATTCGATGGATGGACCACTCAGTGGATAAGGAAGTGGCTGGATGGTTGCTCTCAGAGTAGTGGTCAATGGCTCAATGTCCAAGTGGAGAACGGTGATGAGTGG
>VXBL01006098.1:641789-653737 GCA_013400195.1 Aramus guarauna | reverse complement strand
AGTTGGGGTTGTTCAGCCTGGAGAAGAGAAAGCTGTGGGGAGACCTAATTATGGCCTTCCAGTACTTAAAAAAGGCCTACCAGAAGCTGGAGAGGGACTGTTTACAAAGTTGTGTAGCCATAAGGTGAGGGGTAATGGTTTTAAGCTAAAAGAGAGTCGATTTAGATTAGATGTTAGGAAGAAATTCTCTACTGTGAAGCCGGTGAGGCGCTGGAACAGGTTGCCCAGAGAGGTTCTGGCAGCCCCATCCCTGGAAGTGTTCAAGGCCAGGTTGGATGGGGCTTTGGGCAACCTGGTCTAGTGGAGGGTGTCCCTGCCCATGGCAGGGGGTTGGAACTAGATGATCTTTGAGGTCTCTTCCGACCCAAACCATTCTGTGATTAATGTAGCTCCACTGTGATATAAAATCCTAGCATTGATTTGAATCCAAGGCCAGATCTACTTATGGAAAGTCTTAAGAGGTTAATGTTGACATTGTGGTATTAGACATTGAAAAGTAATGGTAATTACCATTACTCCTCTTCCCAAACTTCTAAAATTACCTGAATGACTAATGTGTAAAGAAAACCTGTGAAGACTTTCTATGCAGTATGTTTCATCTATTTAGACATTGCTTACAACAACAAGGACGGTTGTGTTTTATAGCTCAGGCTAGCTTGAGTAATGGAAGTCTTTTCCATTAGATGTTAATATTTTTTCCCTTTCTCTCTTTTCAGGAGAAGAAATAATAGCATATAAACCACCTGGATTCAATTTGATGTATCATCTATTGAATGAGTCCCCAATGCTGGAACTGTCTCTTAGTTTGCTAGAAGAAGGGGTTAAGCAGCTTGATACTTATGCTCCGTTTCCTGGTATGTGCCTAGAATTTATTTTTCATGTGAAGTTAAAAGGCATACTAAGTAGGATTTAAAGCTGACATTGCATATCTTCAACTTGATGTTGTTTCTCTTGCATATAAAAAAATGTTTTGTGGGAAGTTTTCCTAGTAGTAAACAACTGACAAGTTCGTTCTTGGTGCACGGCTTGATGAATAAGGTTTATGAATGTAATCTATTTAACTGCTGCTTTGTTTTTCTTATGGTTCTTTGTTGCTTGTGCACTGCAGGGAAGAAGCATTTAGAGAAAGCTGTACAATATTGCCTTGCACTTCTAAACTTAACCCTACAGAAGGAGAATCTTTTTATGGATCTGTTGCGGGAGAGCCACCTTTCCCTTATTGTCACGCCACTGGAGCAGCTGCTTCAAGGAATCAATCCTCGCACTAAAAAGGCAGATCATGTGGTGAATATTGCTAGGTATGTGCAAAGTACTGAGAAGGGAGGAGTTTTGGAGGCACGGAAATATTTGGATCCTGGTCCTTTGATTAGTTTTACTAGTCAATGCTTCTCTTTGCACAGAGCATCTCTGAAAATTTTTTTTTTTTTGCGGGGACACGTCTTCACAGGTGGTATGATCTGTGTATGGTCTAGTGCAAGACTGGGATCTGCATTTCTTTAATTTATTTTTTCCCCTCATCTTTTCTTCCTGGTTGCTTTATGTGCCGTGATTCTTTTGCATATAATACTCAATTTGCCCCAGATTTTGGTTGTCGTAGAGTGAGAGAGTAAAACTTCATTTGGTTGCTCTTGGCCACTTAAATTGTCCATTAGTTATTATATTGGAAGTATCAGGCTAGTAATCTGAAAGTCAGTTTCAAATGTGAAACTTTAGGATTTCCGCTTCCCACTGACACCTTCTGTTACAGTTTGATTTTTATAGTAACTTTACAGACAAGCCAACATTGATGAATAGTAGAATTGAATGCATAAAACGTGGTGATATTCTGACATGGAATGAGCTAAAAAATTGAACTCTTTCTATATACCTGTTTTTTGTCTTTCATTTATATTTCTTTTTTCACATAACAGTATTCAACAAATAGTTTCAAAAAAGCATGCCTTTTAACATGCTTTTAATTTTTTTTTATCTTGCCTATTTTGGGTACATACAGTAATTGATTTCAGCTAGTTTTGGTTTTCAGTGATGCTCATTTCTATGTGATCTGAAGGCATTTTCTCCATGTTTCTTGTGTGAGCCTGTGATCAGTTGCGTTAACTTGTCCTGCAGTCTTTGAGGTAGATTTTGGATAAGAAGAGTGGAAAAAATTCCAGGAGAGATTATTATCACTACTCAGCCTGTGACCCTCCTTTTGACAGAGTAGTGTTAAGTGCTTCATATAGAGTTAAATTTTGTTTGTAGCTTTAATGTTTTCTTATGTAGCTTGATTTGTAAAGGTTTTAGTTCTAAATGTTGTTTAATTTCTCATCTGTATATTACTATCTTGAAATAATAAAATTCTTAACAATTTCATTACAATAATCTTGTATTTTTGAAGGTATCTTTATCATGGAAACAGCAATCCCGAACTGGCTTTTGAAAGTGCCAAGATTTTGTGCTGTATTTCTTATAATTCCAACATCCAGATAAAGCTAGTTGGTGATTTCACACATGATCAGGTAACTATAATTTTCTTTGGATCTGGAAACAAACTAGTGGAGAAATACGGGTGCTTTAAAGGATAGGTTTCTAGATCAAGTATAGTAAAACTATATTTTCTCTACTTAGCTCTAAGAAGTCTTTTACTGTGGCATTGTGAAAAACAACTACTTTATTAATTGAAAAAAAAACAAAATCATGAATGTTTGCAAGAAGGGAAAGGACAGTATTCTTTGAGATACTGAGACTTCTTCTTGACTTTATAGTCTTTAACCTGTGAGGACAATTTAGCATATAGAACAACCAGTAGTTTTTGGTTTGTTGGTTTTTTGTTTGTTTTTTTTTTTTTTTCTGTTCAGTGGCTAATTACTAACCTATACTTAGAACAGCTATGACTCTTAACTCCTGCTTATTAACTAGATTATATAATTTTTGTCTAGAACTTGTATCAACTTAAATGGAGGGAATTATGAAAGGTATTGTTTTCAATAATCTTAAAATCCTCTTCATTTCCATCCTTCCATTGTTGAATACAGAGTATTAGCCAAAAGCTGATGGCTGGGTTTGTGGAATGTTTGGACAATGAAGATGCAGAAGAATTAATTAACCCAGATGAGGGTATGTAAAAAGCTTTTTAATAATGGCTTACACTGTTGTCTTTTGCATAGAATGAAATTAATGAAAGAGGTGAAGAAAGTAATTTTAAGTCAGAAAACCCTTTCTTGTTTTTGGTAGAATTAGACCTCTAACAGAATGAAAAGCACCAATGTCTTGTTAAGATATGTCTATAGTATGATGAGCCAACTACAAACTGAGTCTGTTTTTAAGAAGACAAGTACTTAACATTGCTTTGGATGTATTATTTAGAGCTGTATTAGTAGCAATTTGAAATTTTGTTCTTGTATCCCTCTATGCTAAAATAAGTTGATGCCTTAGCTTTCTTAGCTTGAACTTAAAGGCTCTGAGGATTATTCCATTAAATGGATTTCTTCACTTCGTTATTCACCTCATGTTTTGTTTTTTGTTTTTTTTTTTTTTGTAATCAAGAACTGGAGCCTGAAAAGAAGCGAGCACGAATCCATCATGAAACAAGGATCCATATTCTGAATCTCCTTATCACCTCTCTTGAGTGTAGTCCTCCCAGCCTTGCTCTGTATCTCTTGGGATATGAACTAAAGAAACCTGTCAGCACTACAAATCTGCAAGATCCAGGTATGAAGAGGAAAAGTTAATGGCATTTAATCAGTTCTGTTACCAACACTGAGAATATTTATTGGAAAATTCATGGGGAGAGGCAGTTCCTCTTAATCTTAAGAAAAAGACAATAAGCCTTGTTCTAATCCTCCAAAGCTAAATTAAAAGATATGTTGATATCCAAATGCAGCATTTAAACAGCTTCAGGATTTGATCCTTTAAGTTGGATTTTGGAACAAACTTGAAATTAGAGTTGTGGGGGGAAAATGATAATTTAGAAATGAAACCTTAATTTATTTACTATTTTATGCAGTGCAGTTGTGTCCACAGTACACTGGTTACCTATGACAATATGGGAATCTACAGAGCAGATTGTCACTTTGAACTCGTTATACTGCTTGACTACTATCCTGTCCTTCTTCAAACTCCTGTTTAAAATTAAGTATAGGGAAGAAAAACGGTTTTGCTCTTTAACATTGTAAAATAAAACCTTTTAGAATATGTGGGGTTTCATTCTACTGCTATGTATATTAATATATTTATATATTCATAGTATATGTATGAGAATATGAACTTCAAAGCAACAGGAGTGACGTTTCTAATGTTTCTTGAATTGGTGAGAAAAAATAGTTTGTTAGTATGTGTCTTGTTTGCCTCCTCAGCTTCTAACTTGTATTCAGTACAAGACAGACATTGATAAACTTGAACAAGTTCAGCAGAGATGGTCAGGGGGCTGGAGCACTCGACCTCTGAGGAAAAGCTGAGGGAATGGGACTTCTTCAGCCTGGAGAGGAGAAGGCTTTGGGGGGACCTAATAGCAGTCTTCGAATATCTGCAAAGAGGTTAATGAGAGGACAAAGCCAGGCTCTTCAGAGGTGTGTGGCAGGAAGATGACAGACAGTGGGCATAAATTATAGAATCATAGAGTCGTCTAGGTTGGAAAAGACCATTAAGATCGAGTCCAACCATAAACCCAACACTGCGAAGTCCCACTAACCATGTCCCAAAATGAAACAAGAGAGGCTCCAACTGGATATAGGAGAAACTTTTTCACCATGATGACAGTGAAGCAGTGGAGTGGGTTGGCCAGAGAGATCATGCAGTCTTCATGCTTGGAAGTTTTCAAGACTCAAGTGTATAAAGCTATCAACAAACTGGTCTGATATCATAACTGAGCAGTAGTTTGGAGTTGACACATCCTGGAGTACTTTCCAATCTGAAGGATGAGAGTCTTTCTTAACTGTTTTAAAGGATGTTTTATATGAACGTGTTTGAACAAACATTTGATTTTAGCTATTTAGAGAAGAATGTTTCTCATTATCTCCAGGTTTGTGTTGGACGCTGTGGCTCAGCAGTCTTTAGTCCTTCATAGTTCTAAATGAAAGGTAGATAGGACCTGAATTTTATTTGGAGAAAAATTCCTAAAGTTATTTGATATATCAGAAAGATGAAAAAAAAAGATGCCAACTTTTTTTTTTTCTTTTTGTCTTCAAAGTAGCTTACAATTGCAGAGCGTATTTTGGATATTTTGAAATTCCATAGTTGCAGAATACAAGTAACTGATCTGTACCCATCCAGTTTTACAGGGTATCATACGTTAGGTCAGTGGTAGGGGACTTTGTCTCAAAGCTGTGAGAGAGCCTTGAACACCTCTTTGAATTATCCCATTAATAATGTGAAGAAATAATGACTTTAAGCCATTTGCCTCAAGATAATAGTTTCCTACTAAAGCATAAATTAGTGTCCCAACAGAGGAGATGACTTCCCTTGTAAGAACTGTGGTTATTAATGCCTTTACTGCTTCAGGACATCTTTCTGGGTTGATTAAAGAATTAATTGGCTAAAGGAAGAATGCAAAAAGACATGTTTTTTATTTCAGTATTAAAATCTCCCTCCCCCTTCCCCTTGGTTGCAGTGTCAGGTGCTTTTAGGAGCATTAGTCATAAAGTAGCTGTAGTTGTAAAATAAAGACTGGAATTTAAAGCTCTTTAACTGAATACTTATTTGACAATTTCAAAGTGTAAGAGCAAGAATTAAAATTTTCATTTGGTTCCTGCAGAATATTAAAGAATCAATTGATTTATTTTTTTTTTTAATAGAACTGAAGAGAAAGTTCTTAAGTTTTGATGGCATAAGTTATCCTCTTTCACCAGCATCTCAAAATCCTACAGACTAACTATAAAAGTTTTCATTAGATTTTTGCTGAAAAACAGTTCCTCCTTTTATTTTAATTAATGGACAAAAAACTTTGCCAGATATTTTTGCTGCAGCTCTGTGGAGCAGTATAGTGCAGCACAAGGTATCTAAACAATTTAGTTTCTGTAATTCTGTGTATTAACCTATATTTTCCATGGAGGCAAGTAAAACCAAGAATGTTCAGAATTTTTTTTTTTTTGTATTTTAAGGTGTCTTGGGTTGCCCACGAACTTGCCTTCATGCTATTTTGAACATATTGGAGAAGGGTACTGAAACAAGGAATGGACCTACAGCAGTCCGGGAATCTCCTCATCTTGCAGAACTTTGTTACCAGGTATTCAGCATGTTTTCTGTTGGCATATGTTGAAAGTAAGCTCTAAATAAAATCAGCTACTTCTTCACTGGTGAACACAGATGGTTGATGATTTTGATAATACTTTCATTTTTAAAATGCATCTGTCAAATTTTTTTATATACATTGAACTCTTTCTATTCTACCTTTTTCTGTGTCAAAAAGTTTGTACCAACACAGAAAATAAAGAATCTGCGCTCATGTCAGACCTTGGAATTGGGATAGACTTATACAACTAATGATCTAACTACTTTTGGTCAGCCTTTGACTCTATTGTGACTGTGTGCCTTTTTTTTTTTTTTTTTTATTTTTGGAACTGCAGTTTGCCAGCAAGTAAGATAACAAATAATCCTAAATAAACCAACAAAATTATCTTCTTTATTCTGTAGCAGTGACATAATGTATATATGTATGTCTGATGGGGTGAGATGGGGAATACAGCTGAATTAGATGTATGTGCAAGGCAGCTGATGTTTGGCCTTAAATAATATAATTGTGTAATTACATACCTGTACCATGTTGAAAATCTATGGAATCTAGAAAAGATTTTAGACACTATTAAAAATGAAAGTGACCCATACTGTAGACAGAGGAAAAAAAAAAAAAAATTACACTTCCTGCATTGGTGAACCTGGAGACTGAAAAAAACACTCATTTTTAAGTGAGCTGAACAAACAAAAAGACGCATATAGTGGCATGCTGCGGGCAAATTGCCGTTGTAATCATCCACATGCTGGTGGGTAGTCCTTTAATGTCATAATTCAACATCTGTTATAAATAATATGTTCGGCTTTGGAGTAAGCTGGTGGAAAAATTACCTGTATTCATAGTAACATTGTTTGAGCAGTAAAAGTGTTATGCATCTTTTGATTTGGTGGATGGTTTGGTTTTAACCATAAATGGGTATCTACTGTTTTTAATTGTCAGGTGATCTATCAGTTGTGTGCATGCTCTGACACATCAGGTCCAACTATGAGATATCTGAGGACGAGTCAGGATTTCTTATTCACTCAGCTGCAGTATCTGCCATTTTCTATCAAAGGTAATTTTTATGCTAAGATAAGATTGCGCATGCTTAAAGTTCAATGCATCTTTTGACTCTGTAGGAATCACAGAAGAAACATGGGTAGCATTATTAAACTGAATTAGTTACTGGCTCTGCCAGCCTTTTAATTCTGCAAGGATTGAACTCTGCCTGTTTAGGAAGTTCAGATTACTAGCACTGAACTTTTGTAAAATAATGTTAATTTTGGAATGCATCAATTCTCCAGAAGCGAATCCTAATCAATATTTCAATTATAATTGTAGTTTTGTTAGATAACAGAAAAGAAATTATATTTTTAAAAGTAAGAATGCTGCGAAGAACTTGGGAATTGAAGGCTGGTGGTTGTAACCACCTCTATCTTTCCTTCCTTTGAATAAAGAACTTTTATTTGGTGATGGCATTAATTTTTAAGTTAACAGATGTGTTTTTAACGTTTCAGACCAACATTTCTCAGGTGTCTTAAACTGAATAAAAGTACTTATTCACTTTATGAGATGCTTGACCACTAGTCCTTTGTTAAGTGATAGTAAACCTAGAGGTCAAATATATGTTTCCAGAATGGGTAAAGCATGTGAGATGATTCTTATATAACTTAACAATCTAAATTAGATAAATACAGAATATGAAGGTTCTTAGAGACCCATATTCAAGCCTTATCAACTTTGATTATAGTTGATTTTCTGTAAATGTCTGATTAGTTTCACTGGAATTTTAACTGACCCTATTTGTTCATGAAGCACTGCATTCTCCACAATGACTGTTAGTACAGGTTATATCCAGATTTTTTTTGTGTACGTGTATACTCTTAGTTGCATGTATGTGTATGATTTGTTTTCACAATAACTGCATGTTCATTTAATGACTTTAGTCAGATCTCTCAGTCCTTATCTCATAAACAAATGATGAGCAGATAATAAGTAAAGATATCCTCTAAAACCTTTCTCGAATGAAAAATGCTTTCCTTGGATTAAGCCATATTATTTATGTTCAATTTTATGATTGTTTCCTTATCCTCACCCAGAACATGAGATTTCAACACTGAACCAAATGTCTTGGCTGATGAAGACCGCGGCTATAGAAATGCGAGTGACATCGCTGAACCGCCAGCGCTCCCACACACAGAGACTGCTGCATCTGCTGCTTGATGACATGCCTGTGAAACCATACTTGGGTAAGAGGAATTTATTGGTAGGGCAAATAAGCTTGAATAAATGGAAGTATGAGAGACTTTATTTGAATTCTTTTCTCTATAAGCTCGTGACACTTCATTTGTGATATCGTGTCTGCACTTGCCATTGGAGAGATGGGAAGAAAGATGATGGTGATTGTAGTCTCCAAAATGAAAGAAATGAATGCATCTTTTTGTTAATTGCTGTTTTGTCTCTGTTTCATTTTTGAAACATCTCAGTGTATACATTGATATAAAAAATAAACATAGTTTATGGGGTAGGAGAGGGGAATATAAAATAATTCAATTAATAAAATAATTCATTTTAGAATGCAATCCAGAGTTGTTAATGTGTAGAGAAGGTGGAGGGTCTTCTTTAGTAATAATTTTATACAAAGTTTCCTCAGTCTTAACTTCTTTCTGTCTGACATGTTTTCAACTGTCGCTAACAAAAGATAGTAGCTACAGGTCAACTTGGCTTTTGGCATTATAACATTACAAAACTGATATTTCATCCTAATGTGATGTAAAATGCAATGTTAAATAAAAAGACAAGATTTCAAAGTTTCAGAAGAGAGTAGAAGTGAATAAATAGAAATAGAAACAGGTGGCAATAAATCTATTTACATAAAGAAAATAAAGAGAAAAACTGGAAGATATCATAGTATCACAGGCTGCAGCAGTATGGTGTTTTCCCACTCATTTTTATAGGTCTGAACACCATCTCTTCATCCTTGTGGAGATATGAATATGGGAAACTGCCCAGATGCCCTACTTATTTTACAAAGTTCATCAAGCTGCATTATTCATACTGTAGGGCGGGGTGTCTTTTTAGGCATTTCTAGTGCTGTCTAATCTGTGCTTAATTGGAGATAAGTATTGTTTTCATTTTATTAACACTCAAAGCTGTATTTGTATTAGAAGACTTTCACGTGAAAGGTTTGTCAGTGCGTGCTCTGTCATTTTCAGTATTAATAAAGTAGGTGGAATTTTTCTCTTAAATTTTTTTTAATAATTTATTTATTCTGTTTCATTACCTTCAGCTGATGGTGAAGGAGGGATGGAAGATGAAAGTCGATCAGTCAGTGGGTTTCTCCACTTTGACACTGCTTCCAAAGGTAACCATTATGGCTGCTGCTAATTTCTCAATAAAGTTTTTCTGATACTGAATGGGGAGAGAGCTGCCTCTAGAAAGTACACTTTGAAAAATAAAATAATAGACTGTCTAAACAGCAGCAGTACATGGAACAGTTTTATTTAGCATGGGGGAAAAATTAATTTTAGAACCTTGACGTAGATGGGTGGAGTGGAAAATACTGGACTGGAAAGGAAGTTAGAAGAGTCTGTATTTAAGTATCTATGGAAGGGCAGAATGGGAGGGTGGCAGTCTATAAATTTACTGCTAACGGTAAAAGCAGGGAGACTGTTGCTAAGGCTGAACATGGCAAAGAATATAAACTCCAAGTAAATGACTTCAGATTCCTTACCATATTTCTAAGTCCTGACAAAAGACTGCATGGTTCTCATTGAAAACCAGCCTGCTTTTATTTAGGAGAAAAAATTAGAATCTTGTATTTGTAAATATTGGATTACATGCATGCCTAACAGGAGAACAATACAGTATAATACAAATTAAGGATTTAGGGCTCTAAAAATATTTTTAAGACCCTTATATAGATTGATGGCACTTTCTGAAGATTTAATATTTTCTTTTGAAACTGTACACATTAAGATTTGGATTTATAAAGGCAAGTTAGGCTCCTATTGTCAATTGTTTTAGTTTCCCCCTTGATATTTCTGAATACAGTTTGAATTGATTTACATTTCCAGTACGCAGGAAGATCTTAAGTATCCTGGATTCAATTGACTTCAGTCAGGACATTCCAGAGCCTTTACAACTGGATTTTTTTGACCGAGTTCAGATTGAGCAAGTCATTGCTAATTGTGAGCACAAGAATGCACGTGGTCAAGTGGTCTGCAATGTCAAGGTGCGCAGTGGTCTATGTTCTCAAGTTGCATGTGCTATTTTGTATCTTAATAATAACAACAATAAAATTATCAGTGTTTTAATAATACTTTGAAACTTGCGCATAAAAAGTATAGCTGTTTCAGATATGTGCGTAACTTATGCAAACTATTTTCATTAGTTTATTTCTTTTTCTGCATTGCACACAATTATTTCTCATTTGAAATAGACGGATACATCAGTTTAAGATAGAAAATATTTCCTGAAAGTGCCTTAATGTTTTTCCCATCTTGGAACACCCAAGTAATATTGCAGATGTGACATGTACCTTATGTAGAAGGTATCTTCAATACGCAACTATGTAGTACTACATAAGTGTACATAATTATGTGCACAACATAGTTGTGTGCTGCAGTAGATCTTGGAGGCTTTATTTAAGATAGCGTCACATTGTGATGAGTACTTGACAAGTGTATGATAAATAGTCCTGAAACATTTGTGATCTGAGAGGCAAGGACAGAGCAGGAGCAGAATGTAATGTAAAAGTGATAGGAATGCAGCTATTCCCTATTAAGAATGAGCTATTCATTTGTAAAATGTATTTTAGAGTTGAGAGGAAACAAACCCTTCCTTTTGTGCAAGAGGGCTGTAGTGGAGGTTGAAGAGGAAAGGGATTGTGATGTGTTAAGAGTTCATGAAAGGACAGAACAACTTAGGACCGGAAGGAAATGAATGGGTGCAAAAATGAGAAATGCAGTGAGCCGGGAGAGAGACTAGACAGCTGAAAGTACTGCACTTAGAGAATAATGTATGGGAGAAAACTAAAAAATGAGTAAAACTTACTTGAATCTCAGTCCTTCAGTTGTATCTGTAAGAAGGCTAAATGCAAGGTCCACAAAGCCAAGTGCAAGGTCCTGCACGTGGTTCAGCGCAATCCCAATCGCAACTACAGGCTGAGTGGAGAATGGATTGAGTGCAGCCCTGAGGAGAAGGACTTGGGGTGTTGATTGATGAAAAGCTCAACATGACCCGGCAATGTGCGATTGCAGCCCAGAAAGGCAACCATGTCCTGGACTGCGTTAAAAGAAGCATGACCAACAGGTTGAGGGAGGTGATTCTGCCCCTCTGCTCCACTCTCGTGAAACCTCACNACACAAACCATTCTATGATTCTATGATTATGTAGCCATCTCCTAAATACTTTTAGGAAGGACAAATACATCTTCCTTGTCATTAAAGCTTTTTTTTTTTTTTTAATTTAACTTTTTAATTTCAGTACCTTCACAGGGTTCTGGTTGCAGAAGTCAATGCCCTTCAAGGAATGGCAGCAATAGGCCAGAGACCTTTACTTATGGAAGTAAGTATAGAGAAAGTAAACTACTGTTTGTTGTTGCCCTTGATGGATTTCATATACAGTCAAGCAGTAAGCTTTATTATGAAAGCTTGTGGATTTGAGTCCTAACTTTGAGCTGGTAATTCCTGGAGGGGAAAAAAAAAAGGCCTTAAATTTTGATAAGATAAACTACTTCTTAACCTACTGTTTCTCTAAA
>VXBL01006098.1:624220-641695 GCA_013400195.1 Aramus guarauna | reverse complement strand
GGGAAAAAAAAAAAGACATTAAATTTTGATAAGATAAACTACTTCTTAACGTACTGTTCTCTAAACAACAGACTGGGAGTCTGTTTTCTTTTTCCTTGAACCTCTTTCTTCCCCATTAGTGATATCAATTGCAGCACCCACCCCACTGTACAGAAACCAGTACGTGCTGATGTCAAGATTGGTTGTTGACAAGTACACTGTGTAGCAGCCAAGTTCATCTTGCCTTTCTCTCACAGGGGATGCCAATTTATTTCTCCTTTCTTCTACATAGCTATAGTTTCAGTGAACTTGGAACTTAACTATTTTCTGAGGTTCCTGCCATCTTTTAAATTTAATTGAAATTGGCTAAATGGATTTGAAAGTTGAAGGATGAAGGACTAAAATGGGAAGAAAATGCACAAATGTTTCATAGTTGTTTTTGTTTTGATTTTAAAGTGTATGTTAGAAAAGCATTTCCCTGATTAATTTTTTTTTAATACAAGCTTGAGACATTCATGATGGAAAGGCTTTGTGAAAAGCAGCTTAGAAATGGATGGGCCTATCTTGTTAAAATGATTAATAGTAGCTTTTCTTCTGATTAACTGAAGACTTACCTTTCTTCCCCGCCCTACAAAGACTATTACTAATAGCTAAACGTGTCATCTTGAAATCTGTCTTTGCTATTAACATCTTTTAGCATATTATAACTCAATTTCTTTGTTGTGGGTGTTCAGGAGATCAACACTATCCTGCAGTACGTAGTGGAGCGGAACAAGCTGCTGCAGTGCCTCCATGCGAAGAGGCATGCTTTAGAGTCATGGAGACAACTGGTAGAAATAATACTCACTGCCTGCCCCCAGGATCTCATACAGGCTGAGGACAGACAACTGATTATCCGCGATCTATTGCAGGATGTGCATGACAAGGTAATGCTATACTGGAAGTCAACCCTCTCCTTGAACTTTGTTACTCTGTCCTTTTATGTGAAAGAGAAACTACTCTTCAAGTAGCATTCTTGATGGTAATAAAAAAAATGTTTGTCTGCCTTTAGTATTCTTGTAAGTTTTCTGATTGCTACTGTGCTGAACTTGAATGCACTGTGAACAGAGGGGTTACTCTGTATTCTTGCATACCTACTGTTGAACTATGACATTTCAGTATAATCCGGTATGGTGGTAGTCTGGAAAGGGTGTGTGGAAAGGAAACAGCCCATTGTGATGAGGAACATAGAAGAACTCATGGAAGGGATGAATTCAAACAGTACCACAGTTGCTGATTTACTGTGTTTAGATGACTCTGTAAATCCTACCACTGCTTCTTTTGAAAAATGAAAGAGTTTAATGAAGCTTCAGAGTAGAAAAAGTAAAAATTTTTAAATTAGAAGGGCTTTTGGAAATGTGAGTTTGCTTTGTCTTAAAGTATTTAAAGTCTGCGTGGTTTACTGCTGAATTACAATAGTAATTTTTGAGACAGACTAGGCAGTTACTACTGACCCAGCCATTCTCAAAGACAAAATTTAATGAAAGGTCCTTGTATTGTTTAGACTGCTGGGGCTTGCTTTTTTTTTTTTTTCCTTTATTGTGAGAGTTATGCTGTTTGGTAGTTCTCCTGATCAGACAAGTTGTATTTTGAGAAATATATATGAAAATGTTGTATTTTTTTCGAGCAAAAAGTAACTTTTTGGGTTTGTGTTGGTTTTTTTGTTTGTTTGTTTTTGTAAGGGTTACCTAAAAACTTTTTTTTAGTGGAGTGCTGGTTTTGGGTTTTTTATGTGAACAAAATTTAAAAAAGGGTAACAAAGGGAGGCCTTTGCTAGTTGAAGGATTTTTTTTTTTCTTTCCTAAAATTTCTACAGAGCAGAAATTTCACAGTCCAATTTTCTGTAATGCTTAAATTTTAGTGAAGATTTTGTTAATTTGAGAAAACAATTTTGTTATTTTAATTTGAAAATAATTGATCTCTTGTATTAAACAATTATTTTGCTTAAAAGGAAAGCTCCTTCAGTGTCAGTGATAAAGATACCAGGTTTATCTTTTAAATGAAGAAGTGAACTAAAATAGTAAATGCTAACTTCTCAGTAGTGTTTCTCCACATTGTCTTAATGAGCTCCTTTGATAATCACCTCTTTGAGTTTTCTAGATTGTATTTTCACATTTTTAATGGAAATAGTTTTCTTAAATAGCTGTAAAGCCAAGAGGGTGTCAGTTGTTTTTTCCCTAACTTAGATTTAGATATTTTACTAATAAAGCAATTCAAATATCAGCACGTTTCTTCCCTTTTCCCTATCCGGATTTAATTATCATCCTGCCTGTGATTTGTGTGAATAAAAAGCAGAAGGCTAATGGTTTTCTCAATTAAAATGTGTTAGACTCATCTTTCTGAACAAGTTTGTGACACTACTGATTTTGATTTGTTTTAAATAGTGCCATGTTAATGAAATCCTTATGCATACATAAATGAAATAGTTGAGAGGCTAAATTAATTGATTTAATAGCTCATGAAATCAGACACTTTTCTACTTTTTTTTTTTTTCTTTCTTCCTTCTTCTGTATTAAGATCCTTGATGATGATGCAGCTCAGGAGTTGATGCCGGTGGTGGCAGGAGCTGTGTTCACCTTGACTGCTCACTTGAGCCAGTCCGTGAAAACTGAGCAGAAACAGCCACTTGCACTCCCTATGGTGGGACAGTCCCAATATGTCTTGATGCTGGATGGTTCTTTTACCTCATCACCTGGCTCTGAGAGCATATCCATGGGTTTTGCTTCCATTGGTGATTCCTCCCTCCACATCATCTTAAAAAAGCTGCTGGATTTTATTTTGAAAACAGGTGTGTTGACCTTTGTAGTGGTGTGTGGGAATTTCAACTTCCAAGAGTAAAAAATGGGCTGAGCTGCTTCCTGTTACTGCAGTGAAGATTTTTATTACAATGAATTATGTGATTAGTGTAGATCTAAGTGATGTTACTAATAAGAAAAAAATAATGAAGCCATGTTATTTTTTTAAACCTGAACGAGTAGAAGACAGATGTGTAAATGACTGTAAAGGGAATTTCATATTGCCACTTTTTTGGAGCAGCATAAACTTGCTGAATTTACTCATAAATACACTTTTATGCAAACAGTAGAACTCTGACTTAAATCTAGTTGTTTCATTTATTTCTGTCAGCACTGCTATAAGAAAGTTGAATTAAGTGCCAGTGGAAACTGATGTTATGGAATTTATATCTATTTGTTTTTAATTGTGAATGTTTCTTATTAACAGGTGGTGGCTTCCAGAGAGTGAGGACACACCTTTATGGATCACTACTGTATTATTTGCAGATTGCCCAGAGACCGGATGAACCAGACACTTTAGAAGCAGGTATGGTCCAACTGTATTATGGAAAAGAGCAAAAAAAAATAATTGTTATTAAACCCTGAACAGTACAGTTTCTACATGCTGAGTTGTCTTCTGGAAATGGATTATGTAGGTAGAAACCATCTTACTCAGAAATTAGTTGCTTATGCGAAATGATGCAAATCTTCCTCTATTCTGACCTGTCTAGCTACATATGTGTTCAAAATGTAGTGTTCTGGATGAGGCTATTAAATTTCTGACCTCCAGCACTGAAGAAGATATTTAATTGGTGTCCATTTAAAGCTATGCATCGCAGCTACAAAATTATCAAAGAACTGGAGATTACTTGTAACTAACTGTTCTCAAGTAGGTCCAACTGTAGAAATATAATGCCTCCACATCTGTATGTACACTCATACCACAATGATCCTATTTAAAAAAAAAAAAAACAAAACCAAAACAATACTCAAATATTATTTTATATTCTTTAGCTGAAGACCCTAGGGGGAAAACAAACAAACAAAAAAGCATCACCCACACCGCCCAAAAAATAAGCAAAAAATAAGCCAACCAGAATTGCTGCTTAAACAAGAGAGCTTGTGGTAAATATCACATTCTCTCTGTTAATGGCTTAAATACTTGATTAGTCCATGTTTCTAAATACTAGTTCATCTTAGACCTTGGAGAAGGACTGAAAAACAAACTTGGGGCTAGTACCTGTGCATGCAGACTCTTACTGCTCAGCATTTTGAGCTACAGTAGTAAAAAAAAAAAAAAACCAAAACATATGAATTTGTTATGACCCCACTGTAGTTTATTACTGGCTTTGGATTCAGCCCTTTCCTACTTCAGTCACCTTGTTTACTTCCCTCAAACTGAGTGTTTTGGTCCCAGTGAAAAGCCTTAGGCCTAACAGATATTGTTATATTTACTGAATCTTAGAATTATTTTCAGCATACTGTTTACAAGGGTGGTGGGTGTATACAGATATACACCTTTGTTTGTCCTGACTGGCCTGTGTGTGATACTCAGGAAAGGATGGATTTGTAGGAAAACATTTGCACTTCATTTAAAAAAACCCACCCTATCCACCCACCTATTGTTTGAGGTATTTCTGTTGCAAGGTAGAATGCCTCGAAGGATGCAGCCTCAGCTGTACTGTAGCTAATCTAATGTTAAGCTGCCCATCTTTGCATTTTTCATTTTTTGTTTTACTTGCTTTTTTGCAGCTAAAAAAACGATGTGGGAACGTCTGACAGCTCCTGAAGATGTGTTTAGTAAATTGCAACGGGAAAACATGGCAATCATTGAGAGTTATGGGGCAGCTCTCATGGAGGTGGTCTGTCGGGATGCTTGTGATGGTCATGAGATAGGCCGGGTAAATAAATACTCCTCTGCAATCACTGTTCTGTATGTTTTAAAGAACACTTTACTACTGTGCAGCAAGGTAGAACTGGAACATTTTTTTGTACATACTTCATCTCTTCCATGTTTCTGTCCTCCCACTCAAGCTGTTTAAAGTAGGGGCATACGTGCATATTAATTTTTTCCTCAAAAAAGCAATGTGTCTTGTTTTAAAAACAAGGGTAGCAAGCACTGCAAAAGATCATAGGCATGAACTACTGTGGCATTTATTTGTTAGTATTTTTAAATCATAGACTTACTGGTTTATTTTCTCACTTTGAGAAGATTTGGTGACTTCAGGAAGAAATAATTTCTGATAATAACTTTAGTAGACAGGAATATAGTCAGAATGCAAACTAGTTTTAAATTGTAATAGTTCTTGTAGCAATACTTTATGAAAATATTTTGACATAGTTATTGGTCAACAATATCTATAACATTTTGTTAAAGAATAATAGAGGAAAAGGTAATTGGCCCATACTATACTAAAACATGAAGAAATCTTAAAATATTTTTCACATTAAGGATTGCAATTGTAGTACAGAAATGCATTCTGCTTTTAAGAAGCTGTTAGAAGCAACTGCTTAGCATTTCATATTTCTATGTATTTGTTAAAAATCTCATTGGTCTCACACATTTAATTCTGTTTTGATGTTTCTTTTGTTTGTTTGTTTGCTTGTTTTTTTTCTTCCCCTCATCCCAGATGCTGGCATTGGCTTTGCTTGATCGTATTGTTTCAGTAGACAAGCAGCAGCAGTGGTTGTTGTATCTCTCCAATAGCGGCTACCTGAAGGTGCTTGTGGATAGCCTAGCAGATGATGATCTGACTCTTCAGAGCTTGCTCACACCTCAGCCTCCTTTACTTAAAGCGCTGTACACCTATGAGTCCAAAATGGTAATAGTACTTCAGAAATGATTTTGTGGTATGGTGTGTGTGTGTGTGTGTTTGTGGTTTTGTGGGGTGTTGTTTTTTTGTTTTGTTTTGTTTTTTTCAAAAAAAGAAGTTGTTTGTCTATACTTCATATTAATTGTACTCAGATATTTTACTAAAATAATAGTATTTGAAATTATGCTAAAATCAAGAGAGAAAGTAGTTGTCATAAGTCTCATCGTGCATCTCCAATACTTCTCCTTGTGTACTCTTCCCTAGGCATTCCTCACTAGAGTAGCTAAAAGTCAGCAAGGGGCATTAGAGCTGTTGCGGTCTGGAGTGATTGTGAGGCTGGCACAGTGTCAAGTGTATGACATGCGACCCGAAACAGACCATCAGGGGTAAGTATTGGTTCCCCAGCTGATTTTGAAACTGTAATATAGTCTTGGAAGTATATGATGTCTTTTTATAGCCGCAAGATTTTTGAGTAATGATTTGTGCATTTATTCTTTTTGTGTGTGTGTGTGTGTTTCTTTAACCTATCGGTTCAGTTTAAAAGTACCTCTTTTTTGAGAGAAAAATTCCAAATAAGTAGGTGTGAAGTTGTACTTGAATGCTCAGTTACTTAGACTGTGTAAAAAACTTATTTGTTTGATACCTTAGATAGGAATGGTCTATATTTTACTATTATTATTAAGTAATTTAGACTGTAATGTTTGAAAAACAGCCTACACTGTAAACTTATTTTGGGGGCTTTGCAGTTGGTGAACAAAAAGTGCAGAGTTTGTCCTCCCCTATAAAGCACTAATGAGAGAGCAGTGAAGTAAATGTTATTTCAGAAATATTTTATGATGTGTTTTAAAAAAATAATTAAATTTCACAGTTATATATTGCTTGACAAGTTTCTTGATGTCTTGCTATGTTGTTAGTCATTGTGAGATGACAGAGAAAAGATCTCAGAGAAGGAAATTGCATAAATAGAGGAAATCACCCTGGTTGATTTCAAATCTCAGTCCTTGCTTTAAATTTATGGTTCTTAGTGACACACTGGAGATTCAAACACTTTGGAAAAAATTAAGACTTAGACAAATACTCTGTTTAAAAGTGCCAATGAGAGGTGTAAGGTTGTATGAAATCTACAGGGCGTTTGTACAGGACTGTATTTATCAGTTGCTTTAGAATTAAGCACCCCTCTTACTACAATATTTGAGAATATTTAGTTATACATATAAGTAAAGAAAACAGATGTCATATTTCTATGACAAAATAATCTGATTTAATGTAGTATAGTACAAAGAAGTAATTTTCTCTGCTTAGAGAAAATGTCTGGCAGCAGCTTTCTAGGTAAATTGCAGCAGCTGTGTATCATAAATGTGTTGCTTTTCCAATATAAACTCAGTTCAAGTACAGACCTATTATTGAAATATGAATGTTTGAAGACTCTTGAGGGTGATTGTAGGCTGAGGCTCTGCCTTGCTAGTGAGCTTCACTTTTCTTGCACTTTTTATATCTTTTCTTTCTTCTTTCTAAACCTCTTAAGAATGTATGGAATGAGAGATCCCCCAGTCTTCATTCCTGCTCCAGTGGAACGTTATCGCCAGATTCTTCTTCCAGCTCTTCAGCTGTGCCAAGTGATCCTCACATCTAGCATGGCACAACACTTGCAAGCAGCAGGACAGGTGGGTTCCCAAAGGAGTTCCAAAGTATCACTGTTACTGCTCATTCAAAGAAATTATGTGTCTTTTTGCTCTGAAAGTAAGCTTTTTTAAAAAAGTAAAAGCATTGGTTCCACTCTGTTCACTGTTAAATTTTGAGTCATTTGTATTTTCCCTTTTATTCCTGTGGTACAGGTTCTGCAGTTTCTAATTTCCCATTCAGATACTATCCAGGCAATCCTGAGGTGTCAAGATGTTAGTGTTGGATCTCTCCAGGAGCTGGCCTCCCTGACAGGAATAATCAGCAAGGCAGCTTTGCCTGGTAGGAACTGCAGTTCTGAAATTTCTTACCCCATATGCACGAATCTCAGTCTTGTTTCCTCTAAAGAAATAGTAAGACATATAAGGAAGTATCTACTACAATACAGAATTTTCTTGACATGTAGAGCTCTGGGAAAAATAAAGAAGCGTTAAATAATTGTTCTTGAAATAAGTATGGTGGATTTGCAGTGGACATAGTGCCTTTACCAATATGCATTTGACTTCCCATTTTCTTTTCATTATGCTACCCGACAGTAAGTACTTTTTGTCTTTGAGATGACTTGCAAATAGTAGTATTCAAAGTGCATGTGGTATGTTCAAAAATAATTTTCATTTAGCAAATTCTATGACTGAAGAAGACAGAAAATTGCATACCTATATCTTTGTTAATGTCTTCTCCATTTTTATTTATTTAAAAACGAAAGCTTCTGGGGAGAAGCACTGTGGATTAGCATACTGACATTTTTCTTGGGTGACTTATCTTCACAGATGTAATAAATATTGTGATGAATATAGTGATTTCTTCTGCATGCTAAAAGACTTGCTAACCATTTCAAAATAACTTCTCCATTTTGATTTAGTGGCTTTCTTTGTTCAGGACAGATGTCTGACTACAATAGAAAAGAGTGCAGAGCTGCAGGTTTAGCCCAAATGTTTCTTTGCTTACAGTATATTGAGCTTTGCACAACAGCTGCAATTTTCATGCTAACCTCCCTTCACACCCCCCCCTCCACTTTTTCATTACTTAGCAGAACTATAAGCTACAGGTTCTCATGCATCTCCTAGCAGCTGCATTCATATCTGAATGTTTTCTTCAATGTGCAAAATATGTATGTTCAGCTGAAATATCTGATCAATGCTGATATTTAAATGTATATACTGCATATATCTGTTTTCTTTTGAAAAAAAAACAAACAAAAAACCCAAACCAAACCCTCCACAAAAAACCAACCCAAAACAGTTAATTTAATGGCTGTATCTTTTATCAGGAGTGCTAAATGAGCTGGACGTTGATGTTAATGAAGGAACGCAGATGGAGCTACAAGGACATATAGGCCGATTTCAGGTAATAAAGTTATATATTTAACACTCCTCCTTTTAGAATTGTGTATGTAGATGAGTTTCTTCTTGGTTTTGTACTCTTGACTAGTAGCAGTTATGAAAGGGATGTTTTCCATCATTACGAAGAATGTGTGGTGGTTTGGTGGGTTTTTTGTTATGTGTGTTTTTGGTGATTTGTTTTTCTGGGTTAGTTTGGTTTGTTGTTTGGGGTTTTTTGGGTTTTTTTTCCCAACCAAGTAGAAAAGATAACATTTGGCAACATCAGGGTTGCATCAAGGACTTTGTTTCCCTACCTGGCTTAGGATCCACTGTATGTGGAGAAGAATTTGAGCATGTGAAGTAATGCAGAAATACTCTGTTGCTGTTTTTGCTACAAGCATGTCTCCACCCCAACGATTTGGAGTATCAAACATGCTAGTGTTCTATTTCTTTCCTCCCCTTTTAAAAATAATTCTGACAGAAACTAGAATGAAAGCCAAGACAGAGTAAATCTCGCTCAAAAGCTATCATTGCAGACCTCTTTACAGCTCAGCATTCAGCATCCTGCAGTGTTTTTGAAGCTTTATGGTTCCTGTGAGCAAGGACTTCATAAAGAAATATTTCATTGAACACTATCTGTAGAAAGGGCTGTCCTATCAAATACTTCTGGTTGCAAGAGAAGGATGTGTTCTCTTTGGGCACTTTGATAGTAACTATTAGGAGGACCAGCCTGAAGCAAAGTAGCAAGCTCTAAATGATTGCTGTATTGCTGGGTTCTTGGAATTCTGCTGCATCATGTCAGCAAGAAATTCCCATGGAAAAGCAGAAAAGCTCTAAATGATTGTTTTTTTTGTTTGTTTTTTTTTGTTTGGTTTTTTTTTTTTAAATTATTATAAGGAATTTTAATTAGTTAATTTGAAAGCTGAGCTGTTCTGAGCAAAACTGTGCACATCAGTCATCTGTTCTTTTAACTTTTCTCTATAGTTTGTCCTGTTATTTTCATCAAGTACTAAAAGGATTTAAGTGTTTAACTCTTCCCCAAAAGTAATTACCAAAGAATGTTTTATCGTTGATAACAGGGGGTTTTTGTCATTCCACACAAAACTGACTTACAGTCTGAGGCACTTTGGTGACCTTAACAGCCACAGGCAAACTAAAAACAAAGTTATTGTTACTTCTTTTTATGAAGCTATTGAATTGGTTTTTGCACTCTACTTTTACGGAGCTTATTATCTTCGTATCCAGATTTTGTTAGTTTGCCTATATAGGTCATTGATGCTAGTCAGTATAATAGTCTGGAAGAGACATAAGACGAAGTTGTGCACTTTTGAATTGCATTTATTTCTCAAGGAACTGCTTTAGGGTGCCATTAATTTTTAAATTAATTGAAGGTGAGTTAAAACATTGTGTTTTAAAAATTTAAATTTTATTTACAAAGTGCTAAAAGTACTTGCTATTGTGTTTTAAGGGATTTTCATCACTTAAGTGAAAAGAATCATGCACTTCTTTTGTCGAGATACTAATGAAAATGTTCACTTCTTATGGCAGCGCCAGTGCTTAGGACTTCTAAGTCGGTTTGGTGGTTCAGACAGACTGCGTCAGTTTAAATTGCAAGATGATAACGCAGAGGGAGACAGAGTGAACAAGAGGGATGAAATTGAATTGGCCATGCAGCAGGTAAGGACAGAAGCTGCTAGAACCTTCAGTCTCAAATTGTGACATTTTACCTGCTGTACAGACTTGTTTAGTTGTCATACTTTCATATGATAGTGGTAATGCTCTACACTATTTTTAGTTTGGTATAGGATCCCACATTTTATTTCTAGTTAAAGTAAACCTTGAAAATTTGGTTATTTAAATTTCCATTAGGAGCCGTTATTGTTTTGGGTACAAACTCTGTGAACTTTGAAGCCCTAAATTGATGAGAAATTTTCAAAGTGAAGGCTAGGTATATAGGGCAATGGCTAACACTAAGTTAG
This sequence comes from Aramus guarauna, assembly GCA_013400195.1. Taxonomy (NCBI): domain Eukaryota; kingdom Metazoa; phylum Chordata; class Aves; order Gruiformes; family Aramidae; genus Aramus; species Aramus guarauna. Next base: position 631,109 of record VXBL01006098.1, on the reverse strand, counting down.
AGCCAAAGGGGACTTAAAATTGATGAGAAATTTTAGCTGGCGGGTTTGGGAAAGAGGCAAGGTTGCAAGTCCTGGACTTGAAATAGAAGAGAGGCTGTTACTGGTCAGAAAAGAGAATCATCACATTCTGGTGAGAAGAGAGGGAGCAAAACATGTGGTTTATTGACATTTATCCACTTTAAATTTAATGCTCCAAAGCCTGTAGATATTGTAACTGACATGCTGTCAATTTTTTTTATTTTTTTGGCAGATCTGTGCAAATGTGATGGAATACTGTGAGTCACTTATGTTGCAAAGCGCCCCCAGTTTTCAGCACGCTGTTTGTCTGTTTACTCCAAGCCTGTCAGAATCAACCAACCGAGACGGGCCTCGTCAGGGTGAGATTTTTGGCTTGCTGTTTTATGAGACTGAATGGTGTGACATTTGGGCTAGTAGAAAATAATGTACCAGAGGCTGTAGCTTCACATGAACTTTAAGTCACTTCATGCCAGTACTGTAGCTGCCCATTTTCCAATTCTGGAACACATGCTTGCGCAGCCTTGCAATAAGCCAAATCAGGAAACTAATCCAAGTTAAAACAAACATGACCAAAAAAAATCCTTTTTTTTAATTCACTTCCCATGGCAGTCTCAAACACATATATCTGTAAAAAAAAAAAAAAAAGTGTATGTCAATAAATAGCACAAGACAGGGAAGATGAGGATTGCTTTTTTTTTTTTTTGTAATCCAGCGTCTGTGCTGGATTACAGTGTGTGAAACTAGGACCTCATTTGTGACATGTAAGATGTGTTTTGATGCTGACTGGAACTCTTCATTATGCCACATGGCAAGAGTTTACAGTCTGCCACTATGCAGCTGAGTAGTTAAAATATTTAAATAGTAGGTCTTCTGGTCTAGTTACATTTCATGTTACACTCAGTACTGTTCTATGGTGACTGCCTTCTAGTACTGCAGCCACAGAACTTTTTGCCTAGTCTTTCATTTGTATTTCTTCTGACACAAAAGTTTAAAACATAAACTTGCCAGTGCTTTCACATCTCTCACTACTTTATTGACAGAGACCATACTTTACTGATTTCTTGTTCTTTTTTGATTTTTTTTTTTTTTAATTTATTATAACTTGTTCATCATCTTTTCTAGATACTCAAGCACCGGTGGTCCCATACTGGCACTTACCTGGCTTGGGCATTATTGTCTACCTGCTGAAACAGAGCACAAGTGATTTCTTCAGTTACTATGATAGCCATCGTCAGAGTGTTAACAAACTGCAAAATGTGGAGCAACTCCCACCAGATGAAATAAAAGAGGTAATAGGCCTTCTGACTCTGTAGTTTCTGTGTTGTTTGTAACTTAGACGTAGCTGTAACAAAGACTCTTATCTAAGTAAATACTAAGTATCTTATCTAAGTAAATACTTCCAGTTTTTGTGCATATTCCCTTCTGCTGTTGATGAAGTTGTCCATAGATGAGTAATCTAAAACTTCGGGAAAATACTGGGCTTAACTCTGTAAAAGTTGTGATTTTCATTAGAGTTGTTTGGGGATACATTTAACTTCTCCATGTTTTGGTCGGCAAGGTTATGCAAATTCAAAATAGAGAGCACAGTTTTGAAGAAACAGTAGCTGATAAGGAAGTTTATATTGATAGGTTATTTTATTTGCTTAATTCTTTTGATGCTCTGTGATTTGCTACAATCTTCTTGTTTTTCCTCTTCTTATCACAGCTGTGTCAGTCAGTTATGCCAGCTGGGGTTGACAAAATCTCCACTTCCCAAAAATACGTTTTGGCAAGGCGACGCCTGGTGAAGCTAATAAACAACCGAGCCAAGTTGCTTTCTCTCTGTTCTTGTATCCTTCTAAAATTGAAATGACCCTCACGGTAATGCTCCTGAAAAGCAGAGAAATAGAAACAGGTTCTTTTCACCTAGATTTCTGACCACGTTGAACAACAGTCTTTTCAAAAAAGGAAATTTGAAATACTGAAAATTAATTTAGGAAGGGGATGTTGTTCTGCTATTGTCAGAATATAAATATTTTCAAGTTAGTAATTCCCATCATGGAGACCCTGCTAAGACTTTCTGTAACGTTATAATGGAGGAGTTACTACAGCCTAGCTCTGCAATTCAGTATTCAGATCCACTAAACATTCACGTATGTATAAGTGCAGTGGAAAAAATATTTTGAAAAATAATTTTGAGGTGCCTATCAGAGCAACTGGAGTTTCTAGTCTTATAGTCAACCTTGCATAAACCTCATCTCAGAAACACCAGTAATCCTATGGAAATAATTAGTCATGCATAAAATAATTGTCTTCAGAGGATCAGAATTTTCCTCTAAAACCTACTTTGGGAAAGATGTGCTCTTGTAGACTTACCTGTTGTAATTTAAGATGTTGCTGCCACCCCCAGCTTTACAACCTCACCTTTAATTCACTGTCCCTGCAACTGAGCTCTCATTACAAATCACATGAGCACTCATACACCGCTCTGGTGCGGAACTTTGGTTTAAAGCCTCTTCAGGGTGAGCAGCCGTCGCTGAAGTAACCTAGCCAGCACTGCACTGAAGCAGGTAAGGAGGGTGCAAGCGATCTGTTACCAGGCCGCAGCAGTGAGGCTCAGCAGCTTCTTCTGGAGGAGGTGACAGATGGTTGAGCTGCTTCAAAGTGTGTAAATATGCTCATATAGTAAATGTCCAATCTAAAGACAATGAAATTAGACTCCTTCACTTAGATATGTCTACAGATATTATAGAAACGTGTCTCTTCATTCTCTGGCGTCATCTGGAACACTATCTACTGCATTGCACACCCACTGACTCCCAAGACCCCCTGCTGTCGTCCAGGATGTCATTTAAGAAAGGAAGGCTGCAAGGTAAAGTTTCTCAAACATCACAGTGCCTTTGAATAACTTCTAATGGTTTAACTGTAAAACTGATTTGCTACTATTAATAAAATTTTGCCATTTATATTTAATACAAGAGATTTTGTTTGGATTTCGCATACCTTTGGATTTTCCGCTGGAGAATTGGCAATACAAATATTGTTGTCATAGACTGCTGGGTTTTGTCTATTGTACATAACCTCCGAAGGAAAGTAGAATTAACTTTTTTTTATTTCTGCTGTTCAAACCAAGTGAAGTTCTAATAATACAATCAGATCAGTGATTGAAAACAGTTTATAGGAAAAATATTTCAATACAATGATCTAAGATGAAATGAAGAACTAAAATTAATATTGGTGGTTTAAAAAGCATTCTTAGAATTGTAGGCAGCATTGATTCACCAGATTTTAAGTTTGTTGAATTTTCTTTAAAAAAAAGGAATGGAAGGAAGTCAGAAAGAGAGAAGTGATCTTGGGAGAAGCGTTTTGCTTGAAGTGCCGTGATGTGTGATCAAAATATTTATGGCTCTTAACATTTATTCTCTGTATCATTTTAGTTAAAAAAATTAGTGCGATTTCTATGCACAAGTTTACTGACCAGTATGGAACACTGCCTTTTAAACTCATTTTGTAACGAGATGTAGAGAAGATAGCGTGGAGCAGCCAACATAATTTTAACACCTTATTTTCTATTGCTAGATTCCTTTGGTTCAGAGCCGAACTTGGATTTCAGTAGTGGACTGAATCGAGTGAGCCAGCATGATATAGAACAGGTGAGAAGTGACAGCATGCTGAAAAGTATAGAACACGCCTGACTACCACACAGCTATTAAGAGCAGTCTGACTGTAGTTTTCCCACCTCTGAACAACCTGTGGTAACGCCAACAGGATATAACTTAACTTAGGATTAATGAAATGTTGCAAAATGTTTTTCTAAAGTATTATGAAGCAGGTAGCAGATGTACTGCTGCACACATATTTTCAAGTCTTAATATAAAAAGTTAAATGAAAAATTAGCTAGACTTACAAAAATAATGAATCATTCTGTTTCTCAGTCAATATGTATTTTTTAATAATAGTTTTCTGAAAACATCAGTTATTCTTGAAAGACTCGCAATATAGGGGCAGGATTCCAAATTTTCTGTGATCCTATAGCTGTTTACTACAGGTTAGCTGTAGCTGGGCTGTGGAGAAATGAGATTGAAAAGAGTAATAGAAACTGAGGAGACTATAAGATGTGAATGCTAGCAAAGAAGTGATTTCCGCTTACACAGTGATTTAATTGTTTGTGTAAATTTGATCTGGAGGTGGCAGAAAAAACATATCCTTTTTATTAATAAATCCCACTGACATTTCTACTATTGTTTGTGCAGGCAAAAAAAACCTGTTCTCAAAAAAACTGTGCAGTCTCAAGTACCTTTATAAGATCTAGAATTATAAGAACAGTTGTATGTGTGTTTTGTGATGAGGCATCTGTCTTTTATTTAATTTGTTAAAAAGTAAAATATACAGTAACATCTTGCTAAAGTACTTAGAATGTAATTATTTTTTCGGTGATTACATATTCATTAATGAAAAAATGTTGTCTGTGCACATGGACTCTAATTCCTAAACAGTCCTTAAAAGGACTAGGAGGACTTTAATTGGAAGAAGTGTTTGTATGACTATAACTGAAGAAGCTGAATTATATAAGACTGTTTCATTCCTAAAACTTGTAGGGGTTTTAAAGCGGTAATATTTGGATAATCTGGAAATCCTGAATCAGCCAAAAACCTCTGTAGAAAGGCTATCCATTGTGTAATTTAGAGAGAGAAACATAAGGGCAGAATGCAAGTAGTACTTATTAGGGGAATCTGAAAAAACGTACTTTTAAAAGTGGTTTAGAGAATAAATCACGGTAAAAGGGTTGGCAGGTCGTTGACGATGGATTAGCAGACATTCCAGAAAGAAAAGATTATCTGTCGTTGACTGGAACAAATCTCTGTTTCTCAGCTTCAGATTGAAGCCACGAACAGCTTTGGTGAATCTCTGCAGAAGAAGCTGCTGGACATCGAAGGGTTATATTCTAAGGTTCGGTCAAGGTACACCTTTATTCAAGCTCTTGTCAGACGCATCCGTGGACTCCTAAGGATATCAAGGACCTAAATGACTCTGATACATACGTGTTGCTTGCCCCTTGAAGCAATGTGCTAGGGCAGGCCTTCTGGATCATCAGATTTTATAGATCATACATTTTCTAAATAATGTCAAAAATATTTTGTTACTTTTTTTTTTCTTATCCCTATGGATCAGTTTTGTGTATTCTTTCCTACTGCTCCCAACTTGACAAGAAAAATAAAGGATTGTTTTTAACCGAGTTATGATTAATGTAAAATTTCAAGCAAGAAAGAATTCTAATGGAGGACATAAAGGAAACAAAAGAAGTTGTGCAACTGTGATGATATTACACTTGCAGATGCTTTCAGAGAAATCTGCTGTTCTTGCTTCACACGCAGGGTTAATGAAAACATGAGGTTCGAGTCCCAGCACTTGCAGACTGTGATCACTCTGGTGTGGATTCTATACAAAAGGTGATTGTTTTGCATCGTGAACTGCTTGTGTCTGCTTCACCTTGGCCCGACTCTTTGAAGCTGACAGAAGTTCAGGCTGCCTGTCTTTGCACAAGTCTAGATGGGGGGGGGAATAGGAAAGCCATGGAAGGTGACTGCCTTAGGTTTGGTTCTTAGGGCTGGGGGAGAGTAGTTTTCTGTGCTGGTGGTGGTGGACCAGGAGTATAAAGACAGAATAAAATCCGTGAGGAGGAAGCCAACACGCTTGAGTGGTAGATTGGTTCTGTAGTTACCAATTGTTCTTGTGAGAGAGACTCATGTCTCCTTGTCGCTTGTTAAAAACAAAACCCCAAACCCAAAAAACAGACTAGTGTAACTATTGATTATTGACGTGAGATCTGTTGCATTTCTCTCTTATTAGACCATCTGATCTTAAAGCCCCATTCTCCATGTGTGCCTTGTAAATTCTGTCTCCCCTGAGTTTTCATTAGTTAGTATTTCACAGTTTTTATGATTTTATACATATTTGGGGCCAGACTCTTCTCAGTGGTGCCCAGTGATAGGACAGGGGCCAGCGGGCACAAACCGGAATACAGGAAGTTCCATCTGAAAATGAGGAAAAACTTCTTTACTGTGAGGGTGACTGAGCAATGGAACTGTTCTGTGACATGAATTACATCATCTTTTATGCAGGAGTGTGATAGCCCTGCTGTCAGGTGACGGTTATTAGCTATTCCATAGGAACAGCTAGCCATTACTGGTTTATGTAGTCGGACTTTGACTGTTGACTCTCAACAGCGTTTTTCTTGTTTCTCCACCCTCTCAGTGAAAAATATTACAGTTTACGAGAACAGAACTTTGGAATTCTGCTGGCTCAGAGATGTTCACTACGTTTTAGAAAATATCATTAATGGTAACCAGCTGCCTGTTGCGTGGAATTTCGGTAACAGTTGTAGCATGACTTCATCCCCTGATGTTGCTCTCTCAGCCGGAAGAGCAGCGCTTTGGCCGTGCGCCAGCTGCTTCCGCCGCGGTGGCCGGTGCCGGCGCAACCGGGCTACCGGCGGCGAGTTTGCAGCAGACCGCTCTGGCACCTGCAGGCGCGGGACGGGGGGGTGAGGTAGGGGGGTGCGCGCGCGTGCGTGTGTGTGACGGGAGGCGGCGCGCGGCGGGGGCCCCGAGCCTTGCTGTCTCGCGCCGGCGCGCGCTGCGCTGCGTGCGGTGGAGCGGGACCGTTCGGCGGGAGGCAGGAAGCCCCGCCCCCGCCCGAGGCACGCGCAGAGCCGAGCCCCGCCCCTCGCCGCAGCCCCGCGCTTCCGTCGCCGCAGATTCGTCACGGTTGCGCTCCAGCTCGCTTTGTTATTTTTTTAACTCATTCTTCCCTTTTTCCCCTCCCGCCTGGGTGTACCCGCACAAGGAGGGCAAGGGAAGCCCCGCTCTCAGCCTTTCCCTTCCTCGCCGAG
>VXBL01006098.1:437522-623804 GCA_013400195.1 Aramus guarauna | reverse complement strand
GGGGTCCCGGCCGTCATCGCGGTCGTCCCCGGCGGCCTGTGGAGACGGGGGGGGAGGAAGGGGACTGCAGGCTGAGACAGGGCCCGCGGGGCGGGCGGGAGCGGCGCCGCCGGGGCAGCCGACCGGATCGGTGTTGAAGGAGGAAGGATGAGGGGAGGGGATCTCCTCCCGACTGCCAGCTCTGCCCGGCGGCGGTTGCTGCCCGCCTGCCTTCAGGCCGGACCGGTCCCTATCGGCGATCGGCTTCCCAGCGCTGGCGTGGGCCTCCGGGGGAGCTGCTGCTGAGGCGCTTCACGGCAGCGCTCTCCGTGGCGTCTCGGTCCTGCGCGATGGCGAATCGCACGAGCAGGGCAGCGGGACTACGCGTTCGGTCAAAGACCGCGATGCTGTTGTACTCCTGAGCCTGGTCGAGATTAAACTCTGATTCGGGTACGCAGCGGTCGCTGATAAGGAATTAATTCTGAAAAGAGGTTTTATGGAATAGTAGATAAAGTAGAAGGAATAGTAAGAGGCCCTGAATCTAGGGGTTAAGTGAGTAACATAAATCTGCCCCATTACAGATGGTATTTGAGCGGTGTTTTAGTGTGGGAGAAGCCTATTAGAACATAAAAAGCGGGAATGAGAGGTGTCTGGCAATAAGCAAAGTTACTGACCGAGAGGAAAGAGTTATCATCTCTTAGGCCTCCACGGATCACACAGCAGCCTTCTACCTGAAATGCTTCTGGTGAAATACCTTTCACAGCTCATTTGTGTTACGGGTATTTGCCCGTCTCACAGTAAACGGTGCCTTGAGCAGCGCTGTGCAAACTGGCAGCGGATGGTCCCTTGTACTGTCTCTTTGTTTTCCAGGTCTGTAGTTTGCATGGCTGCTGGGATGGGATGGGGTTAGAAAAAGTAAAGCAACCTGTTGTCATTTTGTATTCATTCTTACGCATAAGCACGCAGCTCATTGCTCTCTTCTTTCCCTGGAAAGGCATCACAGATGCCTAGAAAGGCAAACATGGAATAATTTTTTTATAAAAACCTCTTTCAGTAAGGTTTTGGTTGCAAATCTCTAGTATGTCTCTTCCCTCACCTATTCATCAAATGTGATTCTAGCTTGTATGGTGTTTCATTACCTTTTACAGGGTTTAGGTGGATTTACAAAATTATTATTTAGCATTAGATATATTTGTTGTAAAAATAATTGAAAAAATTGTCATTATTACTGGCTTAGAACATTAGTATTCTTTCTACACTTAAATATCTAATAGGCACAAATCAGATATTAGCCTGGCCACAAGTACTCTTACGTGCATTTAAAGAATAAATGAGAAGTTGGGGGCAAGCCAGTTTTGGGAAAAAAAATAAAAAAAAGGGAGGTCATTTAAAATCGCCTCCCAGACTTCTCTGTAGCATTAACATACTTAATTTATTACAGCTTCATGGTTTGTAATGGACTGTGATTTAACGTGTGCCTACTGATTTATACTTCATTTTACAAAAAAAAGAAGTGGATGGTCCTGTGGGAGACCATAGACATCAGAAAGAATTCAGTTAGGCTTCAGCATGTCCTTGTATAGTCTTTTACATTGACAAGATAGAGTTTGATACAAACAAGAAAGAAGTTGGCTCAGATTTTGGCAAATGAGAGGAGAGGAAGAAAAAAATCCTAACCACAATGAGGAAGCTTGCTGCTGCTGCTGCAACGTGATTTTGCTGGATTGAGCTACCATAAAATAGCAGCACAAAACCAGGAAAATACAATGTGGTTCAGAATGCAGATATCTGGGTGACAACCTGAACTTGTCTATTTTTTCTGGAGAAAAGAAACATATTGTTGCTCAGTAAGAAACGAGGTCGATCTGTCTGTCTTTCCATATCCTCGATATTGCTAGCTGGCATTGAAACATCTTTCTCTTCTTTGCAGGGGGCTTTTTCTCCACCATCTTTTCCAGTTTGTTTGGAACTCGAGAGATGAGGATTCTGATCCTGGGACTGGACGGAGCAGGAAAAACAACCATTCTCTACAGGTTACAAGTTGGAGAAGTTGTTACCACCATTCCGAGTAAGTGATTAGTCTCTTAGTGAAAATAGCTGATTTGCCTATAGCTGTAACACGTAAGCTTTGTCAGCTGAACTTGCTACATGCTTCCTTCATAAACAAAAGGGCCTTACGTTGTGGAAGCCTTGCACTGTTGTATTTAAAAACATTTTTTGCATAACAGTATTATAGTGTGCTATAGAAGTACTACGTAAAGGAATATTTTAAGCTGCCAAGCTGGATGTAAGAAGTATTTGATCCTTAAGATTGTTACCAAGATTTGGCAGGCTCTTCTTGATAAGCAAATGTTCAGTAAATGGTAACTGTTCAGTACCTAAGTCTTTTGTCTCCAAGTATAGCTGTAATGAGAATCTAGAGATCTTTATTATTGTATTAAAAAAATATTACGTAGGATGATGTCGTGAATTGTACCTATTTAATTTCTTTCTTTTGACAAGGGTCTTCAGTTTGTTATATAAACACTTCTATTTAACACAGAAGAAGAAATCACATGGTTTAACTTTACCCTGTATAGAAGGTGTAACAAACAAAACTCAACATGAGATCTCATGGAAGGAGATGATGCTTATTTAAAAAAAATGTAACTGATTTCACCAATTGTCTTAGCATTCATGCAGCCATACCCACCTATTACCAAGCCAGATGAGTGTGCCGAAGTGGTCTGGCTAGGATCGCTCTCTATAACATGAAGGACAAGTGATGCTTGGCTTTTGAGTTCCTGTCATGTTGTCTTGGGTTCCTCCTGAATAGCCACGATAAACTGACTTTGGTCTTTTTTACCTTTCAGAAGCCAGCAGTTTACTATGCCATAATTCTTTTGCCCAAGGGTTTTGCTTATTTCAGCCTCTATACATTTTAGGCAGTCTGCATCGATCATTCACTTCCCTGTATTGTGTTTCTCTGGGCTGGCAGGAAAAGGAATGACATAGGTGATACGCTGTAACCTTATGTCCATCTTCTACATACCAGAGTGTCACGTCTTCTGCTGAGAAGTTGGTTCTGCCGTGGTCTTATGAGAGTGCAGATCTGGTGTTGACACAAAGGACATGTTCCTTAGTGTTTATTGCTGTCGGTTGCATATTTGGTTATCAAAACAGGCTGTTTCTTTAACTCTTGCTCTGTTTCTTTTGGTGATTTCAGGCATGTTTCTGTTCATTTTTAACAACCTTAGCAATTGTTACAAATCTCTACAATGTGTCTACAATGTGTCTTTATTGTTCAAAGAAAAAAATTACTGCGCTATTTTGAGCCATAAATGTTTGTTGGAGTAACTTTGCAAAGGGCATGAGCTTCATTATGTAGCTACTCAGAATTTTTAGGCCTGAAAATTTTAAACTAAGTGCTGTAATGTTCCTCAGAAAAATAAAGAAAAATCACAAACAGTGAAATTGTTTAACTTTGTTTCAGCCATTGGCTTCAATGTTGAGACTGTGACATACAAGAATCTGAAATTTCAAGTTTGGGACTTGGGAGGACAGACAAGCATAAGGTAATAAATCTCTTAAAATGAAAAGGTGTAATTAAATTTCTCTAGAAAATTCTAAGTTCTTAGAATTCTCATAGCTGGCACTTCTGAAAATTGGTTCTTTTCAGTTTTAAAAGCAGCCCATCATCAGGAGAGCACTTTCATCTGACAGAATTCAGTTAGTAAAACCTGTTTTGGACTACAGTTTGGAAAGAAACAAGTGAATGTTTTCACTTGTAAACAGTTTTGCTTTGAAAAAGAGTTTACTTGTCTAGTAGGCAATTGTGTAGCATTCTGAGAAAGAGGGAAGTGAATGATGTAAACCCAAAAAGAAATTTAAATATTCTTAATGCAAAGCTAGGAAGTTGACTTTAGGTACAGAAGGTAATTTTTTTAGCAAGGTTTACAAGTTTTGTAATGAGTCATTACACATATAATTGTAGCGATCTCTTCAGCACCCTGTATGATCTTTTTGTGATTCCTTTTTGAACACTAAGGTGCAGCTTAGTTAATAAGAAGTAAGGTGCAGTTAGTAGGGTGTAGGTTCCTTTCTTTTTCAGTAAGGTAATTCTGAAAAAGGTGGTTTGTTCTGATCCATGTTAATTACTTGCCTGTGTGAATTAGTCATTTAAGAATTCTCTGTTTATGCTTCTTTGGTCACCGTAATGATCTATGGCAGAAGCTTGAGAGTATTTGTACTGTCTGTTCCTTTTTGTAGCCTCTTGAAGATATCTTCCTACTTGCTTCCTGGGACCTTTCACCCCAGACACAGTTTTTACTTCCTCTGGGTAATCTGGTTTTCATCAGTCTAAAAAGCATCATTAAAAGTGCAAAATATGACTGGAACTTATCTTTCTTCTGCAGGCCATATTGGCGGTGTTACTATTCAAATACAGATGCAGTTATTTATGTAGTGGACAGCTGTGATCGAGACAGAATTGGCACTTCAAAATCAGAGCTTGTGGCTATGTTAGAGGTAAGAAAACAAGGATGACAATCCTGTCAGTAGAACAGAAATTGAGAAATTAATTTTTTTTTTTTAGCGAATGTGGAATTTGATTCAGTGAATCAAGTGAAGCTCAACTTCACTTGTGAAACCTCAGAATAGGCCTGTGCAACACTTCTGACTGATAAGCACTAAGCGTGCTGCAGATATTTCAGTTTTGTGCAGCATTGCCTGGGCAGGAAGGGAAGTTACGTGCAGCCTTCTGGTTATAGGAAAATTTATCTGTCTGCAAGGACAGCTGCTCAGGCCTTCAGTGGTGGCAAAATCAGGCCCTGAATGATTAACAGTAATTAGTCCTACTGTGTTTTGAAGCTGAAAAGCATATGTAGAACAGGGTAATGTGAGGAAGATGATGAGTTGAGCAAAACTTTTTTTCCCATGCGCCCCCCCCAATTCCTGCAAGCTCTTTGATATGCCTTGTTAAATCCAACTGCCTAATGTAATGGGCATAACCAGCCATGTTTTGAAATTGACCCTATGTGGTATCACACTGGAATTGAAAAGAAATACCATTCTTTCACTGAAGAATTTTCTAAAACAAAAAACAACCCCAAAATCACCAAAGTGAAAATCATTATGAGAACATTATGAAGTTTCTTTACATTCTGTGGGTTTTCTCTGTTTAAATACATTTGGTAAAAGTCTCTGCAACAACTTGCATGATTCCTCCTTTTTTTTTAGGAAGAAGAGTTGAAGAAGGCCATTTTGGTGGTGTTTGCAAATAAGCAGGACATGGAACAGGCCATGACGCCCACAGAGATGGCAAATGCACTTGGCTTACCAGCTTTGAAGGACCGAAAATGGCAGATATTCAAAACCTCTGCAACTAAAGGCACCGGGCTTGATGAAGCAATGGAGTGGTGAGTAACAGTCTAAGTATACTAGCTTCATTAGAAAAGTATCTTTTACCTTTTTTTTTTTTTTAAGACTGGATCTGCAGAAAGTCTGTCTGACACAAAAGACAAGGGTTCACCTTCAGGAGAAAGCTACTTTCTTGTAAAGTGTCCCACCAGAATACAAATGACTTTTCAGTAAACCCACTTAACCTTTTTCCTAGGTTGGTGGAGGCCTTGAAGAGCAGGCAGTGATACAAAGCTGAGCATCGCAAAGAAGTTTCGGCTCTACCCAACATCCCTTTTTCTGCAGTCAAGTATTTCCAGGCCACAAATACTTGTAAATAGGACAGATTTGCGTTTGACTGCTGTAACGTGGATGCCTCTCTTGAATTGTAAAACTGAACCAAGTGAATGTCTGTATCCATTATGATATTTCATTTCTTTCTTTCTGTTTAAAGGATGTACTTATGTTAATTTGTATGAAAGTCTTACAGGCTGGGAAAGTTTGGTTTTTTTTGTGTTGTCCCTGTCCTTCCCCCACCACCACCTTTTGGTGGTTTTGAGTGGCTACTGTATTTGTGTAATTAAAACACTAATAAAATCTGGACCTGTCAGCTGTTCTTGTAGGTGTGTTACTTGAACCGAAGTCCAACACTGCCAGTCCCAACAGCCACCTGGCTGAACATTTGAAGAAGTTCCCTTAAGCTGATGTTGTTACACGTCAGCATCCTTCAGTGTTGATAGGCTGTTACAATGACATACAGCACAGAGCAATAGCTACCCCTAGCTGTTACTGTAGCATTGGTTTTCTGAAAGGAAAATAAATAAATTCAATAGCCACCTGCTGGGCCAGGGCTGTAATTTGAATTTAATTTCCACTTTTACGAGCTGCTACGGCTGTACTCTTGGCGTAGCCAGAAATGACAGTTAAGTTGCTCAGTATAGCTGCAGAAACTGAAAGACAAATCAAAGTCGTGAGGCAGATTGTTTTCTCCACAGGAACTAAGATGTTCATAGGCATGACCACAGTCATCACATAACCCATCTTGTAAAAACAAAGTAAAATTTAATATAAAAGATCATGGTGGTTGTCCATTCAACTGTACATGCTCTGGTAAATATACAGGTGTGGAAAAAATTGAAAAGCTTTTATTTAAGATCCTGGTATTTTTTCATGTCCTTTTTTCATCTAATAAATACAATTAAAATACGTAAATACTTTTTTTTTGAAACAGTAATTAGTTCTTTAGCTTGAAATTACTTTTTATAAATTAATCCTCCAGGAAGGAAAAGCCTTTTCATTCTACCACTGCTAAATCTTTCAGTGCATGACTTCGAGGTCTCTTGGCCTTGTAGGTAGGGCGCAGGAATTCTATTTTTCTCTTCCTGGTTTCCGCTTTATTCTTGTGTCTCTTCAGCTTTCTCCTCGCAGCAATGTCAGGGTTTGCTACAGTCTAGTGAAAAACAATACGTTTGTGTGTTTAGTTACAAGTAAGGGCTGTCCCTGTAAGCATCAGGTACTTTCTAAGAACCTGGTGACTGATGTGATGCTGCAGGGGTTTTCTTAGGCCCCTCAAAAGTGAAGGTACGCTGGCTGCTCTGCCCGGGTTTAACTGCTGCTCTTCAGGTAAGCGGGAAAGCACAGCATCACTGCCAGCCAGAACCTGCCCTAGAGCCTCATCTTAAACAGTTGCTTCTGAAGGTTCAGAGGTGGAACAGTCCTGAACTCACCTTCCCAGCCAGCTCTCAAGCCTTTTGAGAAACCCTCTTTCTTTTTTCCATAAAAGAAAGCAGAATCTTACCTGCAAAGCCCTCTGCTTTTTCCTCATCGCTCTTTTCTGGTTGGCCTGTTTCTGCACAGAAGAAAAGGCGAGCGAAAAAGCCTCCAGTCCAACCAACTTCTTGAGTAGTTCTATGATTTCTTGTGAAAGGTTCTTCAGTGTTGGATCTAGTAAAACAAAATTAATCTTTTCAGCATATGGAATGAAAGCCAAGAGCCCAGTAACAATTCCTCTTTACTGATTCATCCTGCCTAATAAGCAGTAGAGACCAAAGCAAAGGTGCTTGTGAAATCTAGTTCTTCACCAGCTTTCCTAGAGGACCATGAGTGGTGCTTCACTTGGGCAAACAAAAATTAGTATTTCTGAGAAGCAAAAGGTTTTTTTCCAGAAGGATAATAGCACCCAGAGGTTATTAAAAGTGGCTTGCTGTATAAAGCCACCAGGGCTCCTTTGGAACAGGCTTTGCTGGAAATAGAGATGATTCCATCCTTGTCAGTCAGCATCTCTGTCCACAAGACACAATAAGGGCTGGCTTAATGGTTAGGATCACTAGTTAATATATTGTAACTAACTACAATCACTGGGGGAAAAAAAATATTGGGGTGGGGGGAAGGTTCTAAAGAGAGGCCGAGGGGGTACAGAGCAGGGCACCTGTTGCCCTCAGTCTTCCACAGATCCCTCTTCAAGTGCTTGTTCAGCCTCCAGAGAAGCTTGTCTAAGCTGCTCGCCTCCACAGTGTCCTTCAGTGACAAGTTCCCTGGGTTGACACCCCTTATCATGTGAAAAAACATCTCTGCAGTTATTCTGAAAAATCATTTGATGGTCCTTGGTTCTTGTGCTGGCAGAGAAAGCACTCGTGATACCATCAATCTCTACCATATCTTTCCCAAGTCTCTCTGTTGCTTAGCTAAAGAACAAAAACAAAACCAAAAAAACAACCGAACCAAAACATGGAGCCAAAGCAGCTATTCCTTACCTAGAACACTGTTCCTGCCCTCCTCCCAAGTTTTTTTCAGTTCTTTTGTATCCTTTCCGACATGTGGGGACCCAGTGCTGCACGCTGAATTTTCATGGCATATACAAACCACAGATTTGTTCCTTCCCTGACACTGGATTTTGCTGAACTTAACACATTTTCATGAACCCTGTGAACAGCAGTGTCTTGCTCTTACACCAAAAGCCTATTGTGTTAAATAGGAAGTTGGTTTGTCCTTCCCCCACCAGGCATGACTTCTTTTAAGATCTTTTAAACAAACATAGATCTCCAGGGAGAAACGTGCTGTTGCTCAGGTAGTGTCTGGCAGGACAGAGCCACCTGGACTCATTTGGGAAGCAGGGAGAAGTTCTGTGCACAGATCAGCAGGAGCATGCTTGCCTGCGCACACGGCATGCTGCGTTCCCGTAGCACCAAGCTCCCTTCCCCTATCTGCAAGGGTTACTTTATTTCGGTCACCATGCACACCTCACGCACTAAAGGTCATTTTCTCTATTTCAAAAGGGGGAGCTTGGGGAAAACCTAAAGCACCCACCAGCGGCAGTTCTGACTGGTACAGTCCCTTGCTCTACAGTAACACAAGCTGCCATAAAACACACCCTGGTTTACATTAAAACTGAAACATGCTTTCAACTCATGGCAGATCTAAGATGACAATTAAAAAATAACAACACTTGGCAACAGCCTTGTTCTGGCTTCCTTAAGACCCATGCTCTGTTCCTCTCCTCAGCAAGGTCTCCATGACTCTTCCCACCATGAGTCCACCCTGAGTACTACACTTTTTCCACTACATCACATGCTCAAGCTTTAGCCACTTGCATGCAGGAGCCTGCCCAACTTTCTTCCAGTCTGTGACACCATGTAGATTTTTGTTTCACTGTCATACGCTCGCCTCCTCTTCTGATATTTTGGTTAGACCACAAGTAGGTGAAATTCCCTGATTACAGCATCTATGCCTCGAGACAAAAGGAATGACAGGTGGTGTTTGTGCCGAGGCAGAGCTCTGACACTTTTGTTCATCTTTGTGAGGGAATCACTTACCTTGCTCCGCATAGCTGCTGTTCAGCTCCCTGTACAGAGGGCTGAGAATTGTGGGAAGGTACGGCTTGATCCTGTCTTTCCCCAGATCCACTGAGATCGCTCCCAGGAACTTAAAGATGCAGCTTCTCTGAAAATGAGTGTGTGGGACATGAAATAAGCAAGGTTGGAAGGAAGCCTAATGGAACTGCTACAAGAGGGCTGGGCATCGCTGTTCAACACACAAGGCATTGTTTCAGACACCCGAGTCAGAAACTCACTGCTGTCTTACTGCAGCCAAGCACAGCCTTTAGATGAGACACAGCCCCAAGAGATCTGTAAACGTGTGAGCTGTGACTTCACCGAGTTGTCAGCCGTTAACACTTGGAACAACAGGCTTGTTCTCACTGTCCTGTGCTGAGGCAGCTGAAGACAAAAGCTGTGCCTCTGTAACTGTACACCACAGGGAACCACAGTACTCTTCCCGATGCTCTCCCACACCCTCCCCTTCTCCTAGCAAGTAACTCCACACTGCCATTCCCCTGCCTGCATAAACCCAGCACCCTTGGGCTTTCAAGTGCTCTGTCCCCTTCACCTCAGTGCCTTTGCCCTTCCACCACCCCACACAAGGGCTGGAAGCAACAGAAAGGAGAAGCAGACTGGTGCAAGCCTTTCCTGAGAACCCTGAATAGAAATGCTGCTTGTTTCTTCAGCACCTACTACCCCTCGCTGCAGCACCAGCTCCCTGCACCCTCCCGGGAAGCAAAGAGCCAGAGCAACACTCTGCTGTGCCAGTGCTGACCACATCCAAAGTGGTTGGTCTAACCCTGTTCTTACCTTTAAAGGGACCTTAGGGGAATAGGCTGCTTCTCGCTTTGCCATGAGAGAGAGCTTCTTCATTAACCAAAGCAATGTGGCTGGCTGGCCCTTCTCTTCTGCATCCTCTCTTCCTCCCTCTCCTTGAGCAGAAATGTCTTTTTCTTCCTCATCTCCTGAGGCCTCCTGCTCTTCCACTTCACAGCCGAGTTCTCCTTCGGCCTCTTTACTTTCTTCTAAGGCAGGGGCTAGCAAGTAAACAACTTTGGCCACAAAAAGCAAATTCTTTATAACCTGAAGAGTGAAAACAGAGTAGTCAGTGACTGTGGGTTCCCTCACTGTCAGGACCAGGACATGCAAGAGCCAAGGCTAGATCTGAAAGAGGAACCTGCCAACCCAGGAGGCTGTAATGGCTTCACCCACTGCCTGTGAACCCTGTGCGGAGCATGTTGCTCCTAACAGCAGGGCCCACCTCAATATCCTCCTGCAGTTTGGGAGAGTCTTTTCCCATGAGTTACTGTGCCTTTTGGGCTCCAGCACTTCCTGAGGCAGGGCTGCTCCTTTCGTCTTCTCCACCTCTGGCTCTCCACAAGGAAATCTCTGACCAGGTTCAGAGTGGAGTCAGGCCTTCCAGCAACAGCATCGAGCTGGACTAAGTGCTCCCAGCAAACAACCAGGGCTCCAGTGCAGCTGCAGAGGACCAGCACCAGAGATGTGGTTGCACAACCTGCTTCAGCCTGAGCTGCAGAGCCAGACTCTCTGACATACTGCATGGTGCCTCCCCTTTCTGTCCCTGCTAAGCCCTCAGCCCTTCCAGCAGGCTGACACCACAAGAAGGACTTTTCTGGGTCCCTCTGAGGCACACACCTCAGCACAGAGCAGCTGGCCCTGCGCTATTTGCGCTGAGCCACCACCAGCCAGCAGCGCTGCTGTCCTGACTGGGACCTAACACCCCTTCAGGGGCCAGGGCTGGCTCTGTGCCCTCCTGCAGCCCCAGAACTGCTCCTGCTCTTACCTGCTCTCCCAGAGACACGTCCAGGAACTTGGACTGCAGCTGATGGCAGAATGCAAATGCAAGTTCCTTCATCTGGGGAGAGGAAAAAGGAGAAGGAAATTACGCCATGAAAGGGAGCCAGTAGCAGAAATTCAAAGCAGTGTTTTGCGGTCACCAAAGGTGGTTGCCAGAGGACACCAATGGACTGGCTCAGCACAACTTCTGCCTGCACCTTGCAGCCTAGAGGGGAACCTTTGTGCTGCTGAGAATAAGACCCCAGATTAGCCCCCTCCCAGCAGCAGAGACACCTCAAATGCTTTAAGCGATCAGGATTAGGCAGCACATTAGCAACTAGAAAAGAAATGTGCATGCCAAACTATAATGCTATTTTTATGTATGGATTGAGAGCAGCCCTGAGGAGAAAGACTTGGGCGTCCTTGATTGATGAAAAGCTCAACATGAGCTGGCAATGTACACTTGCAGCCCAGAAAGCCAACCATGTCCTGGGCTGCATCAAAAGAAGTGTGACCAGCAGGTCGAGAGAGGTGATTCTGCCCCTCCGCTGCACTCTTGTGAGACCCCACCTGGAGTACTGCATCCAGCTCTGGGGGCCCCAGTACAAGACAGACATTGAGCTGTGTTGGAGCCAGAGGAGGGCCATGATGATGATCTGAGGGCTGGAGAGTTGGGGTTGTTCAGCCTGGACAAGAGAAGGCTCCAGGGAGACCTTACTGTGACCTTTCAATATATGAAGGGAGCTTATAAGAAAAATGGAAAGGGACTGTTTACAAGGGCATGTAGCGATAGGACAGGGGGTAATGGCTTTAAGCTGAAGGAGGATAGATTTTGATTAGATATTAT
Source organism: Aramus guarauna (assembly GCA_013400195.1). Lineage (NCBI taxonomy): Eukaryota > Metazoa > Chordata > Aves > Gruiformes > Aramidae > Aramus > Aramus guarauna. The sequence continues at coordinate 611,990 of VXBL01006098.1, read as the reverse complement.
GAAGAAATTCTTCACTATGAGGGTGGTGAGGCACTGTTCAAGGCCAGGTTGGATGGGGCTTTGGGCAAGCTGGTCTAGTAGAGGGTGTCTCTGCCCATGGCAGGGAGGTCGGAACTAGATGATTGCTAAGGTCCCTTCCAACCCAAACCATTCTATGATTCCATGATTTTATCATTACCTTTTTGTCCAGTTCAGCAGTCAAGAAGACTGTGGATGCAGACAGCTCTACTGACGTCTTCTTCCTCTTCCCTGCCTTTCTTTCCCTCCATGTGTTGACAAGATCTTCTGGCTTGTTAGATGCAAACAGCAAGCCAAAGATCTCAGTAGCTGTCAGCCAGACCCAGCTGTGAGGATACCACAGGTGAGACTGGACGTGACCTGGGAGAAAGAAAACCTCTTTCAGCACAGGAGCTGGTCCAGTGAGAGAAAAAGAAGAACCAGGTCTCTCCAAGAATTACCACAGCACATGCTACAATAAAAAGGTGAAGGAAGCAAACTGTGCTCATCTGCTCAGAACATAAACAAAGATTTCCTAGCTACTCTATCAGTGAAAGCAGAGAGACTAGCAAAAAGCTACAGGTAGCCAAATGTCCTCATGGTGACCAGACATTCTTGAATGCACCCACAGCACTTCCAAACATCCAAAGACGGAGCCGTTGCTGGAAATCAATGGCAACTGGGCATGGCACAAAAAGACACTTGCTCCGATCCTGGATGACAAGTCATGTTTCTGCAGCAACTATGGTCCCCTCGGGGATTCAGTGCCACGGCTCACCTGCCCATGACGCCTGGGGACTGGCTGCTGTGAGAGTGGGGGCCCTGCTGCAGATGGTCAGATTGAACCCCTGGAGAGAGGGTGAGGAAGCTTCAGAGAAGAGATGGAGTTGCCCTCTTATCTCACCTCTGTCCAAGCTGCACATCACCAAGCAACCCAGGATTTACAAGGGTTATCTCCTATTTCACTGAAGACACTTGGCAGGCTGAACTCTTTGAAGAATTAGCCAGCCATACCCAGGCCTTCTGACTGCAGCAAATGAAGCAATTAAAAACAAGGCAACACAATGCCAATAAGCCAGTCTGACATTGTACAATCTCACCCTCAGGAAAACTACTTGAATCAAATGAGCTCAAGGCCTTAACATCCTGGCAGACACAGTATTTACAGCACTACTACCACGTGATATTGCTTGCTGGCTGGTATGTATGATCTCATCAAGAAAATCTCATCTTCCCAGAAGAACTGAACGTTTTCATCCAAGAGGATGTAATTATGGTCAAATATGCAATAGTTTGCAACTATCTGCTCTTGGGATAATAGAAAACACATCCCAGCAACTCAGACAGAGGGAGTGTTCTTTTCATCAACTATGTAACCTTTTCCGTTAACATCTTCTCTTTCACTGCCCAGTAACTGCCATGTATTAGCGTTTTGCAGCATGCAATCTAGTACAACAACATTCATTTTTTTATATTAGGGTGTGAAAAACCACACGACGCACAAAGAATCTTCCCTGTAATACAGCCATAATAATTCTTGATACTTACCCCAGATATTGCTCACAACATCACTGTTCCTGGTTAATTGAATCAAGTTGCACTCTGTGATTAGCTTTGTTACCAGCACAAGAAAGCTGAATAGCAGCCTGTCTGCAGCTTTCTCCTCCTCCTCTTCAGTTATCTAATAAAATCGGCAAGTCAAGAAAGATGCTTATGAGAACCTGAGGACGGTGCTTATTTATCCTACTAGATAGATTTCAGATCAACTGTGCAAAGACACAGAGGACTGACTTGTAGTCAATTCCCAAAATAAACAGAAGAGAAGCAGCTCCACTAAAGCATTTCCTCTGGAGACTGAATCTCTGCAGGAGATTATTACTACAATCATTCTTGTTTTTTATACAGACATTACAGTAACAAACTCTTACATTTCTAAATGCAAGCAATTAACACATACAATGTGTATAATCTTTGTCTAATACATGTATTTGTGTACATTTGACTCATTATTAGAGCCAAGCTGAGCTCAGATTTGCCTGTGTCACATGGGAAGCCCCATGTTGTTATGACAACACCATGTGCACTGTGTTTTACTAAATCAGCCTGAGGTCCTCACCCTGCCTGCAGTCACCAGCTGGCTTGATACAACTAGTCAGTGCTTTACCTACATGTGGCAGCACAGGGGGTGATTACACTGAATTTCTCCTCACTGCAGGTATTTCGTTTTCATCTCTTGCCAATTTACATACCCTGAGGTGGTTCTCTCTTGTTCAGCATGTTGCCCTTGAACATTAGTAACACACGTGGCCACTCCCCAGGCACAGTGACTGGGATCTCTTTGGGATTACCACATACCAAGCAGGATCCAAGGCAGCTTTATTATTCATAGAATGATAGAATGGTATGGGTTGGAAGGGACCTCAAAGATCATCTAGTTCCAACCCCCCTGCCATGGGCACGGACACCCTCCACCAGACCAGGTTGCCCAAAGCCCCATCCAACCTGGCCTTGAACACTTCCAGGGATGGGGCATCCACTTCTCTGGGCAGCCTGGTCCAGTGCCGCACCACCCTCACAATGACAAATTTCTTTCTAATATCTATTCTAAATCTACCCTCTCCCAATTTTATTCTGAGTTAATCATGTGCACTAAAAAGATTTTCCATAAAACAAAACCATGGTCTGAAGCAGAGGAAGGGAACTCCTTTGAAAGTTAAAGCTGTAAATGACACTGAACAAAGCAGAGAGAGTCACAAGCAAAGCACTCCTAACCTCACACAGATCGCTGAAGCTAGCAGACGTGTTTCTCAGTTAAATGGATGTTGTCGGTGTGATCATCAGGCAGTTTTCCAGCTAAACAGATTCTAATTCATCCCAGTGCTACCTGTGCAGCCTATTATTCTTTCTGATGGTGGTTTTTATAACGCCACTTTAAACAAAATACCAAACTCCTTCCTCTCCTGCCACCACACAAAAGACCATGCTACGTGCTGTCAACCCACCAAGTTATGCAGGTAAAAACCAAAAACCTGAGACTTGAGAGCCATCTCAAGAACCCCTTCCACCCACAGAGATCTTGACAGAGGCTGGGGCAAGGAGCAACATATCTGCCGGTTACACAGTATGTCTGCAGGCTCAGGCCAGGTGGCTTTTCAAAGTTCCTTTGACCCTTGTGCTGTGACACATGACATCAGATACGGGCTTACAGACAAAAAAATTATGGTTCTAGGTCAGTGAGGACCCCTTCAGAACAAAAGTTTGTGTTTTGTGTCTTTCCTCAGTCCCAAACAGTAGGTCCAACTGTTAAATCTCTCCTACACTTCTTCCCTTTTTCTATTTTCTTAATTCTCTTTCCCCAAGCCTCACAGGAGAAAAATTACTTACGTCTTCAAATTTAGTCGGGTTGATTTCTTTTTCAACCAAGGTGAGGACAGCTTCAAGCCGCCGTTCAAACATTACTCCCTCCACTTCAACAAACAAACCGCATGCCTGGGCAGCCAACCTCCTGTGTGAGCTCTGCCAACAGAAAGATTAACACTTTTTGTTTCTTCTTGGTAATCAAATCCTGCAGCTCCCACATGCAGGAGCTGGTAGCAATCCTTAACTTTTGCCTCTAGCAACAGCATCTTAAGAGAAACTGGTTTTCAAAGTATTTTTGAAAAAGGAGATGCTGCCAGCTAGGGACAGAAGCACCTGGCAGCACAAGCTATCCCTGGAAACATACCCTAAAACTGAAAGTCAAAAGGTCTTTTCCAGCCCAGTTGCCAGCTGCAAAGCTCTGGGGGCTACTTTGCGCTCTTTGATTCTTCACAATGCAACAGGCGGCTCACAGCCGAAACCAGAACTGAACATACTAGAGATGAAAAGGCTAGGAAGTGTTGAAGAACACTTACTCCACTAGTACAGAGGGACTGAACCTGAGTCCTGTCTGAGAATAACTAAACACTGAGGTTCCCAGACCAAAATGGGAGGTCTGAAAGACTACGTTTGCCACCCTCCAGCTGCTAGCAACAGATTGAAGCAAGTCCAAGCTAAAGACATGGTGAAAAGCCAATTACTGGGAGCAGAAGTGCTTTAAAGAATTTGCTCAAACCTTTAACCTGAGCAAAGATTACACTTGGTGAAATACCTGACCCAAAAGAGGGACTGTTAAAAAGCAGCGCAATGCAGCTGGGAAGACTGTAGGCTGACCTACAGCAGCAGGAGTTCCCTACATATGTGCAGTTATAGGAAGCTATATAATTTCTTCCTCTTCTTACTAGGAAGAGCTATAGTGCTGTGTACAGCTTTAAAGACATTTTATTCTAAGCTGAATCTTGCTCATACTTCTTTCCTAAAATTACTAAGTCAGGCATAACTGAACCCACCAATCCACTAGACCTGGTATGAGCAATCTCTCACTTGCCTTAATATTACTCAGACCCCAAAGAAAGTCCAGACCTGGTCAGTGAAAAAACCAAAGAGTACCTTCTTGCTGTGAAACCACTCTGTGACCAGCGAAAACATCAGATCTTGTTTTTCATTGTTTATCTTACTGAGCAGAGATTTACACGTCAAAGCTGCCATCTTTTTGCATTTGGCAGAGTCATCATTTATCATCATCATACAGAGAGAGAGAAAAAACAGCCCGCAGTATTTGTGGAGGAGATCCTAGAAAGAAACAACCATTAGTCAACTGCACATCCCCCAGGAACTTCTGGCATTTAAAGGGGAAAAAGAGGGGTATTTGTTGCACGGCATATAGGAACAATGTCAGCCCTGAGGTGGGGTCCATTCAAGGCAGGTGAACTGAAAGGAGAGGCTGATCCAGTTGTTGGAGCACACAGGGAGTGTACAGCAGCCCCAGCCCTGCTCTGACTCATGAACATGTCCCTGGGACAGCAGTGTGTCAAACCTTAAAGGGGATTTTCATGGCCAACTCTCACTGAAACAGGCTTAAGTCCCTCAGCACTGCAGTAATCAGCCTAATGGTCCTTCTCTTAGAGAGAGCAGCTCTTCGCTACTTTGCAGAGTTGCTGGGAGCCAAGTTGAGATACTAAATCTAATCAGGTGGTGATGAAGCACAGCTTACTGTGCAGAATTTCTCTTCCTTCCTCCCCAATTCTTGCGTGATTGCACTTCTCAGTCTCCTGAACGCTCAGTCAAGCTCCAGCTGCAGAGCTTTAAGGTAGCTTAGCATTTTGCATATGTTACCCTGCATAGATGCACAGGTATTTTTTAGCTTTCATTTTGATCCACCCCACTGAGAAGTCCTCCCTCTCAAGTCAGGCCAACAAAACAGATACGGTACATCACATGTTCAGTCAACAACATTCCTCATGTTGAAAATGTTGAAAACCCCCCCACAATGAGAAAACTCTAGACTTTGTTTTCTATTCACACTCCCTTTTCTAAACTGGTTGTGTTTCTTCCTGGCATAAATCACCATTAAGTTTATCCAAACTCCAGCTGACAGAGCTTTATTTTACTTGCAAACTGAGCACATTAGATAAAGAAGTACTGCAGACTTTCCAGCATGTCATTTCTCTTCTGGAGCAAAGCTAGGTTCTTTGGAGATAAGTGAATGTTCTGCTCATGATAACAGGTAATAGGAACTATCAAGTGGTCCCAAAACACGCTGCTCTGAAAAGGCTATTACTGCAAGCCACAGTAACTGCTTGATGCTCGGAACACTGAGGGATGCTTGTTACCTGCGGGAACATGTCAAGGAGGTACGCAATCATCTCCAGTGCAGATTCCCTTCCAGTTTCATACTCGTACCTGTGAGGAAATAGTTAACAGTTAGGGCTGGGTTAATACTCTAGAAAGTTGCTAACAGTTTAGAAGAATGGCTAATGCCAGAAACACATAACGACAAGGATCTTTCTACAACAGCTACTAGACCTGGTCTGATACTTCAGAAAAGCGTAGCAACAGGCCCATCGGCTCCATGTCCCAGAGAATGGGCACAGAGAGACACAAACAGGCAAAAAAGGGCTCCAGCCAGCTTGAGTCAGCACAGCCGCACTTGTGCGATGGTGCTGAGGAACATGATAAACCACTGGCACCTTAAGCAAGGGAGAGGTCATGCTCAGAAGGAGGTTTCAGGCACACTGCTCCTGCTGAATGGGTGCAGTTGACCTCAACTGTGCCTGCAACCCCAGTTTGAGACCATTGCCATGGGACAGCAGTCATATACATGCACCTTCCCTTATTCTTTCTGGATTTTCCAGTTCACTTGGTTTACAACCAGTGGAGCTGGTTAACCACTAGGCAAACAACAGAATCTTTGCTTACAAAGAGATAAAGAACAAAACCAGTTGTGAAACAGGGAAGAAAAAAAGGGCTTGCTTTATCAAACACCCTGTCTCTGAAACAGGGAAGTGTTGTAGAGGTAGGAAAATGAAGACTTCAGCTACACTCTCCCCTCATAAACAGCCCTTTGGCACACAACGTAGTTATTAAAGTCTTATTTAAGCAACAAGGTTCTGTTCCGACAGAGATGTTGGGAAAATAAACTCACTCCAGTTGTGCTAGCATGAAATCCAGATTGGGTTTCAGCTTGTCACCAAGGGGGTAGTCCAGAATATATTTTAAGTAAATCTGGAAAGAAAAAAACAACACCACAGAGAAGAGTTACAAGAGACACTCAGGAAAACTTGTAAAAAGGTTATGAAGAAAATGCAGTGATGGAGCAGCAAGTTTATGACAATCACCACTTTCTCCTGCCTATGTAAGTTCCTGTTATACAAGAGACCAACAACTGCTCTCAAGCTCCATGCCTGTGACAGGATCTGCAGGTGTTTGACAACTGCCAAATCAGTCTTTAGAGTATTACTGTGATTTGCACAGGCTTCTGTTAAGAGAGATCCTGCATCCTTCAAAATTCATCCTGTTAACTATGGAAATGCACTATTTGGTTATGCACAGCTCCTGCTGTATCCCAATGCTTCAAATGAAGCAATCAATTCTGCCTTTTAGCTTGGAAAGGAGGAAGTAGTAATGGGAAGGAATCATGGATTTGCGGCAAATTCTCTTCTGCTAGGATTAAGAAAAGGTTACTTAGTTACATGGGCTTAAAAGCCTCCAAAGGAGGGACCATGTCATTGCTGCTGAGCAGCTAGCTCTCTGAAGGTAAACCATAGCAAACAGTCTCACTATAGGCAAGCAGTCTGCGATTCTGCTATGCATCAGTCACAAGAACTAAAGCCAGCCAGACAACAAGGAGACAAGGATTAGTAAGAAGGGGAAATGGGGTTAGGGGTTCAGCAGGTCTAAGGCACGTGTCTGTGAGAGCTGGGATAGCCACACTAAGCCCTCTAGCCTGTTAGACTGATGTAAGTAAAGTAAGATGAGAGACTTTCCATTCTACCAACCTGCCTGCACTGGACTCGCACCGGTTCGCTCTGCCCTGTGATGGCCAGCTGGGCAACCTTCTGCAGCACATCATCAATTTCAGGGACAATCAGCTTCCTGGATAAAATAGCCTAAAAATGCAAAAGCACAGCTGGAGTCACGTCACTTTGCTTGCACAGTCCAAGATGCAGTACTATAACCCAAGACTACACTGGTCTCAGGTGGCATGCTAACACTGACTTTTTTACATCTTCAAACACAGCCAGAACAACTTAAAAAAAAAAAAAAAAAAGGTGTGGGCGTGAAAAAAGGCAGCTTACAATTCCATATCCCTTTTTTGGGGGGGACACAGAATACCTAGTCTAATGATTAGGGATGTTGATTCTTCAACAAAAACATCCTCAGGCTTAAATAAATCCTCATATGCATGTGTATAAAACAGCGTCTCAAACAATTTTAAACAGCAACTACAAGTCAAACAGGAAAGAATTGCTGCTTCCCCCACCCATACATAACATAGCCTTAACAGCATTCTGTGGCCTCTTCCTGACATGAGATCATACCTCCTTTCACCAAGAGACAGAATCGCTGCCATTCCAGTGGCTCCCAGAACCCCTACACCTGCTGCACAGAAATACCTTGAGAAGGCCAAAGGCAGTGGCTTGGCGTGATGAATCGTAAATGTCTTCTTCAGCAAAGCCAAGCAACACTTGGAGCTGTTTGCTGGTTATCTGACTCTTTGCATTCTTCACAAGTATTGTTACACACTGCAAAATCAAACAGCACATTTTCAATACACATGCAGTGCCATAAAACACGAGCCCACACTAAAGCCTCACTGTTTATACCATTTAGGTTTGCAAAGACAAACTGCTGCTCTGAAAAATGCAGCTAGTGCTGTTCTCATCACATTTTGCTTTCAGCTGGCAGTTCTGCGACAAAAACTGAATGCAAGCAAACATACAAATTCAGACCAGTCCTTGAAATGAGTGGGGATGCTCACAGACATGAACCATGATGCAGTAATACAGCCAGGAAGAAGGGAAAATTCTTCTGGCCTTGGCATTCAGCATGAATTACTCTAACTTTCCCTTACGATCATAGAGCTGTAATTAATTCAGCAACACATTCAGAAGACATCTACAGGAAGGCATTGCACACTGAAAGAGTTAGTTATTACCACTATTAATTGCCTCCTTCCCTTGTCTCACTTCAGCTACAAGGGTTTACTCCAATGAATCACGTTAAAACCAAGCTATTCAAGTACAAAACTGACACCTCTCAGAAGACGAGGTGGTAACAAGATCCTATTGTAAGGAAGACAGAAGGCAAATATGCTTCTATAAAAACACTTCTTCAGATCCAAGCTGCGCATTTTTGGAGCATATCTTTCTTCAAGTTTGCACTTGGGAAAGAATCAGCATGGCCACATTTCCCTCACTACCTTGTGATCTCCAGACTACCTTTCCAGGGATAGCTGCAGGAGGGATCTGCCATTGGAAGAGTCCCATTCTACAAAGTTAATCCTAAAGTAGAAAAGAGCAGAGCTGGGTCTGACTTACTTTGAAACAGCTCACAACTAAGTGGAAATTCTGGCCTTTGGCTATTCCTGTCTTGGCAAATTCTTTTAGCAAGAGGAAAAGCTGCTTGATCAGTGGCTCCAGATTTGTACTGAGAGAAGGCAAAGGGAACTTTAAAATCCATACCAAGGACTGCAGAGCACCAGTTATCACCTGTAAGAAAGAGCCAAAGGACAGCACATGGATACAATGACACTGAGAGAACACTTTTCACGTATGACATGGTCAGGCTATCTGCAACTGTGGTAAAGGCAATTAGCTAACAAATTTAACCTCTTTCAAACCATTCAGATGTAATACAAAGGGTTTCTCAGTTCTAAAACAACTATCTGCCACTCCCAAATTCTCTAGTTTTGATTTCACTAGGTAAAGACATTAACACAGTGCTGATTCAGCAGATGGCAGGAACTCTTTCGGAAGCAGAGGTACCTTCAAGACATAGAAGTTGCTCTGCCAAAACCCCAGGTCACTTGAAAGCTCTGCTCCAGGTATCTGATAGCCTATGAGGCATGCCTTCTATTTCCAAGAAACTCAAGGTTTAACAGATTCCCTCCTAGGCTCACTCAAACCCAAAGTTGCCCAAAAAGGAGGCTGCCTATGGTGCTGGGAATAAAGACATTAGAGTTGGATCAAAAGAAACCATAGTTGTGACAACACTGCTCCCAGCAGCCACAGGACTTCATCAAACTCCTTGTAGCTAACCCATGAAATATGCAAAGTCTTTGTACGAATGTGCTCCAGGAGAACTTGTCCAGACTTGAACCTGCAGCATTAGGGGCAGAGCATTCAGTCCTCCATCGGCCACAATCCTTCCTCCCCTTTGAGATATCATGTCTTCAAACTACTTAACCTGCACACCTATGAAATCAGGTTTGAAAAACGGATTACTTTCTCTTCTCTTGCAGATCAATGGCAACATGACATTGTGGGCAGGACCCTTCTAAGTAGAACAGACAGACTCCAGCTCAGAACTGTACCTTCACATCCATAGATTTCAGGCAGTCTATAAGCAGCTGAACAAAAGGGTCTAACATTTCCAAAACATGTTCCTCAGAAGAATTTACTTTGGACCTCTTCAGGCTCATGTGCAGAAGCTGGCGGAGAAAGCACAGGACATCCATCTCAAAGTCAGGCTGGGACTCAAATAAGTCAAGTAAGGTCCCACATTGTTTCAGGTTATAGCAGAATTTATGCCATATCTCATTCAAATATCTGCAACAGGCTGAGCACTTTTTTATAGCTCTCAAAGAGGCACCATTGGAGTTACCGCATGCAAAATAAAGTTAAGGCTAGTGGCTGTGTTGTTAACACAATATATCCAGAATACCTTCCTTTGAATACCCTTAACAAAAATTTTGACTGCAAAACTTTGCATCTGAGGAGATCCTTACCCGAAGTCCTGAATCAACCAAGATATACGTGTTTGTCCTGCGGCTGACACGTGCTTTCTGCCCTCCTCTCGTGGGAGTGGGTGGGAGCAGCAGGCAGCTCTCTGGTTGCAGCCGAGGATCTGGAGGAGGGGCAACTTTTTTTCTGAAAAGCAGTGTACAGCAAAGGAGAATATTCAGATTTCAACCCTCTCCACAACAAGTTTGCTGTTGGGAGTGAAGAGAGCTGGACTGTGCTCAGCTGCTACCCACACAACAAGCAGAAGCAGGTCACAGCTAGCACATGATGAAATAAAATGAACTTGAGAGCAGCGTGACAGACAGGACTCTCAGACCTGAGGACAATATCACTATTACAAAGATAACGAATGAACACTGATTTGCATAACATTCCCACTTTTTTCTTCTCAGTGGACAGACCAACTTTGGTAGTTCCTTCAAGCAAATATACTTCCTGCCACTGCCCACTGCACTTCATTTACTGATATTTACTTCAGTTTCTGATGGCTTATAAAAATGGCTCCAAGAAGTCTGCAAACTGCTGTCAGATCCTAGAGCAAGCCGGCCTATGTAACATAGGAAACGCAAGACACCCAGTCCCAGCTCTGAGCAGTGACACCACTCCAGAGACACCACTCTGATAGTTCTCTCTGACTTCTGCACCAGCAACAAAGTGATAAAGTGACAGCCCACAGTTTCTCTTGTTCCTGACCCCATGAAAATGTCTAGGGCCCCAAATACCTCTTATACAGCAGTTTGTAGCTCGCTTCTAAACTCTGCCCCTCGCCCCTTCATCTAAATGCCTGAATGCATATACCAGCTTACCAGGTGGTGAAAAAGCCTTGCTGAAGGCCCTGAGAACTTACAAGAGTAGACTCCCATGAGTTCAAGTGCTCACTCCTATTTCCAAGCTTTCTCCTTGCCCTCTGACTGCCCAAATAATTAATTTGCATTGAAAACAAAAGGCAAATGAAAGCAAGGAAACTCATACATTCGGTCGTTTGGATTTGAGAGCTGCCATTTCTGCAAACAAACCCCCCAACCGATAACAGACCATGTAGATAACATCCAGAAACTCACTGGGTCTTCTCGGTGAGCAGAGGCAAGTTTTCACTGATGAGACCATGACTGAGGAGGAGGAGGGATTCTGCATTCATGTCTGAATTGAAGATCAGCCCTGCCATGATGTGACGCAGTGCCTCATGCACCTTCCGCACTGTCTTCAAGCTTGTGGTGCTCTCCAGAATCTGCAAAGGCACAACCATGAAAGTCAGGAGGGCAACATGAAGGCAATGATCTGCTATCTGTATGAAAAAATCATGGGGAAAGCCAGAGCAATTCCTCCCTCATCACATGCTGTCATAAGTACCCAGCTCTCTACGTGAACAGCATTCCATCACCTCAGCTCTGTCCCAACATCCCCCCTTCCTCTCCAGCCTCTTCTCAGCCTCCAGTCAGTTCACTTATTGCCACCAGGACACTCCAGAGCTCATAAGCAAACCAGGTTCCATTTCTGCATGAACTTGCACTCTCCTCAAAAAACTGCGTCTCTGAAAAGGCAATTATTGCACATGGACCGGCCCTGAATACATTTTGGTGGCATTTCCTTCATGCACTAGAGGTTAAACCACAGAGCAGCCTTGCAGGACTTTGGGACTCCAGAAGAAACAAGAGTTGGCAGAGAAGTGGGCATGGAGAACTCATAGCAGGATGTTTCCTCTCCAGCAGGGGTTAAAAGCTTCCCAGAACACCATTCCCTGCCCTGGACATCAATAGTAAAGTCTCATTTTATGAGCTCCGTGCATACTGCTTTCCAAAAGAAAAATGGGAAGCCAAAGCAGGATTATATAGGTAATTTCACAGTAGCATCCCAGAGGCTCTAGAGTTTCTTTTAGATCATACAGAATTGAGAATACTCAGAGTTAAGAAAGACTCTGGCTGACTTTTCTTACCTCTTTCAGTGGCAGAATAAGTTTCATCACCTGGCCCCTTCCTATGAACTTTCCCAGAATTTCGTAGGAATCATAACTCTTGTTCTTGCGTGCTTCCATGACCTTGGAGACAATTCCCTTTACTTCCTTCTCTTCAGCTACATTCCCAAACAACTCTTGGTTGAAAATCTTTGGAAATCAGGCAAGAGAATGAATGAGAGGAGCAGAAAAGCAGAGCTAGATTCCTCCAGTAGAAGCAGAACAACACTATTTTTTCCCATTCACAGAAAAAATAATTCTCCAGGTTTACTGCATATAATGTATACCTTTTCTTTGTCAAGATAAAACACCCCAGTTTGAGCACACAGATGAGAACGCTGTTCTCACACCCCTCTGTGGTGTTGTGATACAAGGAGTGGGACTGCAGTCAGACCAAGACATCCAACTATACCCCATCTGGGTGGCCAGCTGAGCTCCTGGGCTCTGTGGACTGCATTGACTAGATGTCTGTTGACTTGCTCAGCCATTTAGAGTACAGGGAAACATAGTCAGGTATCTTAATCTTCAACCCATTCCCGCTCAGGGCACAGCCCCAGAGATACTTTGCTACTCTACAAGGTGTCTGCTGATGCCTCAGTAGAAAACACAGTCTCCTTCCTTTGCAGTACACACACAATCAGCCCTGTTTGCCACCAAGTCCAAGACAACCTACACAAAACAACCTCCACCCAGAACCAGCCCTAGGCACTTCATGATGCTCTTTCCTTCAATCTTCAATAGCTTTTACCTCAATCAGGATATCTAAGCAGGGGTCCAAATCACCAGCGTTGAGTCTGGTAGAAAGGCCCTTCAGTAACAGGTTCACAGTGAAAGTCAGCACATGGAGCTAGAGAAAAAGAGAACAGATCAAGTTTGCAAACCCCTGCATACACCTCTTTAATGATACTGGATGGGAGACTCCCATAGCAGAGGCATCACAATTCACACACTGCGTTTCAGCTCTCATTATAGGGGAGGGAAAAAAAAACAAAAACAAAAAAAACAAAAGTTATCACTGGGAGGATGAGAATCCATGTATGGGCAGCAGGAAGACAGCCCCTGTCTGGCAGAAGGGCTGGAATCTCCTCTTTTCCAGTGCTTTTACAAATATTTTTAGGCTGTGCTAACTGGTGCTTTCACTTTCACAGCAGCTAGAAGCTCACCCTATTCCACTGCGGTAAACCACATAGAAAATTTTTCTTAACCCCAATCAATGTGGAAAGAGGAAAGATGAATTAATAGTCAGAACCTTGGCTCTGGATCTAGGAAACAAAACTTCAATTAGCATCACCACATACTGTCTGTGCATTCTCTGCAGAAACTCACCTCAGATGATGCTTGGCCATAATGACCTTACTCAAAAGATTTCCACTAATCTTGTTGGAACCAGAAATTCAGCCTTCACCTCTATACCTCAACTCTTTACTGGGAAAATGGAGATCCTTTCTTCTTCCCTCCTTAGACTCTTAAGTTCTTTGGGTACAGACCCTCATCTGACACTTCACATAATAAAGACTGATGTAGGCACCAGCAATAGCATTTAGTTGTATTATACCAAGCTATTTTACCAGTGCAAAACAATTTCAGTAGCAATTTCCCTTTGGATTCTCCTCCTAACACATTAGAAAAACCTACTGAGAGCAGAAGAGGAAGAATTTCAGCATTACCTGGTACCCATGAACAAGAGTGGACTGCATCTCTTTTAAGATGTACAGAAGGTAGTGCACTCCCAACACTTCCATGATTTTAGTGAGGGTGTTACGGGCGATGTCCCGGATTTCCTGAAATCTGTTCCTCAGAAAAGTGCAGACTTTCAGCAGGATGCTGGAAACAGAGATAGACAGCTTAATTCACCCCTAAACAGAGCAAAACTAATTAAACTGCTAGCTAAGGAGGCTGCTTTTCAGGGCTGTTTCACAACCAGAGCTATACTCAAAGCCAGCCTCACAGAAAGGCTTTACAGTCATACACACACCTCCTGTCCTTCAAGACATTTTACCGATTTTTCTGTACATTGTTCTTTCTTCAGCTCTACCACCCCTACCACTGCAACTTGCTTCACAGTTCTGCTCTTATTTAAGGATTTACCAAGTTCCTTTCAAATGCAGCTTTACAAAAGTCAACTGCTGACAGAGGAGAATGTCACTAGGAAAATGAGTTTCCAAAAGAAAAAAAAGAAGTATTTAAGGATTGTTAGGATGTCCTTTTGGATTTAGCTTTGTACATAACCACAGCTTGAGAAAGGTGCCTGCACTCAATTCCCGGAACAATGAACTGCATTTAAGGAGCTCTGACAGGATTTACCTTGGCAGGTTGGCTTCCATCACTTCTTGGGGAAGACATTGCATCATTCTGACCATTGCAAAAGCTAATGGAACACGAACTACCTCGTCATCATTCACAACGTTGGATTTCACAAGCTTGTGTTCTTCATCTCTTTTAATCTTTTTAGAAGAGCAAGACACAATGCACTTTCAATATACATAAACAGATCCTGCTTTTTCTCAACAAACTCTAGAAGAGGTCAACAAGGCAAGTTGCTATCCTCTGCTGACTACAGGAAAAACCCAGCTAAACAACAGGTGAGATAAATCCCTGTGTTTTCAATACACAAGTCAAACTGGGTGCCAGCAAGTGGCTGAGAACTTTTCAACAGGCTGCACAAAGTGAATCATTTCACTTGTGTGGTTCAAGCCAGTTCTCAGCAAGGAAGTAAAGACACCACACACACTGACCAGAGGGTCTGCCAGTAATCTCCATGACACAACAAAGGAGATGAAGCCTCTTTTATGCTTTCAGGTCGTCTCTCTCCAGGTGTGTCTTTTTTTTTTCCTAATGTGCTGCATTTCGACTGGGCCCTGAGTAGCACCCCAACCTTTACGGTACAGCACAGACCTGCAAAGCACCTTTCCAATTGCAACTCCTCACCTTTGCAACAATACACCTGTGCAATTTAGGCAAGATGTTGACTGTAACTGTATCTTGAATATGTTTGATCAGACACTCCAGCTCTTCTTTATTTCGGGGTAAGAAAGAAACAGTTTTGACCACTTGCTCAGCATCTTTAGATGTCTCAGCTGCTTGCTCAGGTTCTGCTGGCTCCTCAGGGAGATTCTTCTCTTTCTTCTCCTCAACCACCTCCTCTTCTCCTTCACTCTGCTCCAGCTCCATGGCTTCTTCAGCCTCCACCACTGGCTCAAGGTCCATGGCAGCAGCTTCTGCCAAGTAATTGTCAAAAGCATGGGTAAATATAGGAGATCACAAAAATCAAGCCCTTAAAAGAGACTCTTGTGATGGCTTTGTTCTGGACAAAACTCCTACCTATCATTACTGACAGCAAACAATCAGTAAGCATCACAGTTGTTTTATTGGGTAGAGAAGCATGCTGGTTTCTGATAATCACCCCTCAGGGCTAGGCTTAAAGACTAGGTTACTCTTTGGCTGAACTCCACAGGCAGCTTAGCAAAGGTCAATGTGCTTGAACCCTAGAGAACTGCCATTCACTGACATTTGAGAATTTCACAAGGCAAGAGGTACAGACAAGAACAGCTATGAGGTATCCTCCTCCTTCCTCAGGATATTCCAAAGGCTGCAACACAGGTAACCACAACAGTGAAGAAACCAAAGATTCAGAGATTGGTAGGAGTTGGAAGGGACCTCTGGAGATCACCTAGTCCAACCTCCCTGCTAGAGCAGGATCACCTAGAGCATGTTGCACAAGATTGCATCCAGGTGGGGTCTGAATATCTCCAGAGGAGACTCCACAAACTCTCTGGGCAGCATGTTCCAGTGCTCGGTCACCCTCAGAGTAAAGAAGTTTTTTCTCATGTTCAGATGGAACTTCTTGTGTTCCAGTTTGTGCCCATTGCCCCTTCTCCTTTCTTTCACTGGGCATCACTGAGAAGAGTCTGGCACATTCCTCTAGACATCCGCCCTTTAGATATTTGTAAGCATTGACCAGATCCCCTCTCAGTCTTCTCTTCTCCAGGCTAAACAGACCCAGCTCTCTCAGCCTTTCCTCATGAGAGANAGGTCAACCCCTAACCTGTACTGGTGCCTAGGGTTGTTGTTCTCTACATGCAGGACCTTTGCATGCATTTGCCCTTACTGAACTTCATATGGTTCCTCTTCGCCCAATTCTCTAGTCTCTCAAGATCTCGCTGAATGGCGGCACAGCCTTCTGGTGTGTCAGCCACTCCGCCCAGTTTAGTATCGTCACCAAATTTGCTGAGGGTACACTCTGTCCCCTCATCCAGGTCACTGATGAATATGGTGAATAAATACCACTTCTTCCCATGAAATGGCAGTGGAAGCAAGGCAAGGACATACAGTACCTTTCCCAGGCTGAAGATAACCATGAGAGCAGCCAAAGTAAAGGACAAAAAAACCTCAGATGTGTCAGCAGCCACATGGGTGGGTGCAGACGTTGGAGAACCCCCCAGATTTACGTAAACACAGCCCAGGCTGTTTTGGCTTAGGGAGGCCTGGGGCAGAAAGGTAATGTGGAGATGGTTCCCCCTCACCTCTCCTCAGTTTGTCAACACACAGGAGGACAGTCTGCATTGCTCCTGTGGAGGCAAGTCAAAACTAGCTTCCAATATGCACATTTTAAAAAGCTGGGAGTAGCTGACCTCAAGAGTAAAACTCACAATTTCGATTAGCTGCACTTTGAGCAGTTAGAGGCAGTGTTTTTACAATCAGGAGTAGAAAGCTCACCTTGGTTGTCAATGGTCACAAGCTGCTTTTCAAGCGTTTCATAATCAAAGTGAAAGGCTTCCAGCACTGTCTCTAACAAGCTGTGGAAAGAAAACATGAAGAGAGATGAGGCCTCTGCACAAAAAGGAGAGGCTGCATAGATCAACACAACAGAAAATCTGAAAAGCACATTTTGGAAAACTTCAGACTCAGTGACACTGCAGCATAAGGACGTTTATCCTGAAGTAATAACCCAGGAAATAAAAACTGGTTGCTTTTCAGTTAGATGCATTTTGTGTCCTAGCTCACTGTGAAACCTTACACACAGTGCTCCTGGAGCAACGGAGGTTTCCCAGGAGCAGGGACTGCCTGACAGAAGTGCATGCTAGCATGCATTCAGTGAGACACAGCGACCTGCTAATCCTTCACAGTTGCAGGCTGCAAGGCCGTGCCCACTTTCACTTACATAAGCCCACCTCAAAGTCAGCAAACTCTCATCCCAGGGAAGAGGCTAAAATCCATGCGATGCTTCTTAAGACACTGAATTTTGCCTTAGCAGTCTTCAGAGAACACTAAAGCAGCATCGCTCACAGTACCTACCTGACTCCCAGCTTTGGACCGATCTGTCCTGTTTGCAGGACATGGATGAAATGCTTTAAGTGGTACAAGTATGCTGACCACGACAGATGTCGGCAGACAGCTCCAACAACTTCAACCGAGGCTGTTACCATATTTTCATGCTGCCCAAAAGACAGAAATTCAGTTGCTGTTAGTATTCATGCTGATTGTGTCTAAAGCATACTTTACTCAAAGCAATATGAGCCAGAAGAAGTAATGTCTGTCCAGTGGGGATGCTTGGTATTCAGTTCTTTTAGATCTCCTCTTGATCACCAGGTAAAAAAAAACAAAATAAAATTGCTGGTCACCAAGCAGATCCCCAGACCCACTTCCTCCAAATATTTCTGCACACATTTAACTTTTCTCACATAACTACATCTATGGGCTTACTTGTGTGGAAAAAAAAAAAAAAAAAATCAGTCAAGATATCTAAGCACAGACACATGGCACATTGCTGGGCTATGCTGATCAACTAGAAGTACACATCACTAACCCATTTCTGATGTAAAATTGAAATAAAATGGTGCTTGTTTCTTCACCAAGGTCTGTCTTTGAGAAACAGGACAGGTTTAGCAGATACAGGGTTGGGCCCAGACTGCATCTGCACCTTCCAAACCCTCTTTCTGCCACCAAAAGCACGGTGTTCTTGTCTGAAAGGGGAGCACTCATTCCACAAACTTATCAGCCTTTTAAAGTGGTTAGTCTTTGAAGGAGAAAGGTATTCAAGAAAGGTGAAAATACTAAATTTAGAACTTACCTTAAGCATTTTTTCATTAAAAATGGCAGTAGTAGCATAAGGCATGATGTAGTTCTGCAGGGATTTGGAAGACAGCATAAGCTTTTTTTCAGTGAGCTGCTTAGCCAGTTTCCTCAGAGCTCGTGCCCTCCTGTGGATCTGAGCCAAACATGAGAGACAGTGAATGAGGTGGTGCTTGTGTCACAAGGGAGCTCATACATTCAGCAGTTCTGAAAATGCCTCAATTTTAAGTAATGACATAAACATACGGTCATTTCCAAAGACAGGTCATGCCCTTTTCCTTCAGTCTCTGGGCTTTCACTAGCCTTTTGCCTCAATAAATATTCCAACTCAATGGGATATTTCACTGTGCATTCATAATCGTAAGACTGTGACATATTCAGGTATCAGACAAGGGAGGCAACTGATACAAGATCAGAAGGCCTGATAAAATTATGAGAAAAAAATTTAGACTGTACATATAACTACAGATGTAGCAAAGGTGCTCTCTGATGCACTTCTGAAAGCAGGAGAAGCATCATATTTCTGCACTGCAAGAAATACCAGGAGAACAGGCTTTGTGCAACATTTATGTTACAAAGGTCTGTGAATGAAAAGGGGCTGCAGAGCCTCCAGACAGAGAGTAGCAGGGAACAGGCTAGAAAAAAACAAAAAGACCTGTTCCCTGCCTCTGTCAGATGGATGCTCAGGACACTTTTGCTGACTGTTGTCTGGGTCACACACAGGTTGTAATGTGGATTTGCCTGCTCAAGATCATGAACAATCACTTAAAATGAAAGCAATTTTTTTAGCTAAATTAGGGAGAGGTAAAAATGAGTGCTGCTAAATCACAGAGCCAAGAAATTTCCAGATAGAAGTATGACTTTGATTCACAATCACTCATGTGATGATGCCCACGTATTTCCCCCCACACTTTTTTTTTTTTTTTTTTAAACAGTATCTAATGACACAGGTTCAATTTCTCTGCACAGACAGCGCATTGATGCTTTGGAAAAGATTAACCCACAGTAAAGCTTTTGCTTTGGCAGGGGGAGAGAGGCACTAGGGAATGCCTGTTGCCTTTTACCTGCATGTGTTTCATGTTCTCAAAGAAGTCCATGTCGGGATCATGGCAGTTGGTCAACTGAACCAAATCCCGGAATTCAGGATTTGCTGGGAACGTTTGAATGAGGCAGGAAAGCAACGATGTGTAGTCCTGCTGGATGCTCTGCAAACGGCACGCAGTGAAGGTTAAGTTGCCCTCAGAGAGGCTGCTGCACACTTCTCAGAACAGCAGTGCTGTCATTAACAGAGTGTTTCAGGCCAAGTTGTATTCTTTGATAACAGCAAATACACCTGTATTTTGGACTGTACATAAATTAAAGTCTCTCCTCCAGAATGAGCTACAACTGAGAAAAGCTGAACAATGGCAGAGAAACACAAGACAGTGGAGTTCTATAACTTACTTTATTTTTATAACATTTCAAATGAAGGGTAAGTTTGATTACAGTGGGTATCTGCATTTCTTATCCCTGTAACAGACTCAAAGAACTCATCTATAAGAAGTCTCATACGCCCTGGCATCCTGAAGACACCTGGAGATATATAATCAGATAACAGTGCCTTACCTCAGTCTTACTCTTCAGTCCTCTTCTCACAGACTCCAGGAGAGTGTGCTGGATTAGTTCCTTGTATTCATCTTCTGTGTGGTTGATTTCTGCCAGTCGGTGGATAAAACTGGTCAAGCAAAGGCTTGCGTTGTCACTAAGAGCCATATCCCCTAGCTGAGTGGATGAAGAAATTGTACCACATGAGTCTGGATATGACACCATTCTCTCCCCAAAAGACTGGACTGAACAGTACCACTGGACACAACATAACAAGGCCTGTAGAGAGCCAGTAACTCTTGAGACCCCTCCTGTAGAAGTTCTGAATTAATAATGCCCACCCTTCCAATCAGAAAAAATCCTTTTAGATTTACCAGCAGGCCCACACAACCAGAACGTGCTGCAACAAAAACAAAAGCATCCTTTCAAGACTGTAATATGCCTTTTATACAGTACAAATTGAGCAAACAGTTCCAGGGCTCACCGATAGAAAGCGTCACTGCGCTTGAGTGAGCTTTCTTGCTGTACTGTATTTGTCCTTCTGGACACACAGGTGAAAATGTAGGCGTACAAAACTTAAAAACAGGTGTTTGCAAGAAGACTCAAATACGCTCTCTCTGAATGTTTTGTAGTGTCAAAAAACAGCCAATGGAAATAAATTGGAAGTTAGATACATCATGAACACATGGTGCACAAAGCAAAAGAAGGAACATTCAGCCAACCTGGATGGTATAGAAGCAGTTGTGCATAACGGGGATGAGAAAGTCGATATCCACTGCTTGCATTTCCTTGATGTGGGCTGTGATTGACTGGAATGCTGACAGACGTACATCGAAGTCGATATCATCAAGATGTCGTTGATCAAAGGCATTCAGCTAACATAGAGCAACAAGTTGTTCATGAAAAAGGCCAGAAACCTGACAATACAATGTTGGGGGAAAAGACTGAGCAAAGAAACTGTGCTTACCTTAACAACATCGGTAATATACTTCAATTCATTGTCCAAATCAGATAAAGTCTAAAAAGAAACATAAAAGAAAATAGTTTAACTATTTAACAACTTAACAGTTGTTAAAAATTTTGAGAACTCCAGAATTTAGCACTTGAGACAAAAAATAAAGCAAGCAACAGCATCAATCTTTCTCCTTAGAAGCTTAGTAAGAGCCATTCTTCCATCAGTTGGAAGATGTTTGTTTTAAGTTCCTAAGTTTCTAAATATCTACAATGAGTGTTTTCCTGGGTCTTCCTGCTGAAAAAGAAAAAAAAGTTATACGTCACTTAGAAGAAATACAAAACAGCCTGACTGCTACAAAATCTGTGAGAGAATACAAATAAAATCATCGTCAGGATGCTGAAAGCCACTTTCATTTCATAAAGATACAGGATTCGTTATGGATGAACCGTGCTTTATTTAGCTTCTCTTACACAAAAGAACCCTGGTGATGCTTCCATCAACCAGGCTGTAAGCCAAAACTTCTACAAATCTTCATGCAGCTCATTAATGTCTATCATATACAATTCTGTTACTTTCACTTAATGGATGATTAAAAACGTTTTTAAGCTCATATATCACAAAGATAAGTACCGCTATTTATTTTGTTCTTCATCTCTTAGAACAAGTGAAAAAAGCAGAGAAAAACACACAGAAAATACAATACCTGAAATACCAAGCACAACTTATGTCGAGACAGTTTGTTCTGGATGACAGAAAAAAGCTTTGCCAGTGGTTTGAGAAAGCTTGTAGGGTTTGAGCAATGCCTCAGCAAGTTCTGCACTGTCTCCAGAATGTCAATCTCTGTACCCTGAAAGAGGTAGGTAACTGTCAATAAATATTGAAACCTCACAAGATTATTTCATTTCCTTGTGAAATATTTTAAGACACAGAGAGAACTTAACCACTATGCTGTATTTTATTCAGATCACAGATACTGAAGGAGAACAAAGAATTAGGAGGACACACTCAATGCAATCATCAATCTCTCAGAAGCACTTGCAACCTTTCAATTAGACACAAGCACAGTGTTAGAGAAGAGTGCCATCATGATGAAGTTTTTTTTGTGTCTTTCCTCAAATGATTCAAAGGTCAGGAGAACCAATAGAGCTTTAAGAAGTAGTCTTTCTTTAACCTGTGAAACAAACATTAACAGCACCATATACTTGTATGATCTCCCTGAATGAAATCATATACGGTCCCCTAACGATTCACAGATTTAAAAATCAAAAATTGCCTGTGAACAATTAAATGACCACTGTAGCAGAAGCTACAGGTTGCTGCCCAGCAGTTCCTTCTGCAAACCTACAATCTCTCATTGAGCAACTGCATGTCTTTTAAGAAAAAAAGACCCAAGCCTTTTTCCAATGATTCATCAATAATAATCTGAATAATCAATAGATTCATTCATTGTAGATGGGACTATATTTCTGAAAACAAGGTTTGGCAGCAATGGAAACCCAGACAAAATAATCTACCAATATCCTCAGTGTCTGATTTATTTAGCAGTTTACAAAAGCCTAAGCCATGGAGAGTTCTGCTTCCTTCAACTGCAGCCTATATGCTTTTCATGCCTGAGGAATTTAGGATTTTAGGGAAGTTTCAGTTCCGAGATATACTTCTGAACCCAGGGATGGACTCCTTAAGAGTGGAAGGAGAACAGCATGGAAGCAGGAGATATGGGAGCATGTTAATAGCGCTTTATAATGTTTGCCTTCCATCCTGCAACAGACCAACGTAGCACTGCCCATCACACAGCAGGTACTACATAATCAACTATATGTATTCATATTGCTGTCCAGATGCTGCGGCTTTGGATTTGGGGTGCATAAAATCCATAGCGAAGAACATTTATTTCAAATACTGAAATCTGGTGGATTGACTACAGTGGCAAAGGAGGTTAAAACTGCATAAAAACTTCCGCAGACCTTCCCCAAGAAAAGGGGGAACAGAGTCAACCTGGGCACTAGCATCCCGGTAAAGTATCCAGTGACTTGTACACATCAACGTGCAATGGCACAGCATGCTGAGAAGACTACAAACACATGAATTCTCGATTTCAGGCTAATCACGAGAAATGGCATGTAATCAGTAAGACTTTTAACTGCACCTCAAACAAGTATACTTTGTTAAAAGAAAAACAAACATTTAATAGGGGATGAAAGTAATTTCTACCTACCTGCTCCATGTTACTCTGATAAAGGAAAGGGAGGAGAAGGCTCACAAGCACTGAATTCTGACTCTTTTCTTGTATAAATTTGCTGATCCTGTGCAATGAGACAAGGTAATTTACTATTTTATATCAATCCAATCACCAGGATAGAGCAAATAAGAACTCAGTCAGCACTAGCGCCATATCACAGAGCTTTGTCAGCCCATCCATCTGCACCCACCACGGCTAATAGACTGTACCCACCAAAAACATGGCACAAGCTGAAGTATTCGGTATGACTGCAGGCATTCCTGTACCTTTTGCTACCCCCAAGAGGCATTTCTGAGTACCAGCAACAGAAACAGCTAGAACCTATTTCTGAAGGCTTCTCGCCTCAGCCACCAGCAACTTGCAAGGTCAATGACAGATCCAGGTATTTTCAAATGTTCTAAATTTAAATAGTTTGAGACATAATTTTTTTTACTTTGGATTCTGTTACAAAAAGCCTCTTTCTTCCTCCCTCCTTCCAACTTTTTAACAATTTTGAGCTCTAAAGAAGCACTTACTTGGAAAGTATACTCAGCTCTTTGCTGACTTGAGCTCTATACTTCTTCTTTTTCACCTTCTCCACATTTAACATTGTTTTGCTGAAGTACTGAAGTATGGCAGGAACATGAGGCAGAACCAAGCGGCAACCTAGGCTAAGGGTCTCTGTAAGGGAATCAACAGTTAGCGACACCCAACTCTGTGCTGCAAGCAACAGAAGGGAAATCCAACAAAGGGGGAAATGCAGACAAGGAGGTTTCATCAGTGGAAGAAAAATCAACGGGAGCCATGAATGTGCAGGGCAGTTGGCTGCTGGGAACATGCACCAGCACTTGCTGAGACCAAGTCTAACACGTCTGAGCGAGGACCAAAGAAAGCACACAGAGAATAAAAGTTCTCCTCACACATTTCAGTAACAGCCTCATTAAGTGTGGGCTTATCAAAAGGTACCACGGGTGTTCCTCAAAGGTAGTAACCATCTGCTAAAATGGATGGAGCATTTATAGATGTAGTTTTCTTTATTCTACCACTGACCTCTTGTGCAAATCAAAGCTGCCATAACAAAGGCACTGTGATAAGTACTCTGCTTTCCACTGTGTTTGAGTGTTACAGGGTAAAGATGGCTCCAGAGCATCAAACAGCACACCGTCCTTCCTGTCTACTACCACTCAAAGATAAAAGGAATCAATGGCAGGTCTTTCTTGTCAGGGAGCACAGACTAAATGTCAAAGTGATGCATGACCATATGCATACAAGGAGTGGGCAACTTGATGCTAGGCCGAGTCAAGTCAGCAATGCATTTCCCGAAGTTATCACATCACTCAAAGCTTCGCAGGCAAAACAGGTCGACAACACAAACATTTTCCTTCTTCATAAGGACGTTCTCCATGCTCAGAACCCTGACACTGAAATGTGGATCTTGCCAGTCATCAGACAAGCAGGACTTCACAGTTCCTGAGCATGCCAAGACAAATTTGTACACTGACATTTCCATCTCCTCTGGGAGGTCTCCTTCCCTGGTATTCTCAGCCAGTGCAAAAACCACCTCATCATAATCTAACACCTCCATCCAAAGCACCCAACAGGCCTCTCATGATTCTTACGCAAGCATACCTTCTGTCACATCCCCAGTGGCCATGACAACACAGTCAGTCATGCTCAAACTGGAAACCTTCTCCGTGGGTTCAAAGTCTGGGCTGTTGAGAAGGCTATCAGCTATGTCCATCACAAGATTGGACGTGGCCTCAGACAGATTCTTGGCTGACAGCACAGCAAACACATTTGACAGTATGTCACACTCTGGGTGATCTGGCTGCTGCTTGGCCAGCAAGGGGAAATACCTGAGAGAAAGATTACAAAAAAGGTTGGCTGAAAATTTAAGCTCAGAACATTATAATTCTTTTGTGCAAAAAGTCACACAAAAAGATAATGACTGTCTTCTACTTCAAACAAGGAAAAAGTGAAAAATAAAAAAAAAATCACAGAACAACAGTGCCATGAAAAATAGAATGACTGGAGGTTGACAGGTCATCAAGTCCCTTTTCTTGCTTCAAGGTAGCATCATCTAAAGCTAATCCTTTCTCCACAGATGTCTGTCCAAGTCTCCTGTTAGTTTGCTCCTAACGTAACGATCCAATACCATTTTTTTACAGAAGTTTGTATACAAGTTCTTCATGCCTACAAATGATGTGTCTTAAAACAAATATTGGATACTTTAGCAAAGGAAAAGCAGTGAGTCCATGGAAGAGGCAAAAAAAAAAAAATCACTAAAGACAGCCAAGTTGGAATTTCTCACAGTGTCTGCATAAAAAAAAAGCTCTCTTACAACTTTCGGTATCAAAATCTTAGTCACAGATTCTGTGCTGAACCTGCCCACATTCTTTCATAAAATAGAAAGAAATAGGGAATCAAAAAACATGAATGAAATTATATACCGTAAACTGAATTCCCACCTCCCAAGACTAAGAAGTCATGGGTCAAGATACAGAAGCCAGCCCTCCTCCTCCTCATCTATCAGCTGAGTTTGGGCTATGTATGTGCTTAGCTGTTAATATATGAGAAAAACAGCTCACTAACAAGAGAGTAACAGCATAAATTGGAAAGCTTCCCAACTGCATCTGGATTGCTATCAAAAGAATAACAGTCTAATGGAAAAGGAAAATATGGGGTTTGACACCATTATTCATAACCTGTTAGTGTGCTCTTTTTATCTTGGATTTTGTGTACTCAGAAGTATTCATGCTACTTTGCGAGGAGAACACTTACCTGGGATTCTTACTCCAGGTGTGAATGAGTTTGAGCAGAAAAGTTGGAGAATACTGACTCTCTGAAGCCAATCTACAGACCTAAAGGAGAGAAGAAAAAAAAAAAATCAGATACCAATGTAACATGAGTAGGTAAAGCCACTTAAAAACCTCATCTTTAACAAAGACTTCACTACAATCTCTAATTTACCTTTTTAAAAAAAGTAATTTTGCCATCATTTTTCCAGCTTCCTCACTATTTGTGGAATCGCTCTTAGATTATCTTACTGCTATTTATACACTATTCCAGCTACCATTTTTGCCTTCCCTTTGAAAGTGGCTCCCCATGAAGCCTCACACTTGCCACAGAGACCTGGTAAACTCATGTGGACATACCCATGAGATCTCAAGCATGACACCCAAGATTCACTCCTCCCACTCTTCCTATGCCCTGGTCACAGCACCTGCTGTTCCAGCATCTGCTCTATGTCTCCATGGCCTTGCTGCTACAAAAAACACCTTCTCTGCTCAGGGAGAGGCTCAAGCACTGCACTGCACCCCAGGAACAGGATGTCCTAACAGGGTTCTTTGTCCAAACCAAGCCCACCTAAGAATTGCCCAGCCTAAGCCCCACACAGTAGCTGCTGCTCCTTTACATGACTGGACACAGGCAAGAGACCCAGTGTACAGGTCTGGGTCCCTCCTCTGCCCCTCTGTAACACAACAGGCTGCACGCAAATCACACAGTTGGATTTCTACCCTGACCACAACCGGACTGTCAGCAGGGCACCAACAGCGAACACACAGGCAGGGGAGGCTCCACTGCATTCAGGGGCAATAGCCAGGATGGTGCATGTGGGGTTTGGACTAGCTCAGTCTGGGCTCAAGACCTGAACATAATAGAAAAGAAAGCAGGTCTGGCTGTCATAGCCAGGGTCTTACAAAGCTTCTTCTCCTGCCCCTAAAGTTTGGTAATGTTTTTCTCTGCATAAATCAGAGCTGTTCTGAACGATGTACAAATGAAGAATAAACTGTTCATCCAGTCACGCAGGAATGCTGCCGTGCAGGCTAACGACAGCCTTTGCAGTAAACTCCTAGGGTATGCAGAGCACAAAGTCCAGCTCCAAGTACAACAGGTTTAAAACAATTTGCCCTCTCCATGAGTTTTTAGACACCTCAGTTCCATAGCCTTAAAAAAGCAAAGCACACAAGTTGAATGATTCTTCTGCTAAAACCAAATCTTCACAGAGTTCATGAGCAGAGACTCCCTCTAGAGGGAGCTTCTGGATTGTACTACTAGCCAAGCTCCAAAACCAGCTCTGTCTTCCTGATATCTGTAAGAACAACAGGAATTCTAACTATTTATCAACAATTTTACATCTTATTCAGATTTACTCAGCATTCCCAAACACAATGCTCCCCAAAAGCATTAAGCACTTTGCTGACTTAAAGCCCAAACCACATGCTTGAACTGCTCTGGGACTGCAGTAAATGTTCTCTGCTTTGTAGCACCCTGGCCTTGAAAAGACTCCATGGACAAACCAGGAACATACTGCTCCCTGTTGCTCACTCCAGTGAAATACAGAGCTATACGCACTGCCTGAAAGTATTCTATCTACTCTCTGTCCACATACACATACTACACATCACCTATTGTTACAGGTAGAAGAGTGAAACAGGGTAGGAGTGAGCACACACAGTGTTTAAAGAAGCAGATCTGAGGTTTCATAGACCACAGCAGATACTCCTGGTGCTCTTTGACAGGCTTTTCTGCTGCAAGGAAGTTGGACATTTGGATACCTCAAAAGACTCAGTGGAAGAGCTCTGTTGGAGTCAGCCCATCTTGCTCAGTTACCCTTTGGGGGGGAAGCAACTGCCTTTAGAACAGAGACAACCCAGCAGCTGGTACAAGCATTCCCAGCTAACCTCAGAGCCCAGTGCACTGACACAACCAGCACAATTTCATTTCAAATACTGTGCATTCTCTCTTCCCCTTGCAACAGTGCATCTTCCCAACTCGGAGGTGATGTGAATTTCTCTGATGAAGGCCACAACCCTGTGCTTTGTCACTGTGCTCACACAGGAGTGGGCACAAGAGCACACAGCCCACTGTCAGACCCCATTGAGTCCTTCCATTTCCTGCAGCACCATTTGTTTCTGCAGTCCACTACCACAGGCCCGATAACTGTCACACAGAAAAGTAGTAAAGTGCACCTAGAAGTGACTAGTATTATTTTGCTTCCCTGAAGCATCCAGGGAAGAAGCCTGCTTCTGTGGTTAAAGAACAAAGAAATAGCATCCGTTTTATTCAGATGACTTAATTTGTACATTAGCCTGTGACTTGATTATTCCAGGGCTAAGCAGATGTAAGCCAAGAAACTAGCCTTGCACACACAGATCAGAATGCCACAATTTGTCTGAGTCCACATCCAAACTTGTGACAGATACAGCTGACACGATGGACTCCAGTGCAGCTGGAGTTCTCTGCATGGTACATGTTACATACTAGCTATTTAAGAACAAGAAATACTTACCTGAGGCCATACCACTGCATGGAAAACTGCATCAATCTCTTCCACACTAAAGCTGTAGGTCTCATAATCAGAAAAAAACTCTGCCACAAGCTTGAGTCCAAGACGTCTCAAATTCTTCAGTGGATTAATCAACCGAGGTTGGATCTGTAAAAAGAAAACAAAACAAAAAAGTAAGACCTTTGCAGAACAACTGCTAACTACTTCTTCTGAAATTAAATACAGCAATTCATTGACCACAGATACAACCTCTGCTGGAACTATCACAATGTTCTCCTGTTTTCTCCTGTAACTTGTTCACAGTAGCAATCTACCTCCCACAGCTGACCTAATTTTTTCTAAGGGGTGCCTGTCCCTGCACTTAGTTACACAGGACTCCTTTAGCTCATGCAAATCCATGCTGACAGGTTTGAAGTAGTATCTGCCCTTTGTGGACAAAACGCAGAAAGCTACAACACAGAGTTACAGCCCTGGCACTTAAGCAATTGTGTTTTACACAGGAAAGGACCCAAATCAGCTCTTGAAAGTGAAGATGTACTTTGCACATTGAGATCTACTGGGAAGAAAAGAAATCAACAGACAAGGAGAAAGGGGAGAATAGAGAAGGCAAGAATGTGAATCACTCCCTCCAACAGTGTAGGGTGGGGGGGAAACGGCATTTGGTTGCAAGAACATGCTTCCTGTACCCATTTAGCACTTACATTCCATAGTCTTTCTTGGGGAGAATATTTCATCAGCCACACAGCTAATCATGAAGTTATTCGCACACTGCTGCCTTCTGATTCTTCTCCCAAAGAAGAGTGTTGACTTGAGTAACCTAAATTATTTCCATACTGTGCAATGCAGTTCACAGCACAAACACAAAGCAGCTTCATAGTGCAGAGGTACTGAACTCCAGTCTCAGAAACAACAGAGCCATGTCAGTGCAAATAAAGGCCACTGTCCGAGACTGGAGCTACATCTTGGGTTCCTCAGGGCCTCCAGTACATATCATGATCACACAGAATAAACACCTATATCTCTTATTTTGCAAAGCAGCTTTGGTGTCAAAGCCTCACTAAAGACATCACAACTTTTTTTATTTGATGTACCTATGGACTTCTGAAGACGCTACCCTCTACCATGCAACACACTGGTATACTCCTTTTGCACTCAAAATCACAGGTAAAAAGACAAAAAAGAAACGGTGGAAAAGGAACCAAACATGCTGTTGCCCAAGACCTCCCAAGCTGTGCTGAATGTGTGCTAATGGTGTGCAATCAGCTTCCAGGCAGCAAATGAGCTGCTTGAAGGGCCAAAGAAAGCACAACCAGGCTGCTATTGCTAACAGTGACCTCCAGCAAAATAATTTTGGGTCTCCCACTGTTCATTTGCCATAAGAGCAATCCTCAAAGATCAAGTCTTTGAGAGTACAAAGAAACTCAATACTGAACACAAACAGCAGAAAATGGTAAATGAATAACTTGACTTAAAATGGTCAAAGTTGACAATCAACTCCCCAGGCAGTATCAGCCTGTAATAAATTACTCTCAAAGAATATATTCTAATCATTAGCCAAAATAAACAGATTTCTCACACTCTTCCTTGAGCTTTTAACATCTCATGGGCTAACGAAGTGGCAAATTAAGTTCAGACAAATGACAGACTATCACTCCACATGTTACACAACGATGACAGGACTACTATAGTAACCCTAGCAAAATGTGACTATCCCAGCAATGAATGAAGCAGCTTTTAAAATTCCTTTCCCAGTTTAAAACATGTAGGCACATACAACCCATTGCTTAAGTCAGACTGTGGGATGCTGTCCTAAAATTTGATCATCCTCATCATAAATGAAGACAGTCACAGGGTTCTGTGCAGGCAACTACGGGAGCTTGGATGCTGCCTAAATGCAAAGGCTTGCTTTGTTTGATGGATTGTTTTCAAGACAACTTCTAACCTCAAATGCTCACAGATGGGTCTTGGCAAGAACACACACAGTGACAAAACATTCATTACCTAACACCACTTGCTCAGTCCATCATCACGTGATTACTTTCAACACACCACTTGCTCAGTCTATCATCTCGTAATTCCTTTCAGCACGGCAGCGACAATGATGACTGTGCAGTTTGCTTGTTTCTCACCTAATATACGATCATGCTCTGTGCTGGACTAGACTCAAGCTTTCCTTTTCCTATTTGGATTGAAGCCTGGCAAAGGCACCAGTTTCAGAAAGACAGAGAAGCCTGGCTCATAGCTTCCAAACAGCTGGCAACAGACACCCTGAGCTATCTGGGCTATTGCTCAGGGATCTCTGCACTGCTCTCCTGGACACAGGCAAGCAGTAAGCCAACATGCCCTATTTTAGGGGAGACCAATCTTTAACAGAATGTTTTCCTCACCTGACCCTTTCTGCATGTACAGCTATTGCACAGCAAATAAAAAAAAAACCCCACACTTGTAGTGCTCTGCAGATACCTGGCTGAGACCCAATTGTGACACTGGATTCTCATGACTACTCCTGATAGAGAGCTGAACACGCTTCTAATGCGCTAAAAGCATGGCTCATAGCTATGCTCTCCCTGTGTCCCCTGGCAGGAGACAATCACTGTAGATAACCACTGTGATCATCCACAATGCTGAGCTCCCCTAGGGTCTAGCACTTCTACAAAACACCTCAAAGACAAGTTTTGCTCTCAAGTCCTCAAGCAAGGAACTTTAAATTCTCTCCTTGCAGCCAAGAAGCTACACCTTTAAGGTCAATTTCAACTTCCAGCTATAAGATCTTGCTATGTCCTTAAAACAAATCATTTACCTTTTCCTCATACTCATCTGTCCACAGAGCGGGCAAGTAGCAATGCACAGAGATCACCTCCAACTCTCTCTTCAGTAACTCAAGCAAAAACGCAGTCCAAAGCAGCTTTCTAAATATATTAACTCTGCCTGCATTGCCTGACCCCTGTAGCACTTTCAGAAAAGTATCACTGGCCTTTATTTTGACAGATATCTAATTGCTATGTTTCACTCCATGCTGGCATTACACTTATCTTTATCTGAACTGCTGAAGGTGTGTGTACATGTGCAAGCTAAGGGGAAGAGGAAAGAAAGAAATTAAATTTACTTTTTTTTTTATATATATATATTGTACCTTCTCTCTTTGCTGGAGGATACAGGATACCACAGCCGTCATGCAGAGCAGAATCTGTAGAATTTCAGGCAGGTACTGATGGATCAAATGTCCCATGTTTTTTAACACAACTTCAAGACCATTGAAGAGGCTATGCTGCCGCCCAAGAGGCAGGACTTTAGCTAAGTCCAGCTCTGACATACTTCGAAGCACTGCAGTCTGGCAAGGCCCTGCAATAGGCAAAGGGACAGCAAATCTAGAGAAGCACAATGAAGACACCCAGTACAGAAATTAACTTTCAATGAAAAATAGTATAATCTGGCCCTAAATTACAGTTCCTCACATTCAGCTTTTTAAATAAGGACAGTGTCCTGGTATTGGCAGGGATAGAGTTTATTTTCTTCCTAGCAGCTGGTATAGTGCTGTGGTTTGGATCTAGGATGAGAACAATGTTGATAACATGGTTTTAGTTGTTGCCAAACAGTCAAGGACTTTTCAGCTTCTAATACTGACCTACCAACAAGAAGGCAAGGGGCACGCAAGAAGCTGGGAGGGGGGACAGTCAGGCCAGCTGACCCACACTGGCCAAAGGGATATTACATACCATATGACATCATGCTCCATATATAGCCATGGAGTTGGCCAGGAGGCAGGGCAGCTCAGGAACTAGCTGAGCATCAGCTTTGGGTGGTGAGGAATCGTGCTGTTCATCACTTGTTTTGTATATTCTATTACTATATTTATTATTAATCATCCTCCCTTTCTGTCCTATTAAACTGTCCATATCTCAACCCACAAATCTTACTTTTTTTTTTTCTTTTCTTTTCTTTTTCCTTTCCTGTTCTCTCCCCCATCCCGCTGGAGGGGAAGAGTGAGCAACTGGCTGTGTAGCTGTTTTAGCTGCCTGACAGATTAAACCATGACAGACAGTTCTAGGTCTCCATCTCTCTGCGACACTCAAGACATCTCCCACTGCTACAGTACCAGAGCCCTTTACAACCTCTGCTTATTGCTATCATATGCAGGCTAGCCTACAATGCCAGTGATTGCTCATTCCTGGCCTGCTACAGCTTACTTGCACAGCTGTGGCAAGTCATTCAGTTTTTCTGACCTTGGACCTGTAAAACAGAGCAATTGTGCTTTGCAAAGTAAAGCTCAGGGGAAGGCCAGTCCTTATTAAAATTTTACTTTCATCCTTTCATCCTTCCAAGGCACTGTTAGAGACAAACTGAAGCACATAACAGTACTAAGCGTATTTATCCTCCCACATCTCTACAGGTCAGGAAGTACCATACCCCCAGGATCTACTGCCTGTACCTACCATCACTGAATTGCTTCACAGCTTCAAAGAGCAGATCCAAGAACATCCGTATCTCTTCTGGCAGTGAGCCAGCAAGAAATCGCAGAACGATCGACATGCGAGTCCCTGCTGAAGACTTGCCCTGTGTTTTGCTCCCCGTTTTGTTTCTCATTCTGCCATAGAGAATTCTTCAAAAGCCAAAAAGAGGTTGCATTAGCTTTCAGCAAGCCCTCTGTTTCCTAGTCACTTATTCTGCAGGAGAAACTCCATTTCATTTAAAAACATTCCTTAGTGAGAACAAACTGAGTGGAAGTTCCCCCTTCACAATATCCACTGAATTACTACACAGTGCCCAAAAACATCCCAGTGAAAGATCAGCTTCTGCTACTACAATAGAAGCTTTGCTGGAGACTTCAGGTATAAAACCAGAATACCTCCAGGCTAGCTTGAGGGCAGCTACTGCTGAAGAAGCAATGTGCATGATAACTTGCATCACCGTATCGTAATAAAAATACATGGTAATACGTGTAAATTGAAATGATCTCACTGTAAGCCTTAGAAGAAAAAGTATTTACCAAAATGCTGTTCTTAAAGAAAACACTATTTGCATAATGCATTACATAACTGTGTTAATAAGGAAACCATACAGAATATCACAAACTAAGTAATCAAACTATACCATTAACCACAGGTTTATGTCAACTGTTCAAAATGAGCAGTAGCAGCATGACATCTCTGCTCATGGTACTTTGACATGAAACCTTTAAACCCACACTTCATGACACACCTCATAAGAACAGGGATGAGATCTGGTCGATGTTCCATTTTTACTACTGCAGTCTCCTCAGAAATACTGAAATGGACTATTTCTTCTTTAAAGCTCTTGTCCTCTAGTAGTCTTTGCAAGTTCTCCCTGAGAGTAATAAGCATTATTTGAGAACAGGCAGAGGTTGCTAAAATAAACATACACACACACACACACGCGTGTGCACGTCTGTCTACTTACCTATCTAATCTATGCTGCATATAAAATACTAAAGTAGTACTATGTTCCCACCCTTTTATCAGAAAATATTTTAAAAGCCAGCAAGTTCAACCTAATTACATAGGAAAGTGCTTCCTGGACACATTCTGAAGAGATTATTCAACCACAAATTACAGTTTTATGCTGTCACCTTCTCTAAGTAGTTATGAAGCAACAGTACAAAAGACCTCTTTTTCAAAAGATGCAACTACTAAGCACACACTCTTCTGGAGTGTTGAATGGAAGTGTTGCCATTTTCCTGTAAACAAAAAAGAGACACTGACCCACCTCAAGACCTTATTTCCTGTTTTAAGTAGGACCAAAATTCAAATTTATACACATTTTCAACAAACTCAGGCAAGGGTCTCTCTCTGAGGCAAGTGACCCAAGCAGGCTTCTGACAAGACAGTAGGCTCATTCACCAATACTAAAATAATATAAAAGCTTTTACCTGTATGGCAGTAGATGAGGATGCTTGTATGTCATTATACAGTCAAGAGCTATTCTCTGTACATTCTGGTCTTGATGGGACAGTAACTGCACATGACAACAGAAAGAAAATTAGTCCCTATCTAGAAGACAGAAGTACACACTGAAAATAGTGGAACAATCCAAAGGTTCCAAGCTCAAGCAGGTTTTAGAGTAATTTATGAAATGGAAACAGAATGCATGTGTTGCCAGTATAAAGTCAAGATGTGAATACATAACTGTCACTCATAAAAAGCAGATATGGTTGCTGTACTTCATATATACTTTTCTCCCTTACCTACACAGAATAGTTGTAACATTTGGTTTTTCATAATTGTCTTTTGGACCACTGTCAGCTTGCATTTTCACCCTCCAAAACCAGTTACAAGTTGTGTGTCTGGGAAGACGGCATTAAAAAGCATCCCAAGACACCTGTCTGTCTTTCCTGTTACAAACACAAAACACTTGATATGCAAAGTGTCATTGAGATTTGCCCTCTCTCAAAGATGACTGACTCCTCATAACTTAGGTAATAAGAAACACAGATCATTTCCCCAAGCAGCATCCTTATCAGTTCTTCAGTCTCCTACTAAACAGCACAGGCTAGAATGAACAAAGATCACTTCGCCATGATGTCCCTATGCCAGATGGACACACCAGCCATGGCAATACATATGCCAAGACACAGAAATGGCAAACAGTTAAGTGAAGAAGTCATCTTATCTCCTTATGTCACGCTGTTCTTCACACACTGTTTTGACCTGTACACATCTGTTCAGTATTTTCCTAAGAATACATGCAAGCAAACACATGGACTGATTCTTTTCGTAAGCAAACCTCTGAGGTTGCCTGAAATTGACCGGATGTTCATTAGATTCTCAAATTTGGGGACTAATGAATGGACCTTCCAACTCCCACACTGGGTGCCAGGTGAAACCCAGGGAACTAACAGGTTTCTACCATTTATTACGGTTCTACAGCCCACTGACCACAGCCTCAGAGAACACAAATTGGGAACAATTAGAGCATACTCCAATGATCTGAATAAATCCGTAAGTCGGGAACCAACAAAACCCAGAAAAATTAATAAAATACCCTTTTAAGGAGCCTAGGATAAAGACTTAGAATCCCTCTTCAGAGCCATATTTTTGACAATTCCTTCAGGGAAATCCCTCAAAAAGGAATCTTACCAAACTGAATATTCTTCAAGAAGAAATTCTGTTTTCTTTTTTTTGATGTAAAATGATCTGTTGTTCACACTGATCATAGTCTCTGCAGACACAACACTGCAGGACAAGGACAAATCTCCTTGGTTCTTCCCCAAGCTTTGGATTCAAATTCCTCTTCCAGATCCTGTGCAAGTGGAACAGATTCCCTACACAGCCACTCCTCCACTTTGCCAAAGACTACTACTTGTCTGCTGCCAAATCTGTTTACATGAGCCACTCCTGGCAAACTAAGCCAGGTATCTCAAGCAGGTCTTTGCTAAAGAGGCTCATTTCAAGTGAAGCCTGCTAGGAAGCCCTCTCAAGGACAGTTCCTTTTTCAGCTATCGTGGCTGGGTTCAGAAAACGACAGATTTCTGCAGTCTCAGACGCTGCATTCAAGTAAGAATCAACTCATTCATCAGCAACAATTCTAAAAGCAAGCAAACAGCATCACCTGGGTATACAATGCATTCAACTTCTCCTGCAGATACAATGCACGAGGATTTGAGAATTTAGAGAAAACTTGTAAGTGGGCTATTAGTTGCCTGTAAAACAAAACAAAACAATTATTTTTTAAAACGATCAGAAGAGACAACCCTGCATCATCATTAACCAATGGGATTAACAACAAAGAAAAATAAAAAACCAACTACAACACAAGAGGATCTCAAGTCTACAGGCCTCCATTTCAGAGACACAGCAAGAGGTATCCTGTTCCCTCTCCTAAACATCTCCTGCCAGATGTCACTTCACTGCACAGAGAAGGCCATTTCCTCAGCAGTACTAGATAGGCTCAGCTTTTGATGAGAGAGGAATACAAACAGTAAAGATGCCACTTCTCTCTGCCAGCCCAGCCTAGAATACCAAACAGGAGAATTTACCTCTCTATTTATTTACTTGTTTTTAACTGGTGCCCATTTCACTCCTATCACTGTGAAGGGATGCATGTAGCCACAGACCGTGCTGGACTTATGCTGGGCTGCAAGCACAGATAGGAGTCAGTTCCTCTAGAAGCGTCTGTGTTACCTCTCATCTGCCCCAGCTCCACTTT
Source organism: Aramus guarauna (assembly GCA_013400195.1). Lineage (NCBI taxonomy): Eukaryota > Metazoa > Chordata > Aves > Gruiformes > Aramidae > Aramus > Aramus guarauna. Next base: position 575,438 of record VXBL01006098.1, on the reverse strand, counting down.
ACGGAGGGGAAGAGACATGACTAAGATAAAGAAGGTGCGAGGTCTCCTCCATCAAATGCGCTGTAGGGCTGCCAGAGGCTGTCCTCATCCAGATGTTTTCCCTAGTAGTTTACACTAAACTCTCCAGACACTCAGCTGGGCTCAGCCAAAGGATGAGTACAAAACTTTATGGCAACGCCATGCTGAGCTTGGGGCAGACGTGGGTCCTCCCTTTGCCTCAGCCAGACCTCACAGGGTGCAGCCCCTGGAGAGCTCTCCTGTCCTGGTACAAGCATGACTGCACGGACTGTCCAGGACAAAGAAGAAGGGAGGACACTCTTGAACTCATTAACACACCTCTGGTAATTCTTTATGCTTTTGTTGTTGCTACTGGGAACTAATGTTTCCACTTCAGCACACGGACATTTTGAGATGGAAGTTTAAAAAAAAAAAAAAAAAAAAGAAAAAAGAAAAAAGAAAGAAATCTTGGACTCTGTGACTGTATTTTAATTGCTGCTAACTTACAGATACAAGCCACAATCTGGCAACAAAATGAAACACCTGTAAGACACCTGGGATTAAATGACAATTCAGGTTACATATCAAATACTTTTCACGTTCCAACGTGTAAGGTGATATTTTGATGTTCTGTCATTACAAGGGCCATCCTTTGCAGAAAAAGTGACAAAATACAAATCTTTGTAATGTATTTGCAATAGACATTTGATAGAAGTCATCAGAGTAAAAAGACTCTGATTACAGAAATTGTAGAGAATTCATACAAAGAATCACTTTCTCCATGTATTCAGCACTGCAAACAATGACATTACAACACCATGTAGCTTGAGTCTAAAACACCACCAAATAAAAATCTTTGTCCCTAAGAAGACCAGGACCAAGATTTGTAACACATAGGCAATGGCAGAATCCCAATATTAAAATATCTAAATGAATAGTCTGATTTTCCAAATTGTTTAGCAATGTCCACGGTTTTAAAAGACCAACAAATACACACAAAGAAACCAAGGGAACGCAGGTACAATGGCCTCCAAAAACTTCAGAATACCGCATAATTTTTGCTGAAAATAAGACAAACCACAGACTGTCAGAAGGTAATGAGATAATGACAGAGACTTGGGAGGGTCTTTGGGATGTTTAGCACTGTGCAGGCACAGTTTCTGACTCTAAAGTGCTTATAATCCACTGAAAAATTAAGTGCAAGCAAAAGAAGAAAAAGGAATATATATGTATATCATCTCAACATGAGCTGCTGAATCTGCCTTTCCTTGAAAGCACTAGCAAGAGAAAATTAAAAATACTTACTTAGCAGCAGCTCTTCTTGTTTTCTTTTTTGGTAGTCCTACAGTAATTGGTTCCCCTTCTTCCTTTTCTTCTTCCTCCTCCTCCTCCTTCTCCTCCATAGCAACATCATTCACACCTTCACTGGATATTTCCTTTGCTGCTACTGTACCACTAGCTTTCTTTCTAAGATCCTGAGATGGAGCCACTAATGAATCTGCTGGGTAGTACTCATTTCTATGTTACAAAAAAAAAAAAAAAAAAAAAAAAAAAAAAAAAAAAAGAGAGGAAGGAATTAAGAAGCATAGCATTTTTCAGGGTCTCAAGGGAAGAACAACTAGAAACTCCACAATCCACCACTCTCATTATTAATGGCACTGCGTCTTGGGATGCTTTAATGTCCAAAAATTCCCAAAGAAGCGTATTTCAGCAAGTATATATGCTGCTTTGCCTACAAGTTGCAGAGGTATAAGGCAGTGACCAAATACGCTAAAGGAGACTGGCAGTACCTGGCGGAGAGAAGAGAAACGTGAATCACTAAATTACTAGAGGTCTGTAAAAAGACTGTGTGGAGGGTGTGGGGGGTTGTGCTTGCTTGAGTGAGCAGGTTAACAGTGAGCATGGCAGCGTGGGAGCGGGGAAACTAACCTACTATGGTATGGTTCAATTCTTCCAGGAAGGCATGTAAAACATTGGCTTTCTAATCATAGAAAAGGAATATCAGAAACCTTCCCCTGCCATGAGATCACATCTACCCTGCATGCATCATACTATCCAATACATGAACGCATGCAAGCACACCACTGCTCTTCCTCCAGGGGCAGGAAATTGAATCAGCTTCTATCAAAAACAGTATTTTCCCCATCTTGGGGGAAAATATTCTGGTCTGCTGCAATTCCAAATTAAAATGTATTTTCATTTTTTTAAAAAAGGGAACTTTATTTCCACTGAATTCACTCCCTAATGGAGTAACGAGGCTGTGACAGTGGCAAGTCAGTAAATGCAAGACTGAGCAGCAGAAACGTACTGCCAATTTCATTTCAACCTGCTTCTTGTGTGATGTTTCTAACAGAATCCACATTTCAATCAAAAGGTTATCTTAACTGGAAACAGACATCTCACCAGTCATGCATTCAGGAAATAAAGTCTATAATGAGATAGCCATAGTATTTCTGTAGTAGCTCAGAACACACTGAAAGCAGTGTCCTTTCAACTGAAAAATAAATCTTACCTAATAAATCTCAAAAGAAGTGGGGAAAGTTCCCTTGACCTAGGCTCCACTCGGTCTGGAAATTTATCCAGTGCTTTCCACAGTAGAAAACGGAAGTTTGTGTGGTCCAGGCGCTCGCTGCAATCTGTTCTAGTCCTCAACTGCTCCAGGAAGACAGTCCCCACCCCTCCTTCTGGCATCTTCTCGCTTTCTGTCTCAGCAATGCTTTCCTCCTGTTCATCTAGTTCATTTTGTAGCTCCATTTCTATAGAACAGATGAAGAAAATCTCTTCTGGTTACTTCGTAATTGCCAGTAGCACTGTATCAGTCTCCCGATAGGAAAGTAATACTTTTGGTGACATATACCTGTTCAGACAACCGTATTTAACACTGACCTGAAAGACTCACATTGCTTAGAAAGTATTCTAGAATGCCCTACAGCCCTCACATGCCTCAATCTCAATTCTCTTGAAAACAGAGAAGACCACAAATGACTGTGTGCTCATGGCTCTATCATGAAATCATACATTCCACACACCCATAGGTAAACCTCAAGAGCACACCTAAGACACTGCTTGCAGGAATTTCACTGAATCTATGGAGCAGGAAGATCATCAGACCCATTATACAGGTTTTGTCCTTGTTCCTGATCAGTCTGGGCAGAGCCAGCCTTAAGCAGGGACAAAACTGCTGCATGGCTTCCCACAACCTGCAACTCCCTCTTGTAATGTAGGTGCCTTTTTTAGCTACTTCTTGGTGTTTAGGACAGGAGACACAGTTTTCTCCCAAGCCTCTCCATTCCTGCCCTGGACATGACATTGGCTGTCAAGAACCCTGGTTCTGAATTCCCCCATCACACGTAAATTTGGGGCACACAACACAGGCATTTACAATTAGCTGGGTTACTGTCATAACAATGTTTAGGAGCTGTGACTTACCAGCATAGGTAGCAGCCCTCTCCAAATGTTCATATAAGACCTTCCAGAACTGTTTATTCTCCATTTCCTTTGCATGAGAACTAACAAAGCATAAGACAGCATGAAATTAAAAGGAACGAGAGAAAAAAAAAAAAAGCCATGCGTCACTAGGCAAGTTAACAACACAATCAGAGGCTTTGATCACTGCTTTAATGTGGGTGTCCGAAGACAGGACATCTGCACAGCTGTAGCATTTCCTTGCCTTATTCATGGATCCCAAATGTGAATTGTTATTAAAATAATCTGGTTGTATCTCATGACTTCAAATGAAGTCAAATTAAGCAAAAATGTTCTCAAGCTTTCTACCGACTTCTGTACAGCAAAATCATATAGAACCAAAGAAAGAATTAGCATGGACGTATCTTTTGAAGAGCTGGTTTAACATTTTTTTATTAATTCACTAGTTTGAAGGGGAAAATCCCATCCTTTTTAATCATACAACAGAGGGGGAAAAAAGCAAGAAGATAAAGTCATGCTGAAAGCAGACATTGATTTTGGTATTTAGCTCAGCTGTTACTATGATGAGTCTTCCCTACTCTTTAGTAGGATTTAGTTTTCCCAGTAAGGACAGAAAAGTCAGACACGGGGAAACTGAGAAGGACTTCTTGCTCCGTTTAGCATTTGTGAAACACTAATCAAATCTTGCTACTTTTGACTCAAAACTCTGATGTTATTTCACTATATTTGTTGCAAGTTCCCTTTAATAGTATAAAAAATGAGAAATTAAGTTAAAAAATAAGTCTACACAGGTTGTGATTTGAGAGATCAAATGTGTTTCAGAAGATTTCACATGAAGGTTCTCATGCACAGATCTCTCCAAAATGGACATTTTTACCCCAGCTTTTGTTCACAGAACAATGGAAGGAATTTTCCAGATTGCAGCATCTAATTGCATATACTCACATTATGAGTTCAATTACAGGATCCCAGAGAGGGCTGAAGTTAATATAAAGCATTCCAATTAAATACCGAAGAGGTACCTAGAATGACATACAATACCATCTTGTTGAGATATAAAAAACAATAGTTAAAGACCAACCAACCTCCTTTAACCTTTCTTCCTCTCAAAGAGGAACCTTTCGTCAAGGAAGTTCTCAGAAGTACTACAAGTAATGAAGCAAGTAACACACATCATTCCTTGTCTTATAGCTGCATGAGGAAATCTAGAGCCCATTTACCATAAGCTGCCCTGAAACCTCGTCACCACACCTACATGCCATGCATGTGCAAAAACCAGTTCAGTACAGCAGATGATCTGGATGCCTGCCTCCCTCTTGAACTTCAGGGCTGCCATAGCAGCATTAGGGACATCAGAAAGAGGGAAGTGTGCCCTGAGGAGTCTTCCTTGCACTAGGCCAAGAAGCATGTCCTCTGGACTGGCTCCTTGCTGATCTACATGCAGTAGGACTGACCTACAACCCTTCCTCACAGGAGCTTACAAGTCAAGGTTAAAAAAAAAATAAAAAAAAATTATACAGGTACAGCAACAGCCAGGAAAATAATTTAAAAAAACAAAACCCTCCCACCAAAGCCATGATCATTTAACTAGCAAAACTGTGACCCTTCCAACATCTAGAAAACAAGGTGTCCTCTAGCTCAGCAGCAGTGGAGATTCAATAGTCACAGGCATACAAGATTTTCACCCTGCAGCAGATCCAGAAGCTAGGCTCTCCAACAGCCAATAGGAACCCTATCAACATTCAACTATGCTGAGGGTATGGCAAGGTCATGATTTTAAATTTGCTCATGGCTCACTTCTCCCTGGAATCATTTGCCTTCCTTTCCATTATAGCAAAAACCTGATTTATCTGGTTGTAGGCCATTTATCTAGATACCTCTGTTGTTCTTCTAAATAGCCAAGAGAACACTATAGTCCAAACGACAATGGGAGCTGTGATCCCTACTAACAAGTACATTTTCTAAAACCTAATATGGGAGCTAATTGATTTTTTGATGAACTCTTATTAAAAACTCTGCAATCTATGTGATGGAATAAGAACATTCTCTTGGAATACAGTAAAGTGACAACTGCTTTTTGATAATAACTACTTACCTCCTGCAAAGATCCACTTGGTATTGCAGACTGCACTATATCACATCTTAGTTTCCTCAAATGGAGAAGCTTCTCTCTGTAATCATTCACTGTTGCTGGCACAAGTTCTGCTTGGAGCAATATGGCAAATACTGTCTGGAGTTCTCCTGTTCCACCACTCTGAACAAACAAGTGACATGCATTTTGTTAGAGTATCCTTTTCTCATTGAAAGGTATTTCAACAAAACTACACAGAGTCCCAGCCATTCTGGACCACAGAACAAAGTCAAGAGACTTGCTCTGGTTTCCACCACTTCAGGATCAAAACTCATGCATTTGAAAACATCAGGAGGCAGCGGAACAGAGAGATAAAACTGTAATGTGAAAGCACAAAAGCACAGGACAGCCTCTGCCAGAGATATGCTTTGTTTCTGTGAAGTGGAAAACAGTCTACACACAACAAATACAGATGTTTTTGAAATGTTAAATGAAAAGGTTTAGCCCTACCTCAACCTGTGTAGAAGGTGGATTCTCAAAATGGTTTAGAATTCGGACAGTCAGTAGTCGGACCTATCCAAAGTAGAAACACAGGTCAGAAGCATGCAGGAGAATGCAGGCTACATTAAGTGGACACATACACGCCTACCCAGAGGTTAACGTTTTTGCACAGGAGGCTGATTTCACTAGGCTCCTCCCGGAGTTGAAAAACAGATGAGCTCCTGTAGTCTAGCAGGTGATTCAGAATGAATATCTTGGGTTCCTGCTCCGATTCACCTCTAGGGAAGAGGCAAGCCTCTCAGAGCTCTGTTAACCCATGCCCCATGGCACCCTCTCAGAAATGGACATAGTCCTAAACAGACAGTATGGAAGTAATAGCTTTACACAGTCTCATGTTTCTCCTTTCAGCCTTTGTCATTTAACTCAGCTTACTTAAATTACATTATTAAAATACAAATTATCTTGCAGATGCTCAAAAAAGCAGATTACCTTGGAAACACCAGTGGAAATATTAGGATGCAACTTCTCAAACAAGTCCATTAGGTTTCCTTGGGAAAGGGGTTCCTGGCAGCCACACAATGACAACCTTGTGTAATAGAGATCAGCCAACAGCAATGCAGAGGGGTCTGAAGGGAACATGCTAAAACAACACAGTGTTTTATTAGCATACAGAGAGCACTGCAACAATACAGATATTTGAAAATAAGGCAGTAGTGACAATGACAATATTAAGAGAAAATTCCACATGATTTCAGGCTCTGCTGGCACCAGCAGGCCAGTGAGGTCAGACTTCACCAGCATGCTGGCTTGCAACCTCAAAGTCCAATTACCTATGACAGCCCAAGAGGCATGAAATTCCTCCTTTGTACTAATCAGGCCTGTCAAGTTGAGGCTAGCAGGCTGGACCCACACACACACAGCTGCAGAAAACAAATCTGCATTGGTCAGACAAGGGCTACTGCTATTGTCCAGGTGTCCTGTCAGCGATCAACTTCAACAGAAAATAGATAATTCAGGCTTAGGTGAGACACCAGGAATCCTCCCTCCCCACAGGGAAACCTCCTCCTGCTACCTAACATCCCTCACACTAAACGAGTTTCATAGCCCTGGTCCAAAGCTGGCAGAAAAGCACTAGACTGGAGCTTGCTGCCGAGACTTCCTGCTTGATCCGGGCAAATCGTTTCATCTCCATCATGCCTCATGGGCACCACAATTTTCTAACTGGACAGGACGTTTTGAAGCTCAAGCCACCAAAGACTTGAGATGCTCCAACTCAGCAGTGATGGGAGATGACAAGTTCAGCAGGATTTGCTGGAGAAAGACCAGCAGAGTCCCTCGATCCCTCCAGCCACTCAGTTATGTGTGCTAATTATAAGTAGAAGAAGTTAAAATAAATAAAATGGAGCATACAAAAGCACACACATGGGTATGTAAGGACATGGTGGAATCCCAACGCCACCAACGGACTGCAGAAGCTCAGGCTTTTGACCCAACTCAGAATGTGTTGTTCCTGTCTCTTTTTATCATTATAATGTAACACAGTTACTAAGCATAGTGCTCCCAGGCAAAGCTAGAAGCAACATTTTTAATACACTACCCTCCAGTGGTCTAAGAAAGCTTCAGTTTGCAGAGAAAATGCCACTGAACAAGCACTACATCTACCTGGTTCTCCAAACAGTGCCTACAATGTTGCTGCCTTACATAACCACAACAGTGAAGCAACATGCCAGCATAACAGAATAGGCAACACACAAAGAGGAATTTTACAAGCCCCTACATAAAGGCAAAGTCAACTCTTTGCTGTACCAAGGAGAATCATGAAGGATCACAGAACACGCAGAGTTTACTTACGTCACCAAGCTCTTGACACGCTCCACAGGTAAGAAATGTAGTATTTCAGAAGACTCTGCCAAACTAAGAAGAGTACTTACAGCTTGGCAGGCCACAAAGAGGCTTCCTGGAGCAGAGAGAGAACAAGAACAGTCTGTGTATTTACTCAGGTCTCAATGACTTGTGTTTGCATGGTGCTTGCCCATCCAGAAATGGATGGAGCAACAGAAATAGGCTAACATATGGATCCCAGAATTAGCATGTGCATTTTCTAACCATTATCGTAACCCATCAAGGAAATGCTCCTCTGGCTACCAAAGTAAGGGCTTACTCCAGCAAGCTAGCATTGACAGCTGTGAGCAGCTCCCCATTTGCCTCTGTTTCCACGTAAACAGAGAACAGAGATCTAGAGCTAAGCACTGTTGCAGGAGTCTCAGACAGCTCTATGCTACAAATGGCACTCAGAAATAGAGAAATGCTGCTCAAATTGATATGACTGCAGCAAAATAGAAGCAAAAATATGTACTGATGCTACCACACAGATGCCTATACACTCTAGCACTTCAGCAATGCACTACCGTATGAGATCTTCAAGGCTGTCCCATGTACTTAAAGACTGAATACTTGTTACGGAATGGAAGGCGAGTTTGCTCAATTTTGTTACATCAATCACATCTCCTTCCTAAACCTCTCAGCTTCCTTTAGAGACGGAAGGTTTCCCAGAAGCACAGGAGAGCCAAAGTCCTTCCATGCAAGAAACAGGAAGGGCCATTCCTTTCCCCTGCCACCCCTAAGTTAGCAAGTAGGTTGTTTAAAAAAGTTAAAAAATAAGTCCCCTCTCCTTTGTCTCTTCCCAAGCAGAAGAAACGCTATTCCTAAATCAGGCCGATTGAAGAAAGTTTTTAAAGGATGTAATTTTCTTACATGCTGCCATTTATTTGTCATTTATTCCTTTAAAAACATCCCTCTATTCCAAGTTGCTTAATTCTCTAGGTGTGTGCCAAATCCTGCTCATCATTAACCTCCATAAGGAGCTCCTCAAAGAGAAGAGAAGAAACTGGAAGTAATGGCAGGAAGAAGCTTTCTGCATATGCAGTGTAAGGGCACAGTTTCCCAAACTGTGATCTGCATACCATTTGGTAGTAGTACTTCTGTGCTGGACAAACATAGCAGTTCCCACCTCACTATAGACACACTTATATGATCAATGGGGTAAACACTCCTATACAGGCAGCCGGGTACATACAGCTGCCAGGGGTAACTCACTGTTGCTCTGTCCCAGTTCGCAAGCTTGCTTCCCTGTACTCCACAGCAACTGTAGAAAAACACCCATTTCTGAGACTTGCACTTTGCCTCCAGCTACAGAGGCCACACAGATCAAATAGGAAGCACAGGGTTGGGGTGTGCCTTGCACAGGCAGTGAGAGGAAACTGAAGTCCTAGTACAAGGTGAAGAATTGTTAAGATAATGGATCTGGAAAGAAGGCCAGAAGATGAAGAAAGTGTCCAGGAACCCTAGTTTGGGAGGAAGGTGAGGAAAGCCAAGCAAAGAAGAGTAGGATGGGGCAATAGGAGCAGGAGTGTAACTCTGAGGTTGCATTTGTTTTCTTTACTCTAATGGGCAAAGGAAGAAAAAGCAACGTGCCACTTGTACACACAAACAGAGCTGGAGCAGATCTGCTACTACTGCCACCAAAGATGAGGCCCAAGAAAAGAAAGTCTGGGTATTCCTTTTTTAGAAAAAGTACATTGCCACTAAAATAACAATGACAGCACGCAAACCCTGCAAACAGGATAGAAGAAAGGGATAAATCAAGAAGGACCATGCTTGATAAAGACTATTAGAGAAGAAAAAGCAACAAAGCCAACAGGTGGACACATTTAGGAATGTTAATAAAGGGATTATAAAGGGAAAAGGCCAGATTCTAGACAAGCCCTTTCAAACCAAGGAACAATGAACACTGAACCTTGGGCATTCCAATACTTGCTTATACTTTGGCACAAGACCAAATACTTGCAATCCCCCTGAGTAACAACTGCCCTGACTGATGCAAGCTAAGTTAAAACATTCTTTTTTTCCTGGCCAGAGAAGGAAGACAACCAGTGACAACTCATGCCTGAAGGAAAGATGCAACATTTTAGAATTGGTGCTGTCACTTAGATCAGAGATGGTAATGTCCCAAACTTTGCATTATAGGTTTGGAATAGACTAATTGAACCTTGTGAGTCAAAAGTCTCTCCTTCACTTGACTGCTTCAGCCTTGATCCGGTTTAGATTGATTTTCACCCTCTTTTTTCTCACTTTCTTTTCCTTCCCAATTATTTTTGTCCTCTACTTTGCAGCACATCTGCTGCCTCATTATTATTATGAACAGCAAATGCAGAATAGTTTCCTGAGGGGTGTTTCCTCCCAGGCTTTGCTTTTCTAGTTTTACTTGAGCTGGCCAATAAATCTGGATACAGTGCCACTGCTATTCATTTTCAAGCTTTGTGTCATCAGAAAAACTTCTTTATATTTTTTTTAATATATCAACAAAAAGCGAATAACCAGAAAATAACTGTAACTGACCTTTGCAGAGGCTTCCTTTGTCAATGGCTGTGAAGAGAGAGTCTATAAAACTTGTCACACGGGGCAGAATGTTTTCTTTGTCCATTGGTCTGTCCAAAATAAATGGGAAGACTTTTACCTCTACGTTACTTTGACACCTACACACACATGAAAGCTTTCTTTCACATCTAAGTTGCATCAGATTACAAATAGCTCACCCCAAGTTTGAAACCAGCAGCAAACCATTTTTGCTATTTCTGGTTCACAATTTAAGTTGTAGCATTCATTGCACCTTCTTTCCAACTATTCCTTCCATACAACAACATCATAATTACTGAAAAAAGCACTATCCTATCTAGACAGTGTGGTTTTAAAACACAGAAACTGAAATGTGTCAAGAATATCTCTATGTACTAGAATACTAAATTCAGGGAGTAGGCAATCAAGAAACTAATATTCTAATCCTGACTTTACTGTTGACTCACGGTATTTCCATACAGCATTTTTTCACCTTCTAATGTCGCTTTCCCCAAACTAGGGTTAGTAATTATTGTCCTTCCCTAGTAAAATGATTTCTGACAGATAGTGACCTAGACAATACTACAGAAATACATGACAATAGTACCTTAGAATACCCCTTACCTAATATGTGGCAGTACAACCAAGGCAGCCCAGGGCTGTGAAAGGTCAGTGATGTCCTCCTCCTCTGGTAAATGGATTAAAGACAGTACATGATCCAACACTGGTACTTCCACCTTTCCTCCTTGTCTTTTACTTGTTTGTTGCTTTGTATTAGAACTAAAAATAAAACCAAACTTTTAGTAATCTACCACTGCATATCAGAGATTGTTCCCTTTCCTTAAATGATACTCAAAATTATGTTTTTTTTTTAATTATATTTTTTCTTTTTAATGTCCTCCACAGCACAAAATATCATCTAGTCATGCTGAGGAGCACAAAACACAGCCCACAAGAAATGTCAGGTCTTTATTTCAAGTTCAAATAATATTTGTAGAAGGAAAGCCACTAGGTCTCAGTTGGACACCCTCACAACGAGGAGCACCTGGGAGTTGTCTCTGTGATTATTGTTAATAAACCAACTGGTAAAAGTTTGGGGAATTAAAGGGAATCACAAACTGCACCCAAATCAACAACCCTATCTGCAAGCAGAAATGACTGACACTACACTGGAATGTATGGCCAGGAGTACTTCACATCCCACGGACAGCAATTTTTCCATTTCACCCAGTGCTTGCAAGACCACAGTTGAAGAGCAGAGCCTATGCAACCTTCTAAGAAATATAGAAGCTAACAAAAAGACAGCATCTAGAATCACTAGAGGTTTAAGAAACAAAATTTATGAGATAAACCTCAAGGAATTAGGGTGTTTCTGATGATCAAAGCCTGTTATTTGTAAAAGCTGGATGGAAAGAGTCAGAAGTAATCTGCTCTTTATGTTCTTTGCAGATAAGATAAGCAGCAATGGATTTAAACTGCAGTAAAGGAAGTTTAGTTCACACAGTGAGAGCTGGGAAAAAAAAGCTAATCAAACACCTGTGTAACCATAAAGACAGCAAAGCACTGGCACAGACTGCCAAGGGCAGCTTGGGGATCTCCAGAATTACAGTAGTTAATAACAGTTTTGTTAGACATCTTTCCAGACTGCTTCAAGACTTGCTAATTCCATCCTAGGTAGAAAATACGCAACTAGACTGATTGGAACAATCAGCTCGACTGATTAGAACAATCGTTATCAGTAGATTTGCAATGGTCGTTCTGTGCTTGACAGTGGTTACCCCAAATCTTTCCAACAAGGCTCCAGGGGGAAAGCAACCACTTCATTGCAAAAAATGCTTTGCAGCTAGAAGCAGTCAAACTGTGCCAACACAGTGCTGTATCTGGATTAATCACATGACCTTTGGTACCCAGCTGCGCTCTATGGTAAGACTAAGGTACTCCTGCCAAGAAAGCTCCTGGACAAGACGTACGCATATAGGGAAGAAAGATGGGGCGCAGGCAGGAGGCTAGCAATGATGAGAACCTGGACTGCAGCAGTCACTACAAAGATCAACTGCCCAAGGATGCTGCATGCATCTCAGTGTAACAAATACCCATCACACACTTATCGCAACACTCGCTAGTCTTTTTATACCAGTGATAACCTTTCCAGAACAGTATCTCTTCTCAAATAATCTCAGAAAGAAAAATGGGATCCTACTGTATCACTTGGTTTGTAAATCTGTCAGCAATGCTGCCATTTACACAACTTTGGCAAATACTGGAGGGGGCAACTTTTATGTAGCTCTGCACTGCAGCCATGCGGACACATCTAGTATTTGTTAAACTTGAGAAGTCTCACCTGACAGATGATTCACTGAAAACAAGAGGATACTTTTCAAATGCCATTGAACCAATTGTAGGAGGCTCTGCTTTCACCAAAATGAGTTTAGCCAGAATTGCCATCGCCTCATCCTTTGTGAGGGCATCTGTACCAGAGAAGCAATGCTCAATGTACTGTAGAAAGCACGGAAGAAAATGCTGAAGGAGAAAAAGTCAAAGTTTGGTAAGTCTCTTTAACCATGATCAAATCCACAAAAAAACCCAAACACATGGCACCAGCCACAGAGGAACTCAAACACTCACAAATGAGCCAGCAAAGCACCAGACTTATCAGTCCTGGTGCCCCAAGTCACCAACGCAGACATCCTCTTAGCCCAGCAGGGACAGTGATTTGATGTAAAAACTCACTTTGCCCCAAATCTAGTCTCATCAGGACATTCCAGATCTCTGACTTTACTTTAACCTCCCACTCCATTTAATGAATTTGATTCCTCCCAGATCACTGGTTCCAGGACTGACCTATCAGACATCACTTATCCTTAATTTCCACTTACTTTCTCCAGAACGCCTTCTCTTCATCCCATGCATTACAAGCCCACCCCTTTAATTCCCAACAGACAAGCTTCTTTTTGTGAGCACAGATACCTGTCACCTTCTCCAACCCTGAGCACCGTTACCAAGCTTCAACACAATACCATAAGTAACCACTTTCATTCTTACCAGATCACGTCAGAAGTTTAAATAAACATGTCAATACACAAAAATGCTTCATCACACAAGGCAAGTAAACATACTACAGATTTCCCAGTTGTTCCCTTTGGCAACAAAAATAAACAATGTACACAGCTTCCACTTACTCTCTCAAATTGTTTCATTGTGAACATCGCTTCAGAGAAGTCCAAAATAAAGCGCCGTTCAAATCCACTTGCAAATACCTGCAAGAAGCAAATGAAAGGTTGACAGGAACGCGTTAACAGGAGACATTTCACAGTCAACTCTCCATTAGCCATGGGACATTTTTTCCCATTTATGAATCAACCATATTTTGAACTCTGAGACACCCAGCCTGGCTCTCTGTTCATGGCTAGCAGGCCTTGTTAGTTCAGGCACACACAGCAACACTGTTTCCAGTGACAGTTCAGGTACAGAAAAGCACAGTCCTTTTTAACAAACCCTGCTGGATCCAGGCTGGCTCTGGGCAAAGTCAGCATCTTCCCTGTGCAGCAGGCTGTAGAAACTTTACCACCTCATGGGCAGAGCCAACCTCTGCTGCTGAAGGACCCAAGGTAGGAACAGTTCTTTGAGGTACCCAGGATCAGTGCTCCTCAACACTGAGATGTGCAACATAGAAATATACACCTAGATCTCCCTTTCCCAGACCCTTCAGAGGACAAGGACAACTTCAATCCTCCTCCAGTTTAAGAGAAACCCACACAAACATCCTCAAATGTCTGAAGGACCATGCCTCCTGAGCAAAACTGGACTCATGCCACAGGCAGAACCAATCTTAGTTCAACACAAGCCAACACTGAAGACCAGATGAAATTTGATCTTTTTTAAACGATTGCAACAGTCTTGTTTTCCCACTGTAAATCACATGACATCTTCTCTTTCAAGTATTTTTTACACACACAGTACAACTATGGTCCACACTGTAAAATGCAAAATTGTAATGTACTGTAACAGGAAAACTGAACAATCAGACTCCACGGTAGCAGCTCCTGTTGATCTTTGCAACCCCGCATCTGATAGGCAAGTATGCAGCTAATCCTGTCAATGCTTCAGGTGCAATAGCAGTACTGAAATATGCCTACCCCTCGCTTTCTAAACCAAACTGCGTTTGCCTGAACTTTATTCACAAGGTTTAAGCCATGCTCACTAAATGCTTGGCAGCTTAGTGAAAAATGTACTTTTCTTTCCACCAAGTCCAACTCACTGACCTGCTTTATAATCTAAGGCAGAACATGTCCCTTATCTGTTCTCCCTTCTTTTCTCTACAGAGGCCATAGGTGTTTGAATCGCAGCCTGGTTTTCATTGCAAAGACATCTCCCACAGTGGCACTGCTACACTGACAGTCTGTGTAAAACTGTCAAGGAGTCCCAAGACCTCAGCAGACATTATTTAAGGCATTGAGCAGCTTCTCCCTCATCTGTGCAAGAAGGCTAAAGGGAACTTTATAGTATATTTCCAAGCCTGAAGTGGAATGTCCTGAAATCAGCCTGCTCTAGAGAACTTTGGAATTTCTGCTGTAAGCAGCACTCCTTGTTACCTTCTCAATAGCTTCTTTGGTCAAAGAATCAGGCAAGAAAACATTCTCGGCCAGCAGGAATGCAGAAATGGTGTTCAGCAAGGTCTTGCAGCAAGATGATGAGAGATCTGGAGTTTGTAACATTTTTATTAAAATCTGAAATGAAAGAGAGAGAACTGGTATTCATCTATGAAGATAGTGATTGTCTGGTCTGAATGACCTGGACAGTCCCTGGACCAGGAGGGCATGGTGTTCCAAGCTTCAGCCTGCAGAAATGAATCCTAATAGTCCTGTTGAAGTTTGAAGGCACTAAACCTCCATTTCAACCCAATGGGGTCAAACAGATCTGAACCTGGTAGAACTGCCCTACCATTGATATGAGGGTCTAGGTCTCCTCCACAGTGGCAGGAGCTGGTCTCTAGAAGCAGCAGCCCGCTTTCCATCTTGCTCATTTAGAGGACTACATCAGCATTACAGCATGGAGGTAAATTCTCATGGCATTGGAGAGGTAGCAATACTCACAATAAATGTCTGTGTTCACTCAACTCAAATCCTAAGCCCAGCGATGCATCAGAAATGTGTACGAGCGCTTCGGCTCTTCCATATTCAATTGGTACTTCTCTGGCACATCAGCCAAAGCGATAGTCTGACCTACCTGACAGACATCTTCAGGCAGTGAGATTTTGGATCCATTTGTATGCTCCACTAGGATCAGATAAGCTTGCAGAATCCTTTCCATCTGCTCTGAAGCCATCTCGCAGTTGGCCTTAGTTATTTTCCTCTGCAAGTCTAAGAGTGATTCCTGTTTAAACAAAAGGAAAGCAAAATGTTTCAGAGAAATGACCAGACCCTGTTTCATTTACTGCTATTTGAAAAGCATTCTAAAGAATCAACATCTGCCCAACAAACTATTGTTGACTGTCTTGTTCATATTCAACAAACTAAGTCTTGCAGAAACACTGTGTGATTCCCATTTTGTAAAAACACACATCCCAGATTCCTTGGACAGAAACACAAAATACCCTCTAAGATGAGGGTCTCATGAAAGGCCAATACATGACATACAAAATAGGAAGAGAAAGAAATACTTGGTCCCAGACCCACAATGGTATAGAAGCACCCAGCTTTCACTGGAATTATCAGAACTTAAGCACTTTTATACTTTATGCATCGTTATGCTGATGTAGATACTGAAAGCTTACTCATATCATCTATATTATACAGATAATGAAGCTGCTCTGGATCACTCCCATTAGTGCTTTAGTCCCTTTCTGTCCATAAACTGTCCATAAAGACATAAACTCCCATCCTTGACCCTATAAATTGAACTCAACTTAGAAAACCATCACAGACTATGTGAATATTTCCCCCTGAGGAAGACACCTCCATCACCCACCAGTTCCCAGAGTAAAAAAAAAAAAAAACAAAACCAAAAAATGAGCCTCATTAAAAATAAAGATAATTATGTCACCAATTTCCAAGACTTCATTGCAGTTGTTGAGTGACTCAGATCCCAGGGATCCAAACATCCAGTGGCAAACAATTCTGTAGCTAACGACAGTCAGGCAGTAACTGCTATCATAGTGTGTCAGGTAGGAGGGAAAGGATGGGATTTTTGGGGAGACTATGGATAGTCACACAGGACTTCCAAGAAGGAACAGATAGGACCATTTACCCATGCTGGAAGGACCACCCTAAAATTCACCTGTACCATTTCCTCCAGTTTTCTATTTCACCCTGCTGAAGAACATGGCACTCAGCTGTGCTCCCTTAAACCTCAGAGTGCAACTCCGAAGCAGCAACATGGGAACACCAGGACTGAAAACACTTGGTGATTTTTAGTGCTTGGCTCCGAGGCTTAAACTTGGGTCTCCAGGCTCAGCCCAGGTCTCTGCTGTAAAGAGAGCTGCGGGGCAAAAAGCTTCCCCTTTACTGTCACAAAGTGGTTTTGGAAGCACCAATAGACCTAGTTCAGCAAGAGAAAACAAGCCCTAGCATGTCCACCCCAGCAAGGGGTCTGCAACATCTGCAAAGACAGACCCTACGAACACTCCTTGCCCAGCCATGGGACTGAGCTCCAAGTCTCGCACACAGCGGTTCCTTTCTCACTCACAGCACCACCAGCAGGGTCACTCTGAACTTACAAAAGAAGAGTGGGATTTTTCCCATGCACTTGACATTGTATTTAATATTTCCAAAGCAGAAAAAAAAACTAGTTCTGGTCCAATAAAACAAAAATGTTTTTCTTGATAAGTGCACAGCTTTTTCTCAGTCTCTCACGATTAAAAAAAAAATCAATGTACCTCCAGGCACTTCAAGGCAATGTCAAAATGCTCCTTGTGGATATGGAGTACGGCTGATCTGATCATCTGCTCAAAGGCTTCTCCTACAGTTGCCCATGGTAGTTCAACTTCTTTTTCAGTAATAGGCCCCAGTTTTAACAGAATTAACTTCATAGCCTGCACAAGAAAAGAGCACATAATGTCCTTATACTTAGAAAATAAATCCAGCAATCTTAAAATTAGCTAGTGCAATATATTTCAGTGATTTCGATTCTTTCTAGAATGACTACAAGGGAAAAAAAAAAGTTATCACTTAAAATCTGAAATATCAGCAAGCAGTACTACTTTAGTATATAGGAATACTGCACTGGAATTACTAAAACCAGCCTTCATATCTCAAAGAATATTCTTAGAGGAAGGTTTTCAGATCCTATTAAGTAATGAACAGCAAGCATGCTTATTACCAAGGATCCACTGAGATGAACAAGACAATAGTCAATGGTTTCACTGAGCACTGCTGCCTAGGGCTCCATTACAGCAATATTTAAACCAGAAATCTTTTCTTGTCTTTACCGTCTCTGCACAAGAGTGGAACATGTTTCGAACACCCTTGCACATCTCAAAAAGTAGCTGTCCTACACCTTCCACTTTCTCAGGGTGCTCTCCCAGGTCACAGAGCATTACATTGAAGATTGCATTTTTATCAGAAACCTGCAAAACATAAGGAGGAAAAAAAAAAGTTATATTCTATTCCGAGCTGCCAGATGGATAGAGGCAATTAAATGGCTCCACAGCACCACGTTACTCTCCTAGTCCTGCCTTCCCACAACAGTTCAAACTCATTATTTCTGCAACCACACAAGGAAATTGAAAGGAGAAAAACGATCAGGTATTCAGCCACTACAGCTGCTCCCCTCAGCCCCAAGATGTACACAGGTCTACTGAGGTCACTGCAGCTGAAAAATGTGAGGTTTTATTATTATGATTTTAAAGTTAAACATGTGCATAAATGCACAAGTAAACTGGTGCCAAGTGAAACGCAAAGGTTGCTGCACTGGCATAGAAAGAGATGCGTATCAGCTGAACACAGAAACCAGTCATCCAAATCTATAACCACACTTGGGAATACTGCAAGGACTTCTGGCCCAAGATTTTAAACCCCTTCATTTCTGAGGACTGGACTTGAAGTTCAGGAATTTCTGAAAACAATCAAATGTGCTTTACTAAGATCTCTCAACTTTGGACAAAAATGACGATACTCAAATTTGTTAGCCAGTCTCAGGAATCCTAGTTTTTGTATATTTTGACTAAATAAAACACAGTAACTACCACTCCCTTTCCTTATTCCACGAAAGGCTGCTGTCTGATCTTGATTGATCTGCCTGAGAACGTTATATACTCTGCTTTTCAGGAGTGCAAAAAGGTTGTCACAAGAATTTCAGTTCTATAAAGGCCTTAAAGCAGTAGTGAAAAAGCCAGTGAGAAAATGTGCATTTACAAATTAAAGCCTAAAAATGACAACTCAGGACATGCTGAATGCCAGTTCAGGTCTTGTTAACCTTTCTTTGGAGAAATACTAGTATTACACATTGAATCGAAGAGCTACCACAGAATGGAGATAGCATCAAAGCACAAACAAACACCTTACCTTTCTAATGAGAAAGACAAAACTTTCAGCAGCAAAGTTTCTGATGTGAAGTTTGTGGTGAGCCAGCAGGGTGCTGTACAGGCTACAAAGACACAAAATAATCCAGTGTTTTAAAGGCAATGCAAGAATTGCCACCAATTGGTCTTAAAACTTATGTTTTCAGTTTACATTGCCATTTTTTACAAACATTAAGAATCTATCCTCCTAGGGAGGGCAAATACCTCCTTCAACTCGATTCCTTCCCACTCTCCCTGGATAAAGAACAGAGTTTTGCAAAGAAAGCCAAATGACAATGCTAGGCAAATTAAGCCGCATTCAGAAATACCTCTAAAATCTCTGGATCCATAGAGATTCAACTGCAGCATCAAGATTTTCAATATATATACTCAGCAGCAGTAAGTGAAACCAAAGTTGATTTGATAAGCCAGATTTGTATTTCAGTTGAGCCAACAGGCTCTCCTGTGCACTTAGAAGTTTCTAAAGATACAATTTACAGGGGTAATAAATTTTTGCACTTCTCTGGTAAGTACCAGTAACAGTTGCAGGTGGCTCAGCACATTTCAGTGCAGGGTGAGTAGTGCCTCAGATTCACAGCCAAGCAGATGTTTTTTCAATATGCTTGACAGCTTTTGCTGGGTTATGGAGGAAATCTGTAACCTCTCTCTTGCTCCATCTGTTCCAAACTGAAATTAGGAGGAAGCAACACGGACCCACTGGCTATGACAAAAAGAAGAGCCCTGCTACCACAGCAATGTAAAATTGAATAAGCAGTCATACTGGGTCAGGCCACAGGTCCATCCAGCCCACTATTCGGTGTACAGCAGCACCCAGAAGCAGATGCTTGGGAAAGGTTTAAAAAGAGGGCAAGTGCATATAAAATCAGCCTTCAACCACCTGCAGCTCAGGGACTCCCCAAGCCAGAAGTGGCTCCTATGCATTTGGTAACTCCCTCCAACTTGGCCCGTTTCCCTTTGAACCCATGCCAACCTTCCACATCCACAGCATCCTGCAGCAAGACGTGTCAAAGCATACAAAACTGTGCATACCTCATCTGCTCTCTCACTAAGCAGGCAGAAGAAGGGAAAAACAAAAAGGGGAAAACACTGGGAAAGGAACAACAGAAGACTCAAAGGAGTCCATTCAATGTCTTAAGTTTAGGTGCCTGCAAGTGGGAAAGACAGAAGTGATACAACTATGGCTGAGGTACTGGACAGATACTCAAGAGACCCGTGTTGAATTTAGTCTTGGTCACAGGTTTCAAAGACGCTCTGACAATCCAGTGTCTGCCTCTGTTTACCCAGCTGAGGTGGATGCTTCCTCTCCTGTTCCCATAGGAGAAAAGGGGACCAAAGGCCCAAATCTGCAGCCCAACCCACATCCCTCCTCCAATACAGTGGCCCATGAAAGTCAGTAGGATCTCAAAGGAGCTGTGTATGACAACAAGGCTCAGAGTCTCTCAGAAAGCAGGGAAAGCATGCTCATGAGTATACTGAAGCACTAAGCCATATATTCATGTGGCATTTACATTTCTATAGCATCTAATAACTACTGATCAAGACAGACATTAAACATGGCTTTTACCTGTATATGTTGTTTATGTCCTTCACCATCAATCTCCACAAGTATTTGTAGAGATAGGAAAGAGAGGTAAAAGCCCATTCCATCAGCTCTGTGTCCTGTGTATCCAGTAACTTGGTGATGGCCAGGAAAAAGTCATGAAAGTGAGGATAGAAATCAGCCTGAAGATCTCGAGCCAGCTGCACCACTAGACTGTGGTTCAGAAAACACACCAGTGTTAGTGCATTTCAAAAACCTAGTCAAACACTACATAATCCAGCAGTTTCTTTGGAAAGAAAGACAGCATCACCTTTACTTCTCACTTTTATTTAAACATCACGTATTAAGCAGCTGTGATTGGCAATAATCTTAAGATTTTAAAAAAATCAAGTAGCTAACAGTAAACAAGATGACATAAACGATTAACATCAAACAAAGCACATTCTGTCTGACACTCAGTTAGCTCTCAGGCTAATTTGCTTGCCATGTCATAGTTTGGTGGGTTTGGTTTTTTTTTTTTGGTGGGTTTTTGTTTNGGGTTTTTGTTTGTTTGTTTGTTTGTTTTTTTGTTTGGTTGGGGTTTTTTGAATACTTAGAACCATAAAGTTCTATCAGGGAAATATGACCACTTTGGGCACCTCATTGCTATATTTTCCTCAGGTACAATAAAGAAAAAGAACACTCTTAATAGGTCTCATGCTTACTTGTAATACTGTCAAGGCTTCTGACTACATTTTGTCACCATATACTTACTCCAATAGGGGCTGATAAGCAAAACTGCCTTCGATTTGTAAATGTGTCTTCAAGCTCTGCACAATGGCACTCTGGTAGTAGACCAGCTGGTTGAAGGACTGGCATTTGTTGGCCACTTCATTGTAGAATTGCACTGTTCAAAGCACAAAAGAGAAACCCTGAAAACTAATCCAGTTCCTGGTAATCACATAAGGTGTTGAAGAATAATAGCTCTTCAGAGCCCAGTCCAAAAACTAGTCAACAGAAAATCTCCCATTGGGCTCTGGATGCAGAAGAAACATATTTTAACAGTATAAGGAAAGCAGGAAACGGGAATAAAAATGACGTACCAAAATGCTGAGTGAGGTTCAGTTCCTTCCATTTCCGTAGTCCTTCGAAAAAGTACGTTTCAACCTCCTGTCAAAATAAATATTAAATAATAGCTACCAACCCTACTGAATGTAGCCTGCAAAGATGAGAGGTTCAAATGACGAAAACTATCAAGTGCCTTAAATATTTTAAGAATATTTCAAGAAATTTTGATGACTTCATTACAAAAGGTGCTACGGAATTTCCCCAAAAATAGGACTTTTCTTTCAAAACACATTTGAAAATATTTTCTGGTGACAGGACTTGTTTGCATAATTGCTTTTTAGACCTCTGTTGACTAGCAATAATCTAAGACGCTGAGACATAGCCCGCCCAGTACAAACACTTTGTGATTTCTTTTGGCAGCCTCACAGCTACCAAGTGGGAAGTTCAGAAGAGCAATCCAGCAGGCCAGGAGGTAGTAACCTGCAAAGCACTATAACCACAATGATGATCTGTAGGACACATATAAACGACACTGCTTTACGATGTATAAAGACACTTGCTCACACTTTATACACATTCTGCAAGTATTGCAACTATTCAGCACCTTTGCAGGTCCACATGTAGGACTGCTGACTGCCACAGCAGCATCCTCCATGCTCAGAAACACCCACAGGCCCACCAGCACCATGGAAGCCATCAGGGTGGTACCACCAAAGAAGTCTCTGGCAATATCATGAAGCAAAGGGGAACAAAGCACAGCATGCGGCTCCAGGAAAGGCAACTCTTGCAGGAGCTTCTTTTCAATTTCCTCCTGAATAAATTTCTTAAGTGAACCTTTCATGGAGCGTATCTACTTGTGATTTGATTTCAGAAAACGACCGCAATTACAGGTCTCACCTCAGCATAGCTTCCAGTTCTGTCAATCCGATGAATAATGTCAATATTAACATTGCTTAAGCGCTCCGAAAAGGTAAGAAACTGTAAAACAAAAGGACATACATGTTTTTTGCTTTACTCCAAAAACAGCCATTCTAAGTCCCTCTCAATAGCACACGCACTGCAAACAGAAACCCCGCTTCTAAAAACGAGCTGTCAGACAGTACCTATCAATCTGTAAACAGTCCTACCAGCATTTTAAGCCAAAAAATGCTTAAAATGCCTGCGAGCAGGACCGACCCTCTCCTCCCTCGCTCTGCACAACCAAGGCTTGCAGCCTACACGTCTCCACAACACGGTGAAAGAGATGCAGAGACATCTACCCGGATTTCAACAAACTGCCCAGCTTCTGCCTTTCCTGAAACAACGCCTGAGTTACTACCCCACTGGATGTTATTTTTTTTAATCAAATTATGTCAGTTTTCTACATTAGGGCTGTGGTGTGCCTGCTGCGTGGCACGGACGGTGGCTCGGCGCACGGAGGTGGCACCGGGGAAAGGGGAGAAGCTGCACCTCAGCGCGGGTGTCTCGGCCAGGACCCCTCGCAGCGCTGCGGACACCCGACCCGACCCGACCCGGCGCGGCTCCCCGCGGCCCTGCCACACCACCGACCCTCACACCTCCTCCCCCAGTACAGCCTCGGGAGCTTGGCACTAACGCCGGCAACGAAAAAGACCCCCCTTCCCCGGCCACCGGCGGGCGGGCGGGCGCTCACCCGGTGAGTGTTCCCTGACTTGTGGGCAGCGGACTTGCTCTTCATGGCGGCGACGGGGAGGGGGCGGCCTGGGCCCCGCGGCGCAGCCCCACACCGACAGCCACACGTGCAGCCCTACGCGCAGGGCGCCGCCATGCCGGCCGCGGGCTGCCGGGAGGAGGAGGCGGGCCTGCCGGCGGAAGGGGCGGGTGGCGGCTGCCGGGGGGCTGGGGAGGGCCGTCCCCGCTGAGCGGGACCTGAAGTCAGGGTCTGGGGAGAGATGGGGACTTCTGTGTCCCGAGACCTGCCCCCGTCTTACCCTATGGGCAGTGTTTCCGTGAGGGCTCTGGGCACACCTCCGCCCTGGTCTCTGCGCTTTGGCGTGGCGCGGAGGGCTGGGCACCCCGGTAACGGAGGGAGGCCCCAGCGGTGCCTGAGGAAGAGAAACGGGTGCCAGTGAGAAATGGGTACTAGTGGGAGAGCGCAGCCCTCAGCGCAGCGTTGGTGGCTCAGCCTGAAACAGTCACTGCCCAGCTACTACAGCCCCGATTTTAGTGCAGACTTTTGTCCAGATCTCAAAAAACCTCACAACTCATCCCAGACAAAGTACAAACTAAAGGCTCGCACAAGAGCAAGTGCTTATGGGCTGCTCGAGGTTCACCGCTGTGCTCACAGCCATGCCAGGGCCTGCGGGAGCTTCTGCCTGTGACTGCGACTGTGGGACACAGAGAGCCGTGCACTGGGGAGACGGGAGCTGAACAGAAGCTGGATGAAGCTTTGGTTTGGGCAGGTGCAGTACGAGCAGCCCGGGGCCACGCGAGCATTTTAGGATGCAGCTTACAAGGCTGTAAGTTTTGTCCCTCCCTAGCCCGCCTGTCCTGCCTGTCACAGGCAGCTCAAGGCCACTCTCAGAAACCAGGTTTACAGGTTATTCGGACTGCAGGACACACGGTTGGATTTGAGCACGGCTGAAGTTCACTGTTAGGAGCACGTAGGGACCCATTACTTTGAACAGACCCAACAGGTTAAACACTGCCAGATGCATCCAGAAAAGCTGCTCACGGGCAGGCAATAAGCCATTAACACGATAGCCATCTGGACAGGCAGAGAAGCAGGCTAATGCACCTGCAAAGTCAGAGAACTACGGAGACAGCTGTTAGCTTTAAAGCTTGCTTTGCTGCTGCTGGAATAGAAAAGGACTTCTGGCGTTTGCATTGAGTGTGAAGACAATGCCTAATTTAGGCACTTGAGTTCAAAAAGCTTGGTTTGAGTGTTTTCAAGCTCAAGTACCTCCATGAGAAAGTGCAGCTAAAAGCATGTGGAGAGGTCTAGATCCACAAAAGAGCTTAGGTACCAGTATGCAACTGTTTAAGAGCACAAATAACTATCCAAATGTGGTTAGTAAATTCACCTAATACATCTCCTACGTACTGTGAGCTTGTGAAAAACAGTCCACCAGATCTTTTTTCCATTATGAATAGCATCTTGTAGAGTTGTGGAACTTCCTGGGATGCATGTGCTCCAAAATCACCCAAGGGCATGAGCGAAATCTAACATTGATGGAAAGCAATGGGGAGAAGAGCTCAAGTGTGCTCTGCCTTTTGCAGAAGAGGAGTCACCAGCAAAAATAAGACATTAGAGAAAGTTTTTAAAAGGTTACAAATGCTTCTTTACATTTGTAAATTAGCAACTTCCCCAAAGAGTGAGACAGGCTATCCCTGCAACTGCTGATGTTCAAGAATTACTGATGGACTGCATTTCAGCCAGCAATGAATACAGTACTTGGAGATACATCTGAGTGACCCTCAGGGTAGTAACTCAGATATCGATACCAGTATGACCATAACAGTAGGTCTGGCACTTCAGCTGGGAAGGCTCAGTGACCCAGAAGGTCCCTTCCCTACTTCTGTATGAGTTACAGCTATGTTAACAATATCCTTTCTACATGTACTCCTCTCTGACTGCAATGCCTCAGGCCTTATTCTTCTCCTTTTCCAGGAAGTAAAAGCTGCTCTCCTACCTCTGGGCAGGCCCCATCTCCAACACCCTGTGATTATCTGATGGGCCCAGCTCTCAGCAAGTGTCCTTCAGAAATCCATGTTAACAGCAAGCAGATGGCCTTCTGAAGAATGATGGCTTATTGGTAGTAATACCTGTAGAGGCACGTAGAGGAAACCATTGTAAAGCAGCACGTGCACGTCTATCAAAGCAGTCACCTATGCAGATCTGACTTCTTCAAACACTTGCTGTGGGCTACAACCACCAGTCCCTGACTAATCCATCAGCATGTCTGGGGCAAGTCTAAGATTCCTATGTCTTCTCCATTCCTGGACTTTCTAGTCCTGATGCCCAAAATCTATTTGTTTGACTCAGCAAGAGCCTCTTTGTAGAGGCAAAGTGGGCTTGTCCTCTGGAAATGTGTCTTGACTTGAGTCCATGTCACAATTTCCAGTTGGGTTTTTTGTTATTTGGTTTTGTTGTTTTGTTGTGTGGGGTGGTTTTTTTGTTTGTTTTAGTTGGTTGGGTTTTGTTTAATGAGCATTGTCAATTTAGCCTAATAATAGTAACCTGAGTAAAATACCTCAATATTTAACCAAGGATGGTCTCACAGGGCAGAATTCATCTCACATAACCTGCAATATTTACAAGGCACATGTCTGCTTCTGAGCAGTCATTTGGGCTCCTTTTATATTCACTGCAGATCTTGGCACATTCTTGTACTTAAAACATCAGTGCTAGAATAAAATGAATTGTGCCTTAGAACTAGCAGTCTGAGAGAGTCTAGATGACCCAATTATACGTACATATCTGCAGCTGACCCCATGAATGCCCCCATGGCATGGCTCAATAACTACATAAATATGCAGTATTCAACTTACTGCAGAATTGTCCCACTTCCCTCATATTTTTATGTGTATTGATTACAACCAAAACACATACTCGTGAAGCCTCTATGACACTAACCTAAAGGACATCCTATCTGGTACAAGCCAATGAGCAGCCAGACTTCCAGGACAGCCTGGAACCTCAGGATATTTTAGATTGCTTAGGTGCACAGGTGTAAGATCAAATTTTCATTTTTTGACTATATTCATATGGGCATGGTGGAGATGTGCCAGGAAAGGAGTTCACATAGGGAATTTCATTGTGAGAAGATCTTGCTTTTCAAAATGAAATATAATAGGCAAATAGTTTAACAGAAGCACCTGTGAATTTAGCCAAACAGCTTCCAAGCTCGGATGCCCAAATGTGGGTTCTTCAATCAATATTAAAGACACTGAATAAGTAACTGGAGTCTTGAAGTGATGAAGGTTACCTGCTTTGGTTGTGAACCCAGAAGCCCTTCTCTTTGCCTGTCTCAAGTTGCCTCACAGAAAAACGCTGGGCGCACAGGCTGGGTGCTCATGGCTGGAAACCCGCTGCATCACAGGAGCTCTCCGAAACTCTCATTGAGGGGGAAGCTGGCATGGATTTGAAGGCAGGTTATACAAGTGCATGATGTCTTTGGTGTACTCTTTCAACCGAAGCAAACAGATTTATTTTGTTTTTTAATTTGTCTGGAAAGTAAGAAGAGCCCTTTGAAACACAATGATATATTTTCACTGCCAGTTTCCTTCTCAGCTTCTAGCTGGCATTTTGCCTTGCCTTGCAGGAGAAAATCCTGCAAGATTATGTAGGATGTGGTTGAGAGTACTTGCATTTTCAGAAACAAAGCAGACAAGATACTGGAATCTTGTTCTGCAAACTGGTGGAACTGGCCACATTTTTTCTAATATGCCTGAAGCCCAGAGATTCTGCAAATAATGCAACTCCAGGTCAATGCTAGCTGAATCCTGGGGAGAATTTCACCTGCCCTGAGGCTGCAGATCAGACAGTTTTGGGCAAGGAGCTGGAATATAGATCCCAGATTTCTGCAGCTATTTGTGTGTGTGTATGTGTGTGAGTGTTCATGCCTGAAATATCCTGATCTTTGGGACTTCCCTCACCGAAAGGGATACTGACAATCTGATTCAGAAAGGAAAATGAACAAGGAGGATGGAGTCTTGTCCCCCAAAAGGGATGTGAATTCTCTCCTGCATTTTGCCCTCACCACTAGAACGAGGGGCGTCTGGATTAACAGAGACCATCTGGATTTCAGGCTGTCTGTCAGCTGTCTGGGACTACAAAACATCTGATTACAGTCTAACTCAGATTTCTGACAACCGTCCCAAAACCTGGCTGCTTGGCATGTCCAGGAACAAAGCATAAAGCCTTTAGCAGTGAAACTGAAGCTATGCTCCCAAATCTCTCCTTCCACCCACCCCAATCCCTCTTGTTTATTTGGAAGCTTGAAATGACAGTGTGAGATGACGAACTGGGGCTGAGGGATCACAACTGTAAGTTTTAAGGTAAAGTTAAACCTTCCAAAAAAGGGAAGATAGAAAATGGTAAAAATCTCTTAGAAACAGGTGCACACAAGAGAATGCTTCCATCAAAATCATTGCCATCTCCCATATACAATTTTCTTTCTCTTTTTTGTCCTCTTCTGCTCTGTCTTTATTGGTCTCTTGATCTGTAAAAGGCCACTGAGGAAATACTAAATCAATAATCTAAGACAGCAATTTCTCACAGTGATGTTGAGAAGCTAATTGTGACTAGAAAACACAAAATCATAGAAAGATCGGGTCAAGGATATTTCCTTTCTCAAATAGTTTGTGCCTTCGAACTTGCAAAGTCAGTTGTGCATGACATTCAGGGGCAAATAAGGCCAGGCTCGGCATTTTGTTACTGAAAGAATGTGATGTTTTAGCCATTGAGTAAAAGGTAATGTACAAAACAATTTATACTATTCTTCATGTCTCTGCATCCATCTGGTTCATACAAGAATCCAAAACTGTAGGTACCTAGATCTGAGATTTTGGCTAATTAATTTGCTCTTTTTTCTTTTTTTTTCTTTTTTTTTTTCTTTTTTTTTTCCTTATTTGAAGCTTGAGTTGTCCTAATATTCATGCAGCTCTAGCTTTGGTCTCAGGTTCCAATAGAGACCATACCTCAGTTAACCATTCCTGGCCTCATAGATCCAAGAGGCATAGTGTACAAAAGCTGAAACTCTCAAGAAAACATCTAATCTCAGCATTGCAGAGCCCTTTAGGGAAAAACCATTTTAAATGACACATACCCTTAAGCTGAGACTGTTATGAAGCAGCCAAATTTTGGTGTGTACTGCTTGATGAAATATTTGTGGGTAGCTTAGAAAAATGAAAGAACTTACACTACATCTAGAGACAAAGCAGCCCTTCTTGCCACTTCCACTGTGTCATTGCCTGTTGGCACTAGCTGCTAAATCATAGCTGTTCATGCGAAAGTTCCAGCACTGGTCTATATAAAACAGAAGAAACCCCATGACTAGATTCCTTGGTTGGTTTCCAAAACTCCATGTTACCTGAGGAAGAAGGATTTGCCATCAGATCAGTTCCACTTTCCACACAATGTCCCCAGTCATACTGCAGTAGGACTTTTAGGGACATCTCAGGTGTGTGTTCTTAACTCCTAGCACCCCAAGTTTCTGCTAGTCAATGAGTCCCTGTCTGGGATAAAAACCTTATGAGGAGATACAACTGCACTTTGCTTGGAAAACAATTCTCTCTGGAGGAAGAGATGCAAAATTTTCTCGATGCTCTGACTGTAGAGATGTTGAAAACACCAAGGAAAGAAACAGGTCTGTCCTTTCTTTCCACAAAAGTTAAACAAGTTTTTGGACCCCACCACTGCTTCTAATACTGACTTGTGGGTCTAAATTATGATCAGATCAAATAGGAGCGATTAAAACAACTGATACAACAAACATACTGAAATAATAGATCCCTGTGTGAGAAATATCCAGGTGGAGACTGACACTTCAGAAACAGAGAAAACAGATGACCGTCAGCCTCCAAGTGAGCAAAAAGAAAGACATTGAAGCAGATAAAGTCCTTGCTCCTTGTACTGGGCAGGCACTTAGCACAAGGGTGCAGTTCCCCTCTCTGGCTGTAGCCACCTGATCTGGTGTTCATAGCCAGTGGAAGAAGATGAGTACTGAGCATGTCACATAGATGAGTTAACAGGTGCTCCACCACTGCCTGTGTTGAAGTGAGATGAAATGAGCCCCTTAAAATGGTGATGTACTGTACAGATACAGAGCATCTGTTGTGCCAAGAGATGGATTCCCTTAAAATTAGCTGTGGCCAAAGTGCTTCTCTTTGACTGCCATTTCTACCTCTGTGTTTCCTTGTGCATCACAGCATTCACTGAGTTTTCAAATTGCTAACACTATCACATGGCATTTCCATTATAGGTATTAACCTGACTGTGCAGAAGCTGTGGGGGCTTTATGGTGCTGGATCCGCACCATTCTTTTTTGCATCTTCAGAAATGCAAATGTACCTTAGCCCACAATCCACATTTTCATCAAAATCCCCTCAGTAGCCTATCTGAATGCATGCTAAAAATGGATACCAATATTCTGCAATAATATAGACGTTCACTGTAAGAGTCCCAGTGTGCCTGGGTAAAATCCCCCTCCCATGGGAATCCACATAACGCATGCTCACTGTCCCCTACCCACCACAGATCACCCACCACTCCCCAGCATCCTGCAACAGCCATAAGACTGCAGTCCAAGAGGTCATAAAAACTATGGTCTGTCCCAGCAGCATACTGGGAGAGACCAAGGATGCTGGAAGTGTTTCTGCTCTCCAAAAAAACAGGGATTTGCTATTTGAAATGTCCAGATAACATTGGAAATAGGTGCACTGAGTCAACGTTATAGAGGAAAACAGAAGAAACAAACCAAACCAAAGCCAGCAGCTGCAGACAGTTGGACCTGAGGGAAAACCTCCTTTCTTATCTTCATTTGGTGATGAGTGTAGCTTTGAGAATGTCTGACAAGCAAACCAGTTAAACATAAAGAGCTGGGGCAAATATGCATAACTGCCTTCAAACATTTCCAAGAGATGTATGCATCTGTGTGATCTTCAGCGTGGGCAGCCTCAGCAGAGAGCAGAAGAGGGGCTGTAGAGGATCAAAAAGGGGTTTAAAAGAGAGGCAAGGCAGTCAACTCATAGAGACACTGCAAAAATGGAAGAAAAAACTGAATAGCAACCGACAATTTTGAGGGAAAATGCCTCTTGGGACTTGGGGTCCAAAAAAGAAAGGATTCAGGCAGGAGAAATGTGGGAGGGAGGAGAAAGAGAAAAATTCTTAATATAAGGAGTCAGGGGGATGAAAGGACTGAGGGAGTACAAGAGATTTAGCAGTAGGAATTACAAAGAAGGATGGGAGACAGATAACAAGGGAGATATCAGAACTGGTGATAGACACTGGAGTATGAATGGGAGAATAAACCAAAATAATCAAACAGAAAAGCTACGTAGGGCACTGGGGCAGTGGTAGGGAACATTTTTCAGAGCATTTTTAAGTGCCAAAGTTAGCAGGCTCATTTCCAGAGGTTTCCTCTGTAGATAATGGAAAGAGACAGGCTCCTCCAGGGAGCATATCAAAGCAGCAAAGTTTCTTTCTGAAGAGCCTGTCTCTGTCCTTCAGTTAGAGAGGAAAAGTAGGGGGTCAAGCTGCATAACTGAAGTACCTACACTGTGCACCTAAAGCAAACACATCTTAAAATAATACCAACTAGAACATGTGAACACAGATAGTTTGGATAGCAGGTAGTGGAAAAAGGGAAAACAACAGAAATAGAATAAGGAAATTCAGAAAAGATCTCCACAGAAAAAAATCAATTTTTGTTGATCATTCTGGTGAACATTTGACAGCCTTTTCTCATACATTAACTGCAAGTAAGCAAACTAGTTGAATTGTAATTCTGTTGATGCAAAATTGAACACCTTAAATAAACAAAAGATCCCAAAGCCATGAGAATAAAGTTCAAGCATGTAACTTATTTGTCCTTTTCAGTTAAAGAAGTGAAATCTGTACCACAATTTTATTCCCATACTAATTATTCTCTTAAGCAAATAATTATGCATGCCACATCTCACTGCATGGACTGTCCTTAAATAAATTTTGAAATTTTTCTTTTAAATGGATAGCAGAATCCTCCAGCAAATAAATTATAGGCTCCAAATCACTCAGATTTAAATGTTCAGTATTCAAGGCTAACTTAAGTACTTGCTTCAATCCAGAGGCACTGACTATTGATTTTAAAAGGCGTGTTGGTATTAGGGGGTTACACAATCTGAAGTTTCCTTCTCAAGACCATTAAGCACTCACGTTTAAATCATTTTGCTTGCAAATTGCATTTGTTCAAATTTCTGTGGAATGCAAAAATAGAAAAAACAAACAATTGAGGAGGTTTCATTCAAAATGTCAATAGAAACGTGATTTATTCCTGTGATTTTTATGCATCTCTCTGGCTCTTTTCCCACCATTGATCTTTTTCTCTGGAAGTCACTCCATCTCTCTTTGTGTCCCAAACAAGCTAAGCATGAGAAGACAAGCATTTCAAGCAAAGAAGTTGTTACCCTGAAAGAATTCCCACAATTATGGTCTTAAGCAAAAACCTTCTGCAAACCTATGCCCCTACAAATTTGGGATTAGGATAGGATGAGGATTGGAAATGCTACAGACATAGAATTAGGGAACTATGCTGCTTGAAATATTTAGCTTGTGTTTATTATGGTGTTTTAAGGCATAAGACACTTGCAAATTGAATCACATTCTTGCTATTGCCCACAAACAGCACACAGTCTGCGCAAGAGGGGCTTCTAAACATACCATTCTGTGTGTTGGGCACTGCAAATCCAGCTAGCTGGAAAGAAGTTTCTGAAAGTATGCAGCACAACTCTGTACAAGAAAATCCCAGTGCTTAAAATCCAGGTGCCATGCGACTATTCCTATAGAACTCATCCAAATTTCACCAGGAATATTAATGATGTTCTTCTGAATATCCTTACAGGGTCATTCTGTCATATCTGAACACTATTAACAGAAGAAGAACGGACACCAAAAAAAAGTAATTAAACAGACAGCTAAGAACATCACTAAGTTACACTGTGGAAGATTTGTCTAAGGTAGCATTAAACCAGGGGAAGCAAAGTCACTGATGGTGGTAGTCAGGTAACTAGCTATACCAAGCCCAGCAATTCAAAACAGCAGTGTGTGGACAAGCACAGCAAGCAGGAGAGATTAGAGTAGAGCCAAACACTAACTGATCTCTAGAAATATAAAACACCATCAGCGTTGAACTTCCATTAACCCAAAAGCCGAGCAGGCTTTTCAAGGTGGTAAGTGATGCTGTGCAGGAAGCAGTTGCAGTTTTATTAATTTTGCTGGAATCAAAATCTTCCACAAGTAAAAGAAATGCATTTTGACTTGAAGCATTGCATTGTGAGAATTAAGATTCGATGATTACTTTTGATATATTAGTTCTAATAAGAACAATGAGCAAAAGAAAATTTAACAAG
Organism: Aramus guarauna; assembly: GCA_013400195.1. Classification (NCBI taxonomy): domain Eukaryota; kingdom Metazoa; phylum Chordata; class Aves; order Gruiformes; family Aramidae; genus Aramus; species Aramus guarauna. Next base: position 542,876 of record VXBL01006098.1, on the reverse strand, counting down.
TAGCTCCATGAACAGAGAAGTAAATAGAACCTGGATCCCCATAGCTCTGTGTCTTAGTGTTGGTTGGCTTGTGTATGAGAAGCTATAAGATGAGAAGCTATGCCTGCAGCTGGGCGTCTTTAAGGTCTTTCTCTCATACAGTTTCAATGCTATCTAATAGGGGTTCAGCTCCTGCTGCAGTCTTCCTTTCAGCAACCTCATTTACAGGCTCTCTCTTTTTTGCCCATCTACTTTCATGAAACTGGTAGTGCCTTCGTACCTCTGAGGTCTCTGTCTCTGTATAAATTCGGTCATGGCGTTCAATGGTTACTGGATAGACGGCAAACACCTTCCACATGCACACATGTATGCATACACACAGAGCATGATCCTACACCTCTAATTTCCTAAGCAAGTCATCAAAAAAAAAAACCCAACCCAACAACAGTTTTTCAAAATGACAGATCATAACACAGTTCCCAGAAAAGGCCAAACTGAGCACACAAAAAAAAGGCCAAAAATTAGTTTTTGCAGATTTTATTTTGAAATGGGTTTGTTTGTTTGTTTGTTTGTTTGTTTGTTTGTTTTTACCAATGTCCAGCCATTCTCTGGCAAGGTTTCCAAACTGATCCCTGCATAAGCAGAAGAGAACAGAGCTCAGACTTCCGAGCCCAGTCCTGACACTACACGGGAGTACCATTGAGCAGGAACTGCTCTTCATCTGTAAACTCAGCTCAGCTGGTCTAGGTACAGCTGAGCCCCACACACTCTGAAACTGCACACTCAGATAAGGAACCACTGGAAGTCCAAGAGCTCCCAGGCTGCCAGGGCAGAATGCGAAGGGTCTTGCAGCACTGCCGAGCAGTGTTTACTGGATCTCCAGCGCTCTCCTACCTCACTTCCAGTTGCTTTTGCCCACGTCCATATTTCCCTACAAGCAGGAGAAGCCCCCAAAATGTATCTCCACAACTTAGTTCAGAGAGGTTGGCAGCATGTCTCCAAGTGCAGGGCTTGATACATTTGTCTCTTATCTATAGAGGGAAACCCATCCCACTGATCTCCCAATGCTGTGGTCCATCCACATGAAAAGGAGCAGGGAGGCACTGGCCTTCTAAGTAATACAGACACTTCAGTAACATCTCAGAGATCTGTGCAGTGATGGAAATGAGCCCAATACCAGCATAAGGAAGGAACCATTTGGGTCCCATAGGGCAGTCTAGGGTTTGCTTAGGCAGATTCACAGCCTTTTTAACTTGAGGGTGCTGAAGAGATGTGAATCTTACACTTCTTGCTATTAAACACCAAATCTGACTGATGCCAGTGGATCTCACATGAGTAGAGTCACAGAGCCACTGAAATGAGGGACCACGTAAGATCTGATGGAGATGGGACAAGGTGCTACAAGAAAACAATTAAATATGGTCTCTGACTTTGGAAGACATGTAAATATCTATTGTAGCAATGAGAAAAAGCAAACACATGCAGTTCGGTCTCTGTTACATAGCACAAGCCCACTGTGTTCCATGGAGCTGATTTGATTTTGTGTGTGAAAAATCCAGAGGAAAACCATTTAACCTTGTTCTCCAGGTCCATTTACTGTGATTCAGGACACGGGCATTGTACAGATTCACGGCTGCTTCCTAAGACGGAAACATCCAAATGGGAGGATCCAGCCTTTCTTGCCATATTAGTCATGATGACACTTGAAAGACAGTTTGCTTAACACTCCTGTAAAAAGAATCAAAGATGCCACTTGAAACCAGAGTGACGGGCATTTCCTCATAGCTGCTTGTGTTTCAGTTAAACATGATTTATTTTCCAATACATGTTATCACTTGCTGTGTTTACTTTATGTCAAAAATGATAAAGAAGCAGAATCAAAACTGTATTAATCCCATGTAGTTAATACTTTAAATGCATGTTATTGTTTGAATGGTTTGAGCAACATAATACCTGAAAGAGTGCGAACAAGTGAACTGAGTGTGGAGCTCTGAGCAGCACAAGCTGTGGATCCGAGCAGGAAAGTGGGGCGTGTTTTTTGACAACACGTATTTTTGCTGGACAACATCAGTTCATTGCACTGTGTGGGAAGGTGCTGGTTTTGATTGAAGCTTTGCTGGGAAGGTTTGTCATCTTTCATGTGGTCAAAAGCTGACAGCAAATTAGGGCAACCACCTCAGATAATCAATAGCTCAATAGCCTAATTGGTAGGGTTACAGAATAAGTTTCTTTGCTCTTCCTCAGCAGGACATCTGGAAGCTGTTACTCATTGTATAAGTAATTAAAGAGTAATTGGGCCAGAGAGACTGACGCCCTAACCTGCTGTGGTGAGATTAGGACGTGCCACTTGTATCACAGCGGCCCACTTCTGTATGTTCAGGGGCATTTATATTCCCAGATGGGCATCTAGAGACCAGACCAACACAGACATGATTTCACAGCTCAACTTAATAACCTTGCCAGACCGGACTTCCACCTGCACCCCCTCCATCCAACATGCACTCAGAAATAGCTCCAAATGGCCCACCAAATCCAGAGCTCCTGAGGAGATAAAATCGCTCCATGAGCTGAGTATGGCTGTCAGGTGTCTAGTCAATCATTTCCATCTGATATGGAAGGCTGCTGTAAACCATGTCTCAAACTGGTCAGATGCAGGCAGGTCAGAGTGCCTTGTGCTGAACCCAGAGCACTTGCAACAAAGACCAATTCCAGCAAATCCAGCTGTGGATAAGAGCCAGGAGGGACTGGGCAGGAAAGAGACTTATCTACCTGCCATGAAGGAATTTTTATCTTCAAGCTGGTGCTGAAATCACCTCAGGCGTAGCACTTTGCCAAAGCACAGTTCAAGCCAGAAGGCCTCTGTGCAAAGCTACTGAGCCCAGCTGCAAGGTGTTCTGCACGCAGCTGTCAGGCCCACCTTAGTCAGCTTTGGCATCCTTACATCTTAATCCCGCATATGGTGTTGCTAACATATGGCAAAGTGGCCAAATGTAGTATTTGCTGCATTAGTCCTGGAGGTACTGCTAGCCAGAGAAATAGGCACAACTTCAATGCTTGATACCCGCAGTCTTGAAATCCCATAGGTGTTTTTGATGCATTCCCCTGTGCTTAAGATATGTGAAGCTCCATCTGGGATATTCCTGTGCACTTTAACTGTTGAACCTGCAACTGAAGAGTGTTAACAAAATTTCCGTGAGCACAGCGCAGGTAGTGGGGTTTTCCTGTCACATAACTGCAGTGTTCAGCAATTCGCCTTGGCAAATCTGCTATGATAGCTGATTCAGTGAATTAACCTTCCAGATTGCTCAACTGATAGAAATGTATATATAAAAACATATTTTCACCTTCATTTTGGCACGATGGTAGCATATACTAATGAAGAAGGCGATTCCCGATCCTGGGGAATTATCGAGCGAATTGTCTTCCCTCCAGAACCCCTTGACCGTGACCCTGCTTTGTGGTGTAAGCCCCTTAAGGTGGGACTCTGCAGTGGGGCCATCCCGCCAGCCTCGGCGCCGCAGGGCCCGGAGGCACAGGGCTGCCATAGCCCGGGATGGCCCGGCCGGGGCCGCGCCGCGAGGATCGCCGCCCCTTCCCGCTCCGCGGGGGCGCTTACCGCTGCGGGGAGGAGCGGGCACCGGCACCGTATAAGGCCCGCCCGCCGTCCCTGCTCCGGCACTCGCACTGCCGCTCCTGGCGCGGCTCCTGCCCGCCGCCCCCGTAGGCACACGACCGCAGTCCTGCGCCTGGCGCACCGCTCCGCGCCTGTCCCGGCGGGGCGCACCGCTCCGCACCGCTCCGCGCCTGTCCCGGCGGGGCGCACCGCTCCGCACCGCACCGCTCCGCACCTGTCCCGGCGGGGCGCACCGCTCCGCACCGCTCCGCACCTGTCCCGGCGGGGCGCATCGCTCCGCACCGCTCCGCACCGCTCCGCACCTGTCCCGGCGGGGCGCACCGCTCCGCTCCGCGCCTTGCCCCGGCGAGGCGCACGGTACCGCGGCACCCCCGCGGGGTCCCGTCCCCATCACCTTCCTCCTGCGCCAGCCGGCCCGTACCGGCCCCGCGAGGGCAGCAGCTGCCCCTCTGATTTTGGGGCAGATTCTTGGCTTCAAGGGTGAGTCCCTTCCGTAGCATGGGGCGCTTCACCGTCTGGGACTATGTGGTCTTTGCAGCCATGCTGCTGGTCTCCGCCGTCATCGGCGTCTACTACGCCTTCGTGGGAGGGGGTCAGAAGACCTCCAAGGACTTCCTCATGGGGGGCCGCAGCATGAGCGCCCTCCCTGTCGCGCTGTCCCTCACCGCCAGCTTCATGTCAGCTGTCACCGTACTGGGCACCCCCGCCGAGATCTACCGCTATGGTGCCATCTTCTGCATCTTCGCCATCACCTATGGCCTGGTGGTGCTGTGCAGTGCTGAGATCTTCCTGCCTGTCTTCTACAAGCTGGGCATTACGAGCACCTACGAGGTAAGGTGGAGTAGAAGCAGCTTTTGCACAGGGAGCTGGGGGGGCTTCTCATTCCTGCTTTCTACATGCCTCCTCTCACTCTCTTCCCCCAAATCACGCTGCACTCTGTGCTGCCCCATATCTCCACACTCCCAAGGGCAGGCTGCAGCCTGCTCTGTCCCCAAGTCTGCCCACACTGCCTCCGCAGAAAGGAGATGCTCAACCCTGCTGTCTTGGCTCAGGACCTGTGCACCACACCAGATCTCTTTCCTCACTCCAAATACTCAGTTCAGCAGGTGGATTAATCCTCATGCAGCTTGGATGGTGACATGTGGTTAATGATGTGTAATTAATATACCAAGAGCAAAGTGCAAGAGCATCTAATGTAAGAAACAGATTCTCAAATCATGCTCCCTCCAGATAGGTTTCTAAGTCCTCCAGTGGGGGAGTATATATATTTGTGCTGTTCCTAAAGATTTTGGGGAGACATCCTTTCCACCTGAGGCTGTTCACACTGGTGAATGTCTTCTCCATCATGCTTATACAGGAAGGTCAGCAAGTGCTGTGTGTCTGCAAGTTTCTCTTACTTCCACTGAAATATGGCTGAGCTGCTCTTCAGCTCAGCGTGTAAGTTAAAGCCATAGCTAGCAGTGCAGAGACTGTTTTGGGGTGAGGAAGCATCTGGTCAGGACTTTCTTCTGGTATAGAAGGTCTGTGCAAAGTGTTTATCTTCCTGCATGGAGATAGTTCCTAGCTGCAGATTTGGAGGCAAATTGCTCTTTTCACAGAGGACATCGGGAAAGGGACATTGGTGCAGGTGAAAGTCCTCAGCCTTTTGCATTTTATTACACTGAACAGGGGCGTTGCAGTACTGGAGGGTGAAAACAAGGTTTTCTGTTGGTAGATTTAGATAAGAATTGACTAACAGAAATCTCTGGTGGTTTCCAGTATGTTTTGAACTACTAATCTTTGGACTGTCAGTTATGATGATACTTAAAATAGGGCTCTTTTAAATAAAGACTTATAATTATGACTGGAAACTCACTGATAATCTTGGGGTTAAATCAGAGTAATGTACCTATAAAAGGTATATCTTCTATTTGTGGACAGAGTTCAGAGATTAAGCAATTTACGGTGTCTGTCCAGGGGTTCAGCACTGCTTCCTTGCATGGACATGCTCGCAGATCATGTTTTAAATGCTCAATTCATGAGTGAGCACTTTGAGATACTTCAGTGTTTGTCTGTGTCGATTCAACAGACTGGCAGGCAAAGACAATCTCTTTTGTACAACCACATACCCTAGAGGGCTGTTAGGACAGGTGGTGGGAAGAAATCTTCCCCACAGCATGACAGACTCATTCAGAGGTTGTGCTGTCCCAGGCTAGATAGAAAAGTGAGGGTTCCCGATTTGAAAAAGGCTAGATTTCCATTTACCAGTGGAATGTGGCAAGCTGCTTTGGGCAGTGCAGAAGGTGAGGTTACCATGGGAGGAAGCTGCTGACCACTGAATACCTCCTGCCCTCTCTCACAGCAGTTCAGATGGACACATAATACCAGTTTCCAAATCGACTAAAGCTTAGGAATAGCCATAACTTTTTCTTTTTCTCTGTGATTTCACAACGCAAGTGTGTTCTGTTGTTTGCTGGTGCATCATTGTGAACTTTTAGGTTGCCCTTTGCAGAGTCAGGAGTTGGACTCAATGATCCTTGTTGGTCCCTTCCAACTCAAGATATTAATGATTCTGTGATAATATGTGCTGGTCTTTGCCAGGTTATGATGCACAGCTCCTTTCCTATTGAGTGCCTTAAGGCAGCTGCATAGCACCAGTTTCCATTCTGCAGACTCCACCGTATACCGACTAGCTTGTGTCTACTTCACTTACTCGTGTGTCATTACCCAGTGGTGAGGTCTGTAAAGAAATATCAAATCAAGTTGAGAAAGATGTCATTCAAGGTGACTTTTGGAGTTTTGGCCATTCATGAAAATGTAAAAAAAACACTATGCACTTTCTGTACTGCTTATCCCTTCAGTCTAGTCCTATTAATATTGCCAAGTTTTGATATAAACATTTGTTTTTTCTTCTCTTTTGCAGTACTTGGAGCTTCGTTTTAATAAATACTTGCGCCTCTGTGGAACGGTCCTCTTCATTATACAAACGGCAAGTAAATCTCAAAGCTGTTCTGTGGTCCTCATAGCCATTGGGATTCTTCAGCTTAGTGTAACCACCTGTTTTCTCTGAATGGTTGATGAGGTTACCATAGTGCATGGGTGGCTGGGAGTGGGAGAAACAAAGCACTCCCTGCTCCAAAGCAATGAGGTGGGGAGCGGATGCTGGGCTACCTGCCCCTTTGGTCTCTGTGGGCATTGTTGAGCACCCGGAGCAGTCACTTGGCATCAGCGCCGTGCCCAGAGATGAGTGACCCTTCACTGCAGGGTAGCAGTGTGAAGAGCAGTCGTTCGCCTGCCTGCTGGAGAAACCCACAATGGGTTCAAAATGTAAACATGCCCCAATTATCTACAGCGGCAGTTTCCATCCTCTGGTTCATGGATTCTGGGAGTCTGACTAATTCTGAAGGGTCTGTGAAAAGTGACAAAACAAGCTATCAGGAGCTGTCATTTGCTGTGCAAGGGTTTGTACCACCACCGCTGGAAAAAACCTGAGTGTCTGCAAACTGAGAAGCAGAAATTACTGCCTTGGAGAATGTTAAACTAAAGCAGTCCCTGCAATTATTGTTGGTACAGTTTGCTGTATCCAGCCCATTTGGTGAGTCAGTATGAGACTACCGCTTTTAAATGGACAGTGAGCGTGTGCTAAATACACCAGAAACAAAAATGTGTGCTTTTCACAGTTTTGAAGTGGACTTTTAGAGGAATTCAAAGCAAGAAAGAATATACAATCAGAAAGCTTTTCAAGTTACATGCTTGCTTTTTGCCTGTTTTTGTATTTTTAAGACACCAAGAGTTATAGGGCAATCACACTTGCACAGTAAGATGGTGGTCAATGCAGTGCTAATTACTTATTTGAGCAGTACTGCTTCACTGGCATTTTTAGATACACAAGCCCATAGGAAAAGCAGAGTGCTAGCATGTGTGAATCTTGACACTGTTTCACCAGCATATATGAAGACATCGCAGTTGCATAAGTTGGAACAAGCCAAGCATAGTCTTTGCTTGCAAATATCAGAAAAAATAATTCTAAACAACTTAAATATGTGCCCAAGGACACTAACTAAAGTTCTATAGGTGTCTTTCTGTGCCAAGCACTAACAACTTAACCTAAGTGATGAAAAGAATAGCGAGGAAAGGAACCCCTGAAGATTTTAATGGTGTAATTTTGTGAATATTGGCATGTGTTTAAAAGAAGAAAAAAAAAGGATATGTAGTAGTACAACCTGAAAAACCGCTGAAGAAGTGGAAAGATTGTATCATCAGTCCTGTTTCAATTTACACAAAAATGTTATCATACTTGTGACAAATTTTAATTTCTGATGGTCCAAAGCTTCTGGCACTTGTTTGCTGTGTATGAGAAAGCCACTTTCTCATGCTGAATGCCTGAATTAGCAGGACTGGAGAGATAGGAATTTGACTGATGGACTATTAGGTGGATAAGGAATTGGCTGGATGGTTGTATCGAAAGAGTTGCAGTCAACAGCTAAATAAATGTCCTAATGGAAACCAGTAATGAGTGGTGTCCTTCAAGGATCTGCACTGGGACCAACACTATTTAATACCTTCATTAATGACATAGATAGTGGGATTGAGTTCACCCTCAGCAAGTTTGTGGATGACACCAAGCTGACTGGTGCATCTGATTTGCTGGAGGGAAGGGATGCCATCCAGAGATACTTTGACAGGCTTGAGGAGTGTGTCCATGTGAACCTCATGCAGTTGAACAAGGCCAAATACAAGTTCCTGCGCATAGGTCAGGGCAATCCCCAATATCAGTACAGATTGGGGGATGAACTGACTGAGAGCAGCCCTGCAGAGAAGGACTTGGGGTTACTGGTGGATGAAAAATTGAACATGAGCCAGCAATGTGCGCTTGCAGCCCAGAACGCCAATGCTATCCTGGGCTACATCAAAAGAAGCGTGACCAGCAAGTCAAGGGAGGTGATTTTCTCCTCCTACTCTGCCCTCATGAGACCCCACCTGGAGTACTGTGTCCAGCTCTGGGGTCTCCAGCACAAGAAAGACATGGACCTGTTAGAGTGGGTCCAGAGGAGGGCCACAAAAATGGCCAGAGGGCTGGAGCACCTCACCTGTGAAGACAGGCTGAGAGAGTTGGGGTTGTTCAGCCTGGAGGAGAGAAGGCTCCAGGGAGACTTTATTGCAGCTTTTCAATATGAGAAAGATGGAGAGAAACTTTTTACCAATGCCTGTTGTGACATGACAAGAGGCAATGATTTTAAACTGAAAGAAGTTAGATTTTGGTTGGATATAAGGAAGAATTTTTTTGCAGTGGGGGTGGTGGGAGACTGGACCAGGTTGCCTAAAAAAGTTGCCCCATCCCTGGAAGTGTTCAAGGTCAGGTTGGATGGGACTTTGAGCAACCTGGTCTAGGGGAACATGTCCCTGCCTATGGCAGGGGGGTTGGACTATGTGATCTTTAAAAGACCCTTCCCACTCAAACCATTCAGCAGGCCACACTGACTCACTGTGTGGACAGCAAGTCAAACATTGATTTGGCTTCACAAGTGTCAGTAGTTGGCTGTGAAGTGATGCAGCTAGTTCTGAGGAAACATTGCCCAGGGACTGGTCAGCACTGGCAGCTTTCTTGGCATACAAGCTATATATGAAAACCTAGAGAGGACTCATGGCACCAAGAGAAACAGACATGTACATACACAGGTGGGGAGTAGTACACAAGTAGGAATAACTATTTCCCCAATGGCCCCACCAGCCTTTCGGTCATGTGCTTTTAGCAGGTGTGCAGCAAGGGCAATCTAGTCATGAAGCAGTCCCTCTGTCCTAATTTCCTCCCACAACCAGATTACCACTCACTCCAGTTACCTCTTGGCTCTCTCCCCAGCATGGCTGCTGACCATGTGGTAGAGCTCCACCACGGGGACTGGATTTGACCTGCTCAAAAGCCACAGCGAGTGATCCACCCATTAGCCATCCTGCTGTGGTTTATCGCCTGTGCCTGGGGCAGACTCCACACTTGCGGGAAGGGCAAAGGCTTGCTGGAGGCTGGATGATGCCTGACACTGCTGCTTTTCCATGCCCAAGTCCCACTGCTGTAAATCAGGGAGCCAGAAGAGTTCAGTCATGGAATCTGATGCAAGTCAGCACAGGACCTGACTGTGATTTAGATCCTTTGAATCAAGATCACCGACCTTCACAGAAATTGTCTGTACATTAAAAGCATATTCCCCTGAACCATGCCACAGTTGAACTTATCCTAGTAGTACAAGGCAGTAATAACAGTGGTAAAAAGGCAAATGGGATTTAAAAATACACACAAAGAAATTATAGAAGATATCAGTGTATGAATCCCATTGTGCCCTTAAAAGTGGATGGAGTAGCTCCTTCATTTGTCTATATCTTTCCTGTGTTGGTGAAAATACCGATCTGCTAATAATCATGAACGGCTTCATTTTACAAGAGTGTAATCCCTTATAATGCTATCCATAATGACTAATTAATGCTGTAATTTTTGTTCTTGCTTGTGCATTATAGTTGCATACTGAGAGGCATATCGATCCCAAGACTGAGAAAATAAATTGTAATAGATTCCTTGGAAACCATATGTAAATCTCAACTTCCTTTTGCTCTTGTTTCTGCTGTATGACTGCAGTTTTAAAGCAATATAACAAGTTAATTATAAAAGCCAGGAAAAGCTGAAGAGGGATTTGGTATTGAAGAGTCAATGGTATTTGTTTTAAGAACACTAGGCTGTGAGACTGCAGTGCTGGTTAGTCTCAGACATTCATTTTCTAACAATTGGAATTATTTCTTGACTGTTACAAATTTAGGAAATAGACTGCATAAATGCTTGAGGAGAAACATCTCGGAAAGCTATCACCTTTTCCAGGAATTTACATTTCTTTTGATTTTATATCTTTTTTTCCCCTTCTAGACTTTGTACACTGGTATTGTCATTTATGCTCCAGCTTTAGCACTAAATCAAGGTAAGATGACTATACTGCAGCTGTTCTTCTATGTTATATTTTTTTTGCATATAATATTGGTATGCTTTTTTTTTGGGGGGGGGGCTAATGAACACCTAAAAATATAGCTGGAAGGCCTCTTATTTGTAATTCTAGTCACTTCATTCCTACCTGTAAAGGATTGTAGAAGAGGCTCAGGGGAAAAATCTGCTCTCATTTACTCTGCCTCTCATGCAATATCCTTAGGTCATGGCTACATTCAGAAAAGTTAAGAAGACTTAAGTAAATTTTGAAGGCAACAGAGAGACTAAACATACATTTAATTCCCCTGGTTAAGTGCTCTTCCTCAAGAGGAGATCTAGGCAAAAGTTCTGGAAATATGGGTTTGGGCTGTCTGGAACTGTTTAACTTGGCCTATCATTTTCCCGGAAAAACAAATCAACAGCAAAGAGATCTTGAACTTAAGTTCTTCGTTATGATATTTACAAAATGAAATATTTCCATTTTCTACTTCAAAATTATTCTTTGCTTTGAAAATGAGCCATATTTATTTTTAAAGGGAAAAAAAATCTTTTATGTGGAACCAAATGAATCTTTTAATCTGACACAATTAATTTGTCCACTTGGCAAGAAAAGGCAATAACAAAATGCAAATAAAAATTAATCATTTTGGCTAGAATGAAAATCATGCTTGTTCTGTTTGTTAGGGTTTTTTTGCCTTGTTCATTGGAAAAAAGGAAGAAAAAAACCCCAATACTGTCTGCATCTGTCTCCTCTGATGTATAAATCCCACAGGTTTTATGTCCTTGATGTTTATATTTGCCCTGCAAATACACGCTAAACCAAGCTATGACCTAGCTGGCTCCCAACTAGAAGCAATGATTTTCATTAGTTTTGTTGCAGTATTTCTCATTAGCCTGAGCTATCTGTTGGGGAGCCCCACAGTGCCCTGCCTGGCACCGCTGGTGCAGTGACAGCTTGTATGCCAACCACAGCACAGTGTTGCCTGGCGTAGACATACTATCATGTTTCCCTAAAAGAAAGAAGAATAAAAGAAAGAGGCTTTTAGTATGACGCATTTCTTCCAGACCATGTTCGAACCACCTTGCCTCCCTGGAGCATCCCCATGCTGTTTACCTGCTTAAATTGCTGCCTAAGGACTCCTTGGGACTACCCAGGTGCTTCAAAGAGGGACATATATTTTAAAATCTTCCTGAGTTGGGGCCTACAAGCATACTGGATATGTTGATTTACAGCATTCACACTTAAGATAAATAGCGTCCTAGATCCCAAAATATATCTAACTGTTTAGCAGTTTCATTTTTAGAACTGGTCAGGGTGAGTGCCCTGGTTTAGACACAGAAATCTTTCCTTGTAATTTTTTATTACCTCCTATTTTTGCCTTTAGCTACTTTTTTTTTTTTTAACAACCAGGTTGGAGTGAAAAATCAACCTTATTTTTTTTGTGCCCAATGCCTCATTCACACTGATGCCATTTCCCTCTTTTTCAGTCACTGGCTTCGACTTGTGGGGTGCAGTGGTGGCGACTGGCGTGGTCTGCACTTTCTACTGCACACTGGTATGTGGGCCCTTCAGCTGAGAAAAATCTCTGTTCCTTTCCCCAATCACATCAAATATGGAATTTATTGGAAAGTAGCCTAATAACTGGGTTATCCCATGGAAGCACATTTCACAGTGTAGCTGTAGCCACAGGGCCATATTCACCCAGGGACTTCTCTAGATGAAAAGGTAGTCACAATGTGACTCGAACTTTTTCTGTTTTGGTACATTCAAACTTCTGTCACTGTTAGAAGAAAAGAGCAGCAAAAAGGTAGAATTCCTTTCCTAAAAATCCTCCTGTGATTTTTCTTCTAATTTAGTAGGGCTTAGCTATGTAATTTGTCAAGCACCTGCTTACTGCAACCTTTATTGAATGGAACCACTGAAAATAGCAAGTGCCACATGAACAGACTGGTGTTTAGATTAATGTTAATTTGCCAAGTGTCCAGAAATTATTAACTGGAACATCAGTGACATTTTTTTTTTTTATATGTTGGATTAAATAATGTTTATTTTTATTCACATGAATGGTATACCTTCTGGAGTTAGTGCTACCATGTATATGGAAGATGAGCACTGTCTGCCCATTTATGTTTGATACAAACTTCCAAATCAGGTTATTTGATGAAGGAAATACTGGATTAAACTATGTGTATGGCCAAAGTAGATTCTAGTGTCCTTCAAAACAGGGCCAGCATGTCCTGAATAAGTTTCAGGATGCAATTTGTAAACATCCCACTGCAGAATTATTTCTATTAAGGAAGAAGATGAAATTAATCTATTATGCATAATCCTCATAGTAATGTTTCCCTTAGTTGAATGTGAGTGCAAAGCAAGAACGCTGCTGCCCTGTTGTACCTGATACATGCTGTTTCTTACACAGGGTGGTCTGAAGGCAGTGGTATGGACAGATGTTTTCCAGGTTGGAATCATGGTCGCTGGATTTTCGTCTGTGATTATACGAGCTGTGGTGGTTCAGGGGGGAATTGGACGCATTGTAAATGATTCCTACTATGGAGGAAGATTAAACTTCTGGGAGTGAGTTTGTACTTGCATTTGATGTGCCTCTTTATTCCTACAAATAGAGCCCATGTGACTAATGGTGAAATTAAATTGCTAATGAAGAAGGAGGAGGAGAGAAGTTGTGACCCAATTTAAAAATATTTTTAAACAAGCTTACCTAGTTTGAAGGATCATTTTTAGGTTTTACACCATGCAAAATCTTGTAAAGAACAAAACCGTTTTACTTTGTCAAGTAGATGTTTTAAGGATACATTTTGCATTCCAATGAAAATGAATGGTGAATAGGAGAGGACAATTGTATTTATACTTAAAATTTGCAAACCATTTATTCAGCATTTCAGCTGCTGAACCAAAACAACTGGGAAGATAATAGTTTTTATCTACTCTGAAAAAGGGAAATGTTTTTCTTTTCCCTGAAAGAAAAATCAAAGGTAGTTTTAATTGTATTTTACTCTCCGTTATTGTAACTAATCATAGCCTAAAAATATTATTTTGCAAGGTCAAGGATATTCATTCTGACAGTCTTGAATCAAAATCCACTTCAAGTTTTTTTTAAAAAAAAAAAGTTATTGTACTTTTGATGAGAAACTTCAACCGGTGCTGTTAGTGAAAGTTTGGTGTGCCGAGTACTACCTTTTGTCCTTTTGTCTATCAGTTCACAATACTCATCAGGTTGTTCTGTACAATTCTTCACTGAGTTCATTAAATAATTCATCTCTGGGTATTTCTGTTTCTTCTCATGAACGGTCATTTCTGCAATCTGTTTGGCTGATTTGCAGTGGTTGTACTGCATTGCTTCTTCTCCCAATCATAGAGTACACAGATGGGAAAAGAAAAGAAATAAAGGGATGCAATAGGTGAAGTAATACTACGTTTTCATGAAGATAAGCATAATTTATTGCTATATTAAGGCATGATTTAAAATATATATATATATATATATTTGGCCATTCCAAATCTGTTATTCACTTAGAGCTAAACCAGCAAAATGTTTTTCAGCGGCTCTGGCCACAAAGGCTGGGCATGCAAACACACCTTTAGCTGGTGTCAGACTGATGTCCCTCTAGATAAGCGTGCATATTAAACTTTTTACTGGAGCATCATTCCATCACAACACAGGCATCGTGCAGCTTTACATAAGACTGCAGTTTATGGGCAAATAAATTAGTTAAACTACACCTTTGGACAGATCAGAGTGTTTCACTAGATAAGGATTTCAGCTCTGAGTTATAAAACTGCTTTCTGTGAGTTCAGATTTCATGTATCTGAATGTTCAAAATCTGGCCAAATTAAGAGAGCTTGTATTAGAACAAGTATAAGGAATTTTTTTCTCCTAGCCATTAAGGTCTTCTCATGAGAAGATTTTCATACTCTGAATTTGTTTTCTCTTTTCCCTCTCATTGTAGCTTTGATCCCAATCCTTTGCAAAGACACACCTTCTGGACGATTGTTATAGGTGGGACCTTCACATGGACTGGCATATATGGGGTCAACCAGTCTCAAGTACAGAGATACATTGCATGCAAAAGCAGGTTCCATGCAAAACTGTAAGTCTGCCTACAGTGACTTTTAATGCCTGAATTTAGCAGTGAATGTTCTTTATAAAGGAGATTTTTTAAAAAGGACTGGGTTTTGTCTATATAAAACCCATTTGCAAAGGGTAACAACTTTTGTTTTCTGTTTTGCGGACCAGGTAGAAGACAAATCAGCACAATAAATACTGGTATTTGAATTACATATTATTGCTGTAACATTGAACTTTGTGTCAGAATATTTCATTGTGCCAGTATTCTTGCATACAAATAAATGCTTTAAGTTTATATGCAACCTAATAACCAAATAATATAGTACTTGTGCTGAAGCCATATCAAACAGCATCTTGAATTGCTACTCTTCTAAACCTAAATCATCATGGGGAAATTTTGCATAAGTAAAGACTAAAAGAGTTTTCCATACCGATGAGTATAGGCATGAGAAAATGCAGAAATGTTTTATTCAGTGATAAAATTGCTGAGGAATTTTATATTTTGTTTTCATTATAATAATGATTTTTTTAGGAATTCACTATGGAAACTGGCAGAGAGTTCTGTTTTCCTTGAATTTAAACTTTTCTAATCAGTCTTTACTCTAGAATGGAGTATACTTACTAACTCTATTATATTACCTTTATCTTTAGTATCATTCCAGTAGTTCAGAACTCAGGATTTAAGAATCATTAGCAAACACATACAGTAAATTTATAGGAGAAATATATAAATGCACATCATAACTATAGTACCTCTAAATTCTATAGTACAGTGACATACAGACAAGGAGTTTTATGAAGGCTTTCACTTCATAAAGTCAGCAAAATACCCACAAAATCATGCCCAGTTTAGAACTGAAATATTTTGGTTATGACAATAAAGAAAATCTACGTTTCAGCCATTTATGCTGCAGACAGGAATGAGATGATGCCCATCATCAGCCACATCTCCAGCAAACAGTGCCACATCTCCAACACACCATATGGCTTCTCCGCAATCTCTGGTACATGGCGGGGTTCCAGGTTCTCAGCACTGCAGAGGCAGGAGGTGGATCCCACATCTGTAATGCTGCCTGGCATGACTGCACATAGGAAAATAGCCGCACACGTTCATTGTGCCAGATTTGTGTGCCAGTGAGACTGTTCTTCCTGAGCACCTGCTCCACTTAGGGCTATGCTCCCCTATTGCATCCTCCGTACACTCTTTGTGAGGAGGGACACCTCCAAGGCATCCCGGAAGCAGAGTGTGGCCAAGGGGAAGCTGGCACCATGGCAGCTTCTGGGCAGATTTTCTGAGCTGTTGCGGCAGCTCTGAACAGGGCTTAAGGCTATCTGGTTCTGCAGGGGTTTGGATTGGATTTACAGCTCATACCGTATTAGTGGTGGCACAGTCTTAATCAGTGGAGTCCTCTCCTGCTGGCATGGGTGGTTGGACTCCACGGCATCTTGCTTGTGCCTCAGTTGTGCAGGGAATTTCCACTGCATGGAGAAATCATTTTTTATATAATGCTGGCAGCTTGTCACAACTATAAACACTGCCATTCTGTGGTGACTGTCTAGTTCATTTGCAAATGTAATTAGACACATCTGGCAAGTTACATTGGTGGCCTGCACCTCTTATTGCCATTTAACCTGTACATAGAAGTGTAAAATGTCATCAGGTCAAAGTAATAGGGTTTTGTACCCCTGTGGCATTTAATGTAAGGCTTTATAAGAGACAGCACAATACTAAGTCAGAGCTAAGAAAATAATTCTTTCACAGATTCCAACTTGCACTTTTGGGAAGGTCTTTAACAGTGGCACAAGAGAAGGAATTTTCTCAGGCTTTGGGAAAGGATTTTCCCATTCAAGAAACACACCAGTAGGTAGGAGCACATGCTGTCATCCTCAAACAGTAATTAGGCAAATTTAAAACAATGTCATTTATGAATGATAACAGGCACTCAGTGCGGGAGAGCTACATTTTCAGAAAAATATGGGCTACTAACACATTTTTCTCTACTGACCTTTAAAGGTCATCATCTGGCATGTTTCAGTGCTAAAATCTCAGAGCCAGCCTGAAACAAACAATTGAAAATAAACCTAGTTCAGTCATAGTGCCTACTTCACCCAAACTCCACCCCACATTACTCACCCAGAATTAATGGGAACACCTCCCTCCCATAGTACTACAATTACTATACTCCCGGGCTTAGTCATAGGGTGTACCATAAGCTGGGATGTAAATCAGAAGAGGTAAAAAAAAAAAAAAAAGCTTTCTTTTCACTGTCAAGCACTGACACAGTTTAAAAACAAAAATTGCCAGATTCAGATAAACAATTTCTTTTGCTTACGTGTGTTTCTCTTTACTTTCTAATCTTTACTACAGGCTATAGGTCTGCTATTACATCTGTTCAAAAGATTTGGATTGATTTAACTTATTGGTTAAATTTTGTGCTAAATCAGCTTATATCAAGGTAGATTATGCTGATGCAGAAACAGCTTCAGCTAAATGGATGCAAGACATCCAACCAATATGTAAGCATTTATAAGAAGAGGATTCCTTCATTTTTACTAAATTAGTCTAGAGAGAAATTTCAAGTGCTGCTGATTCTGTGTTTTGACCACCCCTAATTGCAAATACAAAGCATAAATGCAGAGTTTCCCCTCCTAGGTGTAAATCAGCTGGTATTTATATAGGTCTTTTGTAAGAGTTTACATTGTGCTTGCCAATAATTTTTCTATTGTATAAAACTGATGGTTCAACTAGTTAATCAATGTTATGCCTTTCTGAAAATACCATTTTCAATGCCTAACAAGGCCTATAAAGTTAAGTTTACTTCTTCATTCATCCTGCCGGTCCTCTACAGTAGTCCAAAGGCTGCTGCCCCTTATTTTCTTGGGAACCGAAAGTGCTAAAAGGCCTCCCGAAGCATTGCAAGCATGGGTATATTTGCACAGAAACCAAAGGTCCTCCCAGTGGAGGTCTTAGCAGTTGGCACAGGACCATGGTATGTGATCTGTCAGGCAGTTAAATCACTATCGGTGGTGGATGGTACACAGGTAACTGGGAGGCAACTGCTGGAAAGGAACGCTGTTTTTCAAGGCCAAGCTCCCAGTGGGTGTGTTTGCTTGAACCGACCACTCAGGATGAGAACTTTGTGACCCAGGAGTCATCAAGAGCAGAGAAACATTTGAGATGATCAGATAATTAGATGGAAGGGAAAAGCCCTCAATAGGCGAGGAGAACAATTTGGTTTTCACTGCCAATAAAGGCTGCCTATTGTGTGTGGCAAAAGTAGCATTAATGCCTGATGAAAATGCATTTCTGGTCTCAGCATTAGTTGAAGTTCCTGTCAGGACATGGGAAGGCAATGGGGTTACTGGACCATGCAAGTCTCCAAGTTGTTTAATTACTAAAGGGGAAGCCCTGGGGTTGGTGGCAACCCTCTGCTCTCTGGAAGTGGCAGCTGTGGTTGGCTCCAGACCCGGTCCCAGGTCTCAGTGCCTTGTTGGTGCTTCCCACAGAGACTGTCGTGGGAGGAAATGGGGGATTTGTTGCTTTACAAGGGCAACTCCGGCGTTGTGTAAGCATGGCACTGCAGCTCCAGAGGCAAAGGAGTGCTGGTGCTGACTAAAAGGTACCCCACACTTTGATCTGGGGCACCCCGCCTTACAAATCTGTCCATGGTTGGTCTTTACGAAAGGGTGTGGCAAGGGGGGAAGAGCATCTC
The DNA here is from genome assembly GCA_013400195.1 of Aramus guarauna. Lineage (NCBI taxonomy): Eukaryota > Metazoa > Chordata > Aves > Gruiformes > Aramidae > Aramus > Aramus guarauna. Next base: position 524,522 of record VXBL01006098.1, on the reverse strand, counting down.
CTTGCCACCTGCCTGCAGTGTAAAACTCACACACATGATGAAACGTGGGAATTTCCACATCGCCCCCATCATCTCCTCAGCAGACTTTATCATGGGACAGGGACTCAGACTGTACCACCAAAACCAGAAGTATAATTCGTACATTTAAAAATGTGATCTCACACCAGATGAAATGCTGGGAGATGTATCATGGCTCCCTTTCTGGCAGGCAGCCACCGACAAAGAGGTCTTCTCAGCGCTGGCACAGGCACTTGCTTGCTTGGCCCCAGCGGGGTCTTGCTGGACTTCGAGCTCTAACATGGTGTTTCTGTGCCTGTTAATGCAGGTCTCTCTACATCAACTTGCTAGGCCTCTGGGCGATACTGGCCTGCGCGGTGCTGTGTGGCCTGGCCCTCTACTCCATCTACAAGGACTGCGACCCATGGACGGCAAACCAGGTGTCAGCACTCGACCAGGTAGGGCCCCACGTTTCAGGGGAAGGTGGTGAGGGGGGCATCCTTCCTCTGCAGCCATAATAACCAGATGGGATGGGGTTCAAGAGCTGGGGGGTTAGGAATAATGAAATGCCTGAGTCCTGTATCAGGTGAGTCTGTAACATTAAGGGATTAATCTGAGACCACAGTGGGACGGAGTACCTTGGAGGAAGCAGCAGACCTGTCCTTGGCACTGTTCAGTCCCCCAGCTGTCCTGGCACTGCAGGTGTCTCAGCACCTCCCTCAGGGAGGGCAGCAAGGAGAGCAGCGATGTGGAGAGCACTCAGTTCACCCCTGCAGGTACCCGGGTTTTTCCACCCAAAATGGGCCCGGGAGTGCCAGCACTGCATGAAACCACTTCAGAGAAAAGTGAGGGGAAGAGGCTGCTGCCAGGGACGACTGAAACAGTGGTGCCTGTGTGAGCAACTGTGGGCCCTAGTGAGCTGCTTTATCCCCCGACCTAAACTGCTCTGTGCCAAGGGAAGCGAAAGCCTTTTCAGATTCAAAACATAATCATGCCCAAAGCATACACCTGCGAGAAGGCTACCAGCAGGCAGTTCTTCGCTAGTGATGGTGCATCCTTCCCTCCTTTGGAGGAGGGCCAGGCAATCAAACCGTGTTGTACCATGCTGTGGAGAAACCGCCTTGTAAACGACAGCAGCCTCTCCCTAGATAGGTCCTGAGCAGCAGATTTACCTGAGGAACAAGAGCTCTGGGACCCCATACACTGACCAGAGTCAGGAACCAAGGAAATTGTACAATTCATTTTTTTGTATGTTTATGCCTGGGATAGTCATAGGCTCTGGTTAATGCCCCACGGACAATAGCTGGAAAGCCAGGAGAAGAGCACAGACAATGTAGTACCTGAGGCAGGACCACCTGGTCTTTAAGGGTAGAATAAAATGAGATATGGAAAGCCAAGGTGGAAACCCAAAGGAAATTAAGTTGTTCCTGTCAGTCTAATTCTTTTGGAAACTGGAAGCAAGTATTAAAAAGACCAACTTGTCCGTGAAAAAAAATGTTTCACTTGAAGAAAATCTTAAAATTCCCATCTCTTTCCAGCACTCAGATCTTACAAAGGTCAACAAATGACACACAGTTTCCAATAAGGAAATTGTTCTCAGGTATCCTGAGGTTATTGGACTATGTTTAAAAACCTTTCTGTGGAGTCAACAGCAGACATAAGCATCTACTGTGGCACCCAAGCCCAGCAGAGAGATGTACTATACAGACTACCTGCTGCACGGCTCTGGCTTCCTATACTGTCATCACTGGAAACCAAGCCTGATGGCATGGCTATATGCTGACCTCTGCTAGGTGGTCTAAACAGACTTTGTGGTATCTCAAGTGGATATTTTAGGATTGATTTTCTCTGTAGAAAACCAATAAATAGTGCAAGGTGGGACATTCAAAATGAGAACAGCTAGGCAGAATACCAGTGAGAAGGCTGTAAGAAAATAATACAGTGACAAAAAGAAAAATTAGGGCAAGATAGTAATATTTCTTACTCTCTGAATTTTTCAGCTAATGCCATACCTAGTGCTGGATATTCTCCATGATTTTCCAGGAGTGCCAGGGCTCTTTGTGGCTAGCGCCTACAGTGGGACATTAAGGTAATTTAGTAATTTGGAATTTAGTGTCTTTTTATTTTTTTTTCTTTTTTTGTTAGAGCTAAAGTTGTATTTATACTAAAACTTTTGCATTTCATTTCTTTGTTTGGCTAATTTTTATTCTTTAAAAAAAGCACTATAAAGTCTTTGATGATGCAGCTTAAAAATCCATAGTTTCCAACAGTGGCCCTCTGAGGTTCCAGGACTCAAAGCTGTTTGGAGTTCCCTACCAGTGATGTGAAGAAACAGCTAGCCATACACGATATATGGCACTAACAAATCCTCCTCTCTATGCTTTTCAAGCCCCTCTGCTGTAGGAATTTTGAAGTATTATAAATGGGTTGTTACACAAAATAGATACAGTTTCAGGGAATTTTCTACTGCTTATCTTTAATTTTCCAATTTCAAACCTGCATAACTTTAAAGCCATCTCCCTTTCCTCATCCCTGATCTTTAGAGTATTGTTTACAAACAAGTCTCTGGACTTCCAATTGTCTTGAATGAACCCCATGAAAACAACAATCACTATATATTTTTACCGAAGGAGACAAATCAATCCCTTTCTAACCCATAATGGGGAGTGTTTTGTTCAGCTTGCCCAAGGAGCATCTTTTAGGAAATATTGCCTCTTTTGAGGAAGGCTCTGAACAATGGGAAGCAGATAAAAATGAGGAAACTTAAGACTGTGACACCAGAATAATCTTTTTGTTCTGAGTACTTGTAGCTACATAAATAGAGGGAACAGTCGGGATATTTGTTTTTCACACACTAAGGAAAAGCTGATGGCTTGCAAGAGCAAGGCACACATAGACACAAGACCACCTTACTGGCTTTGTGCCTTAGGAGTGCTGGTTTCTCTGACCCCATAAGGAGCCTGGAAAAGTTCAGGTTGGACTAGATGCCTAATTTTTAGATTAATATAATTAGATTATCTGAATACTCCTCTGAGAGTGCATTCAGAGTAATCAGTGACCTTCACGTAGGAATTTTACCTACCCAGATACATAGTGTGTAGTTCATCTGTGAAGTTATCACATATACCAGTAGTGTTTACAGCTTAGCCACATGTAATTGATTTTTTAATTGACTTCTCCAGGCCCATCTTTTCATCAAGATTTGCCTTGTCTTCACTAAGAGCAATTATTTTAAACAATTTTTGTAAGCTTTTAACTGCATCATCTGGGATAATAAGTTATTTAACCATCACAGAAGTTACATTAGTTTTCTGACACTGTTCAAGACCATGGCAATTTCTCTCTGCCAGTAACCCATTATCTACCACTTGAGTTTCTAAGATTAAAAAAATAATTATATAAATCTTGCCTTGTGTAGTACAGTGTCCTCCAGCATCAATGCTCTGGCTGCCGTGACTGTCGAAGACCTCATTAGGCCGTACTTCAAATCCCTCTCTGAAAAGAAGTTGTCATGGATTTCCATGGGGATGAGTATGTCTGGAAAATATATTTTCCACTTTTGCATTGCAAAGTGAGGACTTGATTCAGAGCTCGCTTATGGCAGTGTAAGTCAGGACTATGCTGGTGCAGTACTTGCAGGAGACAAGATCAGCTGCATAAGTTTTACACAGAATGGGCAACAAGCTATTTCAAGAGAGCATAAGGAAAAAAAGAAGCCATCTTGTTTGATCTTTAAGCAGGAAGGATGCACTGCATCTGTATTCAATATTGGTTTGCAATACTATAAAACCAAGTGTCTCAGACATTTTTTCTTTCATCTGTCAAAAATGAGAAGCATAGGAAACAATTTTGTAACAAACCCTTTGAACTGAGTGATACATAAGCAATAGCTTTGTGTCCCAATAACATTCCAGAGAACGAGAAACGTCATGCCTTCTCTGATACACTCTCAGATTCTGCCTGTTTAGCTCCTCTGTTTAATGTAGCTTAAAGAAGAGGGTCAGAACTAGACTGAGGGGATGGTTTAAATCTCTGAAGTGCAATTGCCATCTCTGCTAGTTGTACTGCCTGTGAACAGCTGCAGGTGTAGCCCAAGCCAGTATTTGTGGTAAGTGTGGAAAAAACACAGTCCCAACATGGCATCATAGCCCATACCAGTGAGCACAGCAAACTAGTGGCAGGTGATAAGTATTAAATATTTTCACCTGAGAGCAGTTTATTAAACATTATTGCAAACAATGTTTATGCCAAAATTGTTGTTGGTTTTGTCATGAGTTGTCTGATACATCATGTTAAACAGCGAGATGAACCTATTGTTTGTGCAGTGAAACTCAATAGGGATGGAGGTGAAAAAAAAAAATAAGCCAGTGTTATGGATCCTGGAAAGAGACACTACATCCTGGTAACCTGGGATGTTGTTATGGTGCCAGCTCCCAGTTATCTGCCAACATTTACTTTCTTGCTCCAAAGACTTTAGACTGAGAAGCAAAAATCATTCCCTCAACATGAAGAATATGACACAGGAGATTAGCTGAGAAATATGAACAATACGTGTGGTATTGCCACTATGGCTAATCCATATGGCTACCATTTATTAACTAATCTTTAGTAATATACAGGAAGAGGATTTTGTCAAGTTTTTATGATCTCTTAATGTAAACAGAAACCTGACCTTTTGGCCAATTCAGGCTCTATTAGAAAAAAATCTAGATGCTAGCAGGTTTGTTTTGGAGATGTCAGGGGCCATGGTGGGTTAGAGGGAAACATTTCCACTAGTGAGTTTCAACTTTGGCAGATTTATGCATGGTTCTGTTTTTCCTACACAGGCCTGTTTTATGGTGGAGTCTGCATTGCTATGGCTGCACTGGCATCTCTCCTGGGAGCCTTGTTGCAGGTAGGTGTCAGATTGCTTTTTCATGCCCATGTTGAATGACCCAGAATGAATTATGTAAGAAAATAATTGATGGATACCATTATGAGATTAGTTTTTATTCTTTGTTGGCTACTGGCCTCAAACAGCCCATGGATCAGCCTCTGCTTTAAGCACCCATGTAACTATACTAAGTCCTGCCAGCTGAGTACGCACCAGTTAAAAAACCCTCATAACTTCCTTATCTACATTTTCCCTTCTTGCCATGTTGGAGGCTTTAACTTTCTTGCATGGCACCTGACAGCAATCTCTCTTCCCTCCTCAGGCAGCGCTCAGCATTTTTGGCATGGTTGGTGGCCCCCTTTTAGGACTGTTTGCCTTGGGAATACTCGTCTCCTTTGCAAATGGAATTGTAAGTAGAAATTTAAAGCCCTGTTCATCTAAAATTTGTTGATAATTTTGGGCATCTCCTTACTCCTCTCACCAATAATTTTATGTTGGGCAGCAAGGGAGATGTCTGATGCTTTCCATGAGGACATTTCCCCTTGTTCCATTTCCTCCTTATCCCAAGGAAGTGACAAACAGGGCTGTATAGCAACTTGAATTTCCATCCCATGAAGAGATTTAAATGACCAGAGAAGGGGAAGAAAATCTGAATAAAAATAAAACTTTGGCAAGGATTTGTGGAAAACACAGTGTTAGAAACAGGGAACAATGTGTCTTGAGATGTAGCTGAACAACCAGCAGACTCAGAGGATGCTGGCCTGTCAGAGCAAATGGGGGTCAGGCTGGAAAAATGGAGACCAAGCACTCGCAGACTGAATTGAGGTGTTCTCAGAGTGCTTCAGCATAATGAAATTATCATTTCCAGAGGAAAAAGCTATTCCATCAAAAAATGGATTTGATGAGCTTTTAGAATATGGTCTATGGGTTAGTCTGACAGGATTGCTATTTAGTAAGGCTCACTAATCAGTCACCTTTACCTCTTTGCAGTTGCAAATTTTATGTATATACTAATAAAATAAAAAAAAATTACTACCTGTCAGCCAAAAAAAACCCCCACCCTGAAGTAGAAGAGACATTTGCAATAAACAGATCACATGAGAAAAAGGAAAAATTGCTTCTGTATTTGTTTAAGGAGGGCCTCAAATAAAGTAGTATTTCATATACCATGAAGCCCAAAAGCTATCCTTGGATTGTAAAGGCACAGAGGCAAAATATAGAGGTATGCTCAGGAGATGTGAATAAACACTGTAGTTCCCAAGAGGGGAATGAAGTAAACTCCCCAGCTCTTCCCAACTGTACATTTCATTTTTGCTATGGAGCCTACAGTTTAGATTATCTTTACTGTTTCTTACCCATCTAGGTGTTGGGTTCTTTTAAATATCCTTTTGCTTTTCATGTAAATCCAAATTTCATTTTCTGTTTTGCAGGGTGCATTTGTGGGTCTTGTCACTGGCTTTATTATTTCACTTTGGGTTGGAATCGGATCTCAGATTTATCCTCCACTCCCAGAGAGGACCAAGCCACTATATCTCTCAACTGCAGGCTGTAATATAACCTCAGGAAATTTGACATCAACAGAAAATCCATTAACAACAGTCTTCAACACACCAATTGCAGAGAGGTATACAAGTTCATCATGTGCACACAACAAAACATGTATTTGTTTTAAAGCAACAGAAACATCTGCCTAGCGTTTGGGTTACTATGACTCTCTCTTCCTGGTTTACCTACCAAGCTGTTTTAAGATGAAGGAGCTTTCTCTGTTTTCCCCCTGCTGCCCCCACCCCCCCCGTCAGAGTGAAGTTTGAGTTATCCCAGAACAGAAGTCAAAGTGAATCTTCCTATTGATCTAAAAAAGCTTCAGTTCAATATATGAGTCTAAAGCCTTGGATATGCCTTATTGGGAACCATGGTGTTAAAGAAATATTTATAATTATTGGATTGACTTCCACAGTCTGTCACATGAATTAAAGCAGTAGGCAGTTAAAGGACAACTTGCCAGTTTAACAGCTCCACCTACAACAGCCTGTCTGTGCAGAAATAGTTCTATTCAGGAAATTCAGAAGAGGGCATAATCCAGATAATGGGCAAAATATAAGAGATTTTCTCCCCTCTGCAATTACCATATGTCTTACTTTGGACAATCACAATTAAGTATAACAGTTGTGAAAGACAATATAGGGAACAGCAGGAACAGAAAGCAGCTGAACAAACACATTTCAAGGGATTCCCAATCCTTACCATTGTAAGGTCAGCAACAGATACCCTGGTACTCACATGGGTGCCCAAGACCCAGTTTCACATACTGCATCTTTCACAGGAGGTGTCCAGCATTGCTCATGGCTGCGGGGAAGCAACTGTTGCAACAGAGCACATTGTCAGGGAGACCAAAATAAGGTGTAACAGTTGCCCTATTGTTTCTGGCTGTTTAGAGCTATACGTGGCTGATTTCCTAATTTTGAGTCCCCTCCTTTAAATAATGTCCCCTCTTCTAAAGAAGTTATCCCTTCATCTGGATAGCTGAAGTGCTGAGCTCTGCACTAGATTCCTAACAGAGACAGGACTGTCCTGTTTTACCTGCTCTGTACCATGCGTTTCATCACTGTACTGACCAGTCTCCTCCCCTATGAACGAACATGTCCTGCAAATTTTAACAGATTTTCAGTACACATTTTATTGTTCAGAGGTAGTTCAAGAGTACCAGGTTGCTTGGTTCAGAAGTAACTCTGTATTTATACTCTGTCTGAAAGCAGACAACATTTTTAAGCTGCTTGGAATAGGAAAGCAGAGATTAATACTTTTTCTCCTCTTTTTCAGGCCTGCCCTGGCAGACAACTGGTATTCCTTATCTTACCTCTACTTCAGCACACTTGGGACACTTATCACAATAGTTGTGGGAATAATTATCAGCCTCTTAACAGGTACTAGTTCCAAAGCTGTGATTTAATGTGCTTTAGATCTCTTTCAAACTGAGATGACCAGACACCTGTCATTGCCACAGGAAGTGCCAGCAACCCTATTGCAAACATTGTATAAAGGTTACCATCCTAACTCTCATTTCCTCCCCTCAGCACTTCTGCATCCCACTCTTGGTGTCTGCTCACAGCAAAAGTTACTTCAAATTTCTAAGGAGAAAGAAGTTTCAGCAGTTTTTTAACCTGAGGGGGGAAAACAAAAAAAAAAAGTATAAGTCATCTGTCTTTCCTGTTTTATTAGATCCCAGCAGGGCCTGGAGGTTTAAGGGTTGTCCCTGAACATGGCAACAACACCAAGCAAGGAGATACACCCATGCTTCTAGAGGACAAAAGCAGTTTTACTTTGAGTGAGTTCAGAGCACTCAAGGGTTATTGTCTGCACCTGTACAGTGCATGCTCTTCACCACATTCCCCAAGCACATACCTGAGAGCAGCAGACCCTGTGCATGGCTACATTAGCTTCTTTCTCAGTTTCCCTGTACTATTTGTGCAAGGGGCAAAAAGCAGCACCCTGCAGGTAAGAGCAGGGACTTCAGCTCCAGCCCACAGCCTCACCACTTTCACATCTAGGTGAGATGCAGAGTGCACCTATCATCCACCTCATGCATGGCAGAAATAGCACAAAAGCAGCTGCTCTCACAGCTTTCCCCAGTATGCTCAGCCAAGTTCCTATGACAGCTCTCATCTTTAAGGCTGTTAGATTTCAGACCTATTAGTTTGACCTACAAGTATATCAGGACTATGAAACTCCAAACCCAGCAGACAGACTCACTTCCATTAGCTTCCTTGTACCTTGCAGCTCATAAGCAGAAGTTTCACTTCTATCATTTCCTGTCCTTGTGCATTTCTAGAGGATTCAGTCCCCCCCTTCCTTCCCATCACAAGCTCTTCTATTGCTACAGTAATGCTTGTAGACAATTTTTGCCTCTTACCAGGCCAAGATCAGGTCATCAACAGGCTATGAAGCAAAGCATGAAAACTGGGCAACTCAGTAAATACAGATGAGAAATCCTCAGCCCAAGAAACAGAAACCCAAAAGAACCAACCCAACCTCCCTCTTGCTCTGCTTTTTTGTGGAGCAAGATCCCATTGATTGCCTCATGTGACAATCAGAGCTAATCACCAGCACCTGCATCTCCTTTCTTTCCCACACAAGAATAGTTAATCTTCCCTGCCTTAAAAATGCCCAAACATCCCATTAACCCTCATCTTGCCACCTTGGGCCTGCCTTAAATAACTCACTATAAAAAATTGCTCATGTGTCTGGAGATAGGAGTCTTGCTGATAGGGAGCTGAGGACTGGGGCTCAGGCAGCACTTGAAACCACAGCTCCTGGACTGGCAGAGTAGTCCCGGATATCACTGTATAGGATTCATCCTTTCCTGATGATTGTCTCAGGTTTTTTTACACAATAAGAAATCTGAGGAGGATCTAGGAAACTCTGGAAAATGGCTAAGGCATTTCAAATAGACCTTGAGGGATCATTTTATATTTTGAGAGCTGCAGGGTATACATCGTTGTAAAGAAATGATCCCCAAGGCCTGTGATTGCTTGATGGCTTTTGCTGCATGACTCTGTCCTGCTCACCTGGCCTGGTGCCCATAGCTGGGCTCTGACATACCATTTGCATGTAGAAACCTGGCTGATTGAAACCTGCCTATTTTGCAGGAGGACTGAAGCAGAACACAGATCGTAAATTCCTGCTGACCAAGGAAGATTTCCTGTCCAACTTCTCATGGTCTAAATCTGAGACAGTAAGTGTAATTATGCATCTCCAATTTAAATCAATCTTTCCTCCTGGGGACAAAGGCAAACAGTCCCTGGCTTATTTTTTCCCACCAGGATGAATAGCACCTGATGCTGCCTGACATGACTGTCTGCTTAAAGGCAGTAGCAGAGCACAAGGCAGGTAGGAGTAAAGCTCCTGGCATAGGCAGGGAAGCTATGTTTGGCCACAGCTTGACTTCAGTGAACAGAGCAACAGCTGAGACAAGGGAGAGTTGTTCTCCTGGTTTCTGCCAAAATACTCCCTTACTAGTCTCTTGGAAGCTGGCCCGAGGCACACTTTGGGCTCAGCAAAGCTTCCTTTGTTTGTAAACATGTGTTCTCTAAAGTCTAGATTTTTTTTGCAACTTCTGCTACTTTTTGAGAGAAAACTTTTCTAGTCAGTGTATCTATTTCCTAGCCTCCTCCCTAAGGTATAAGAAAAATTGAGATATTATTGGGTAATAACATCCCTTAGAAGGGAGAATGTAGGGGAATTGTTTCTAAAATAAACTATAGATCTCTTTTCAATCAGTATCATCAGGATGCTGAATATTCAAGCTCAGCTTTCTTCAGTGCTTTTCAAGTGCTGCAGTACAGGCAAAGATCATATCTTTGAGCTGGTCCAGTTTGCAAAATGTTTTTCCTCCATGATGACAACTCCTTTTACAGTGATCTCATGTATTTCAGCTTCTGGATACGAACACCAGGGAGAGAAACAGATTTTTACAGTACTATTGTAATGCTGTTTGCCCATGTCAGGACTGGAGACCAGCTATTCAGTTATTGTCATTCACTGTCTTTAATAGGACAACATCTGTTTTTACTACCTGGGAATTTAATCCCTGAAGTCTTTTTGAAAACAAAAAACCAAACAAACAAAACAAAAAAACCCCACAACCCCCCCAAAAAAACAACCACATGGAAGTTAACATCCACAGCCATACTATTTTATGCCCGGAGTCAGAAACAAGCATCTGCCTGGTTATACAGCTAGGAGCTGGATAACAAGTGGTTGGCATCACAAATAGTGCAGCAAGTTATTAGGAAAAAAAATCAGGGAGAACCAAGCAACTTCCTGCACATGAAGATCTCAACATCTCATTCTGTTTAACAGAGATGGAACATCAAAGCAAAGATGCATGTTAATCTTCTTTTCATGTCAAAGATGGGGCAAGGACCAAGGGTTGGGAGTCAATAGCTCACAGACTTGGTGGCGACAGATAGCTGGACATGAAAATAGCAATTAGAACTTTGCACACCCAAAAATACTTTAGACACTTTGCAGGACAAGAACATTTTATGTGACAAGGACTTTTTACACAACTAGTACCTTATGCAATAAGAAACTTTCCGTGCTCCTAGAAAAATACCAGCTACTGCAATGAATAGCTATTTATGCTCTGTCAGCAACCAACATGTGTTTTCCTGCAAGGCATCCTGTATATCAGGCCTGACTCTACTTGCATGCAGGTCAAAGAGAGGAAGACTGTTTCTTCTGCTTCACAGCATGGCCTTTGTCTTTTGTTTTTCAGCCAGAGAAAGTGGAAGTGTTGAACTGGAAACCATTTACTGTGGCAGCCGAAGGAACTGACAACCCTGCTTTCAGCCACATAGAAATGGATGTTGCAAGCAATAAGAACAAAGTCAATGGCCTTCATATATGACATGGGGCCACGTCAGCCCACGAGGACAGTTTTGTTCATGTAAAGCACTTGACATTCCCGTATTGGTTGAGTTACCAGCCCCGCTGGGGTCATGGGCAGGCGTCTGCTGAGTTTTGTGGCACTGTCACCCTTGCATGACCTTGACATCAGTCAAGAAAGGAATCAGGTCTTTCTTGCACTTCCTCACTCGTTCTCTCACTTTGGGTCTTGGTGACAGGGCTTAAGGCAATGTTTGTCTGTGAAATATTTGCCTAATATTCTTTGAGCTTCCTGGAAAATATCTGCTTTTAATCTCAGTTCACTCTCAGAGTAAATTTTTTATTTAGTAAGAGCACTGTTCCCCCAGACACGGCTGTTTTTCTGGTTCGGTTTTGTTGTGGTTTTTTTTCTTTTTTTCTTGTAAGGCATTGAAAGCATGAAGAGATTAGGACTGCGGGGCCTTATCTGATTGCAAGAAAGAGTGGGTCTTTTTTAGTGCAGGAGGTGCATTTAGTGCCTTCTGGTTCCTTTGTAGAACTGACCCTGAGAGTGTATTTATTTTGCAGGTTTTGTCATATATGTTTGTTCTTATTAAGCCACTTGTTCCCTGGTTACCTGCATCTCTTTCTCTGTGCTCACTGCTGGAAGCTACAAGAGTGTCTTTGGTGATGGGTAGAGGCAAAAGTCAGTAATATTTTTCCCTTCATGCCCCATCTCCCTCTTCTGCCCTGTCTTGCCCTTAGAGAGCTGGTCCTCATGAAGGAAATGAGCTATTTGGGCTTTTTATTCAGTGCCATATAGCAGAACCATAGTAGACTTCTACTTCATGCCCAGCATGCTGGCCTGGGACTGCTCTTGCACTGGGCTGGGCACAGTATGGCAGAGATGTTAAGGCAAGAAGAGGGCACTCTTTGCTGTACTGGAGAAGTGGGAAGGCTGCATCTGCAGTTGCCACTGCAGTTAACTGTGGAGCTGTGAGCTGAAACCTCATGTAGCCATTTGTGTTTGTGCAGTCCCTGTTGTCGCCCTGGGGATTCACGTTCAAGGTTGGTCTAGATCAGGCAAGAGCATGTCGTGTGTTTTGGCAGGCAGGCAGAGTCCGTGGGGCAATCCCCTGGGATGGGGAAGGGATTGCAGAGGCTGTCATTTGGTGAAGGCTTTTCCAGGGCTACAGGGCACAGGGTGGCTCACTCTCTGGCTGGGCTGCCAAAAGAAGCTGAAGAGCACATGCACTCCAGACCATGCACTTTACTTGTGGTTTGTGAAAGGGAAAACCCCCATTGCTTCCTTATTCTGTGTGCTTTCTGGTGCAGCAAGGAACAGACTCTGACCCACTGTGTTGTTTTTGTACTGCAGACTTTTTGCTATGGCTATACATGGGAGCAGAATCAAGTTGGAAAATAAAAGCCATTGCAGGAAATTTGAGCCGTGAAGCTTATAAAGCAGTCATGCTTGAGAATCAAATGAAACATTGACTGCATGTCTCAAATGCTTTCTAACAGTTATGCTGCATTTGTGCCAGGTGCTGAGCTGCTGTAACTTGGAATGTGACACACTGCTAGTTTATATACCTTGACTGGGGCCCTTAAGCATCTAAGTCAATTTATTCTGTACCTTTGTGACAGAGGGCACTTGATGATCTACTGCATAAAAACAACTGACAGGATCAGAAAACATTACGATGAAAAAATGGACTCCAAGGAGCAGACCTCGGCTAAAGGAGTACAGGCAAGACAGATGCTGTGTGGGTTGCCACCAGGGGCATGTCTCCATTGGCTAACCCAGTGCAAAACTACATGATGGAGGCAGGTTTCCTCTCTGCCTCCTGAAGCATTGGTTTGCATGATCCCACGCAGAGTTTAGGGCCAGCCCCTTGTCTCCCATTCCTCTGCTGCAGCTCTGTGATCAGGTAAAGGCCTAGAGCCACTGTGTGGAAGAGCTGTGAGACAGCGGGATAGATCCCATGAGTCATTTCTTGTGTCCCGGTATGTAGGATCTGAGACAAACAATAGCATCCGGAATAAAGTGTTTTGGGATTCAGGAGGGAGATCTCTGTTCTGGGACTATCCTAATCACTCTGAGAAAACTATTCCACCAAGTGAATGAGCTGGCTATGCTTCTGAAGCCTCAGAAGATAAGTGCAGCAAATCCAGCCTTGTGCTTTGTCTTCATGATCCAGAAATAGATACTGCATTTTGTGCTTCAGAATAATTCTTCAGCCTTAAGAGTATAACAACTTGTACTTACCAGGTACTTTCAGCTCACAGATCTGAAAAACGATAAGTACAAGTATCTCCACTCTGCTACAGAGTGCTGAAACGGACTGATGTGCCTCTGTGTACCTGTGCACAGTAAACTGTGGACAGAGAGAACAGAAACCTGTATAAAGCCATTGACCTGTGTACCTGCTGGTATGGCTATAGCCCTCCCGGCACAAATGCTGGACTTCTATCTGAATGTGCCTCTCGGGAGGGTGACTGATGACTGCTGTGTTAAACAGCACCAGCGTCGCCTTTGTTGCACCACTCTGTGCCAAGATCACTGCGCTGTAATTGATACTGCCTTAAACTGTCTTGAATGATCTGCAACAACTACCTGATTTGGTTGTGAAGTGAAGACTAATCTTCCTAATTATCATAGTTAAGATAGATAGGTTTTTTTTCTCAGTGCTTTGAATTCACATAGTTGTTTAAAATAGAGAAATCATGGAAATGACCAACTTCACTTCTGGTTGAAGTCACTATTTGAGCACTGAGCAGTCATTTAACTCTAATTTTGGTATGAAGTGAAAGTTTGGGCCAGGAGATATCTGTTGGTCCACAATCACAACGTCAAGATGAGTTTTCACTGGGGAGAATAGCTTGCTGTAAGAGGTTGAGACAAACATTCTTAAGCTTTGCAGATGACCCTGGCAGCTACCCCATTTCTTGCTAAATAACCTCCCATAATTGCTGCAGAACTAAAAAAGTCACTCTTTCTGCTTTACTTTTTCTATACGTTTCTTGCTTTAATTTGCATCACTAATTAAAACAATTAATTTTGAATACTATTTTCTCTGGAATATATACTGTCATCTGCTAGTTGGACTCTCAGTCAGGGCCTTGTCTGTGTAAAAGCAGCAAGATAATTTTTAGTGTCTCCATCACACTCATGCACCCTGATCTTTCACCTCTGCCAGCTCACCTGACAAAGAACTGCAGGATGATCAAAGCTGATTAATTCCATGGGGGTGGGAGCACTCCACAGTGTCCAAATTACATGCAGCATCTGGCAGGGTCAAGAGATAAAACGAGTAGGAACATTTAAAAAAGAACTAAAAGCACAAAAGAAAGAATATTTGACTACGTGAATACACAAAGGATCCACAGAGAGAAAGTAGTGAGAGATTATGGCATTTTTTGGTCTGCTTTTAAATTTGCTTCCACCCGACTGGTCTGTTTGCTTTCTGAACAAGTAAGATAAACAGAAAATAACTCATGAATGCCCAACAGCAAATATTTCATATGCATAATTTATTTTAAATTTTATTGCGTCACATTATACAAGCATTAAACATGGCTTTATGTTGATGATTTTTTTTTTAAAGTGTGAAAACTTGACATTCTTCTCCATAGGATTTTTCTATTTACAAATAAACAATCTCTCTATATACTTTATATATATATATATTATATATATGGTAAATAACATAACTCCCCTCAGAAAGATTTAAAATAAAAAAGAACTGATTTGTAAACAGGGTTTCTGTTGTAGTATTTGGTGGCTTGAACGCAGATGATGTGCTATACCTAGGCTTTTTCTTTTGCCAAAGTATCCAGGTTGTTCATTTACATTTTTTTATTCTAAGATCTGTAAAACCAACATGGGACAGAATGCAAAAAACGTAGCAAACAGGCTGAAAAACAGTCCCAATATACAATTTTTTTTTCTTGTTTTTAAAAACTGGCGTGTAACTGCTCATGAAGTACATGCTTGTTGTCAAGAGTGGTCTATCGAGGTCAATCCTATGCTGATTGCAAGATGATTTCACAGTAAATCCTTTGATGTGTGCTGTCCTGCTTGCTATGTAAAATGTCTGTGGCATGCATTGAGGTTGCATTTTTTCTCATTCCCTTGAAGGTAGTGCTCTTGTGGAGCTGGAATAAGTAAACAACATATAGGACGGTCACCTGGAGGTTTAAACAAAACCCATCATCAGATCAGAAATAAGGGAATGGCATAAATTTGCTATCTAGAGACCATTAAAATTCCATCTATTACTATTAGCCTATTATTTGTATTATATTTTCCTAATTAATAAAATAAATAAAAAGGGGTCATCTTTCCTGAGTGTTCTACTGTATAGATTAAAAGGACTAACGGGAAATCTATCCTGCAGACCAACACCACAGAAACCTCTGTGTGGGTTGACTGGTCAACATGAAGCAACAGAAATGAACTCGAGATCTGCCTGGGAGGTCAGAGCCCCTTTCAGCATCATACTTGGCACAAACTTGGTAAGCTGCCAGCTCGTGTTCTTGTTTAGAGCAGAACGGAACACAACTTCTACCAATGTATTGTCATGAAAATGCATCATAATGTAGCTATGTTGAAAACTAGTCTCAAAAGCTATTATTATCTATTGCATTTCTGCTGCAGTTTGTTTTGGCACATTGTATTGCAATGATTCCTCTGGAGTTGAAGTCAGTTTATATTTTGCTAGGTTACAGCTCAGTTCTGGGAAGTTATTGAGATGTACATTGACAAAGCTGTATCTTACTGCAGGAGTTTGCAAAGGTTCACACTCATATGGGTGTCACTGATTTATGCATGACTCACATCTCACTTTACTACTTAGCAAACAGTTTCCAAGCTCTTGTCATCTGTTGTCTTAAATACTAAACAGAGGGCATGCAAACTAATCCAATTGCTCAGGCGAATTTGGTCTGAATGTGATTTTGCACAGCGATCCTGCCTGAGACTCCCCAGTCTGCAAGCGCAGTACGTGCCCGTAGGTGGTGGATGGTAAATAATAACCCGTCTGGCATGTGTATATCGGAGGACGACATTGCCTAATCCTCACCCTCTATTTACAGAGACAGAAATACCCCATTTCTCCACTGCCCACGTCGGCTATGCCCACAGCTGCTGTAAGCTGAAGCAAAGAGGAAGAAGTTCACTTCCTTGTTAGGCAGGAATACACCCCACAACCATTAGTTGTGTTCCCCACTCATTTTGGCACTGAGTCAACAGAGAACAGATTAATTCTGACATTCCTTCAGTGCTTATGTTGCCTCACGGGACCTTCAGGCTTGGGCCAGGAGCACCTGATAAATGGGAGCTGCTGTGCCATTTATCCTCTTCCTGTAGGATGATGGGTCACTACTGGAGGAAGTTCCTCGCTGCGAGGAAGCAAAGTGTAGGCAGGCAGTGGCTACAGAAATGAGGGTGCATGCATTTTCTTCCACCCTACTTCTTCCTCAAGTCGTATTACCTTTCATGAAAACCTTCTCACCTGCTATGGAAATAGCACAGTTCTCTCCTGCAGTGTAAAGAAGTTAATAGATTTAATTTGGCAATATGTGGTCTTGGTGCAAGTGGTCCTGATGTTTTGTGGAGCCTGAGGCATCCATCCATAAGGTCTTGAACTGTGTGGTCTGTCCAGAAGGGCAAATTCTAGCCCTTCTGTTGGATGGTTTCTGGAAGAACTTGTAGAAACAACTTGCTGAATTTTCCTCCCTCTTAAATATCTTCAAACTAACAAGGTCACAATTCCTTAAGATTTCTGAGGAAACCATAATTTTTATGGAGCTCCATTTATTTGGAAAAGGGCTAGGTGATTTGATCAGCTCCAGTATTTTGTGTCTAGCTGTATCCTCATAGGACATAGGCTTGCTTCCACTTGGCTTCTAACAGTCTTGGCTTTTGAACTTCCTTCTTCATGTTGTGGCTGATTATGCCACTGCAAGTTCTGCAAGAATTGCCGTATTATCACTTTGAGGCAAGAGGTGGTAGAGCTTTCACAACATTCAGCATTTTGGTTCATGTTGCTCCGTCCAACACTTCTGCAGTTTTCAGACTCACAACTCCACTATTTTAGGTTAATGATCTGGGAATTTTTTAATTTCTTACTGCTAAAGAACGTGCAAAAGGATATAGACAGTGACCCATTTTGGCCAAATCTAATGCTGCATCCTCTGTAGGATTGCTCTGCATGAAGGATTTCAAGCTATTTCATACTACACTCTGTTGTTGTTTCATTTTTCCCCTCCACCCCTCCATAGGTAATGGAAGGATGAATAAAGAAAATGTTACCAGCGTAGAGATTCTGTATGACTGTATTCTTTTGCTCTACTGACCTTGTTCATCTGTTGGTTTTGTTTGTTTGTTTGTTTTACTTACGCAGGTAGGTCTTTAAGACACAGTCTGTCTTCTGTTATGTGTATCTTACACTCTTATACACGAGGCCTCAATGAGATCTTGCAATACAAATACATGGGCCACTCTGGGCAAGATGCCCTGATCTGATTTGTTTCCTTCAGAGGCCAGACAGTCCTATAGCTGTAAAGGCACTGTTCAAATCTTTAAAATGCATTACCAACTTTTCACAGTATCATTTCCAAATAAATGACCTTACAGTCAGACACCTCTGGCCACATTTAGATGCTTTTTGATCTGTCAGCACTTCTGCACACCTAAATTTTTCAGCATTGTTAGACCAGTTGATTAGACTCATGATCAAGCATCTCCTCTTAAAGTATATTTCAGTATTGTTGGAGTAATGGAAATGGTCCACATATGTGACCTTAACTTGTGGTAAATGCAAGCTAACACAGTTTAGTCCACTGTGGAAGAGGGCAACGTTGCCATGCGTGTGCTGCAGGTGGTGGTCACACACATGGACAAGAACTGCTGTATTGCTAACGCACAGTCACTGGTTATGAAGTAGCAACTTGGTCATGAGAACGAGCCATATGGTCACTGAGTTCTGTAAAGCACTGTAAGATGTATAACTGCACTGAAGTTCAGGGCCTTGAATTTAAGTCAGGGCCTGGGAGCTTCCTGGAAAGAGTGCAGAGACTTAAGCATTGGACTGATCTGCTCATGCTGACATTAGCTCTGGAGAAGACTAAGCCTTGCAAGACCTCTGATTTCAAAAGGCTTATGACAGCGTGCACCCTATTAAACATGGACGCACATGTGCTACGTGCACACAACATTGACTGACTATTCCTTTCACTGCACTCTCCACTGTAGAAAACCAGGAAATTTTTATAAACAGAATTCCTATCTTCTTTTAAGCAGTTTCTTCCTCACCCCATCATGGCCACTCATTGTGATAAGATTTTCCATTCTTCTTCCTTTCCTTCCGCTCCTTCTGTAGACGTTCTAGTTCAGCTTCATACATCATTTCCTGAATCAGGTACTTTTCTCTCCTCATCCGATCTCTCAGATCTTTGGGGAGATCTGGGATTAAGTAGGAAATCAGGTGCTTTATACAAAAGACAAGGTGCTGTGAAAACAAAAAAGGGATGAAACATTAAAATCTTAGGAAGGAAACAAGTACTTTCTATATCTCTTGAAAACTCTCTCCTTTCAATTCACAAAAAGATGCTGTGTTAGATAAATTTGAAGAAACCAAACCATGAAGTTTTTTCCCTACAAAAACTCCAGCCAAAGTCAGCAGAGTATGGATAGCAGCAAAGGTTATGAGCAGCTGGGTTCAAATAAGGCCTCAAAACTGTTGTATGACCTGTGTGTTCAAACCCCTGAGGTTATGACTTGTTGTAAAGCTGTTTGGGCAGGGCCTGGTATTAGTGGATTGCTTTGCAGGAAGAGGAGGATCAAAGGACATAATACTTTCCTGTTGCCAGAAACCCCTTGCATCTGTATAGGAACCAATGAATTACGTATACAAAACATTTTTTTTGTGCTGTATCTCTCATCCAAAGACATATTCCCATTTACTAAATATCACAATTAAATACAAGGTAACTGATCCTTTGTCCCTCAATTGCTTGAGTGTCTTTTTTTGGTTTGATCAAAGATGCTGCTTGGAGATTTCCTCACTCCACTTGAGAGGAGGAACAGAAAAACAGAAAAATCCTCCATCTGAGAAAAGACACTCATTCTAGATTGGGAAAAAAAAGGTATTTCTTCTCCAAGCAGAACTCTTCCTTTGAAAGCCAGTGAAAAGAAAATGTAACATATTTTCCCATGCCATCTCATGAGAAATAAACCTGCAATACTTTAATTGCTGTTTTTTTTTCCAAACAAAAAAAAAAAAAAAGAAAAAAAAAGAAAAAATATTGGAAAAAATATTGGAAAAAAAGAAAAAAAAAAAAAAAAAAAAGAAAAAAAGCTGCTTCTGTCAGTTTAGCCTAGACAAATATTCCTTTTGCAGTGATAGGAAATACTTTTGTTTGGTTTTGAGGGAGGTCAACATAGCAAAAATAACCACACCCACAGTACCCAAAGGTATCCGAGCTTATATAGTTACTTAATTTATGAAAAAAACCTAGTTGAATCACTCATCTCTTAGCGGAAACTTTTACTGTAATTGCTGTAGCAATCACAATACACCCGTTGGTGTTTTCCACAGAAAAAGACAGTCATGGTTTCTGCTGCAATTACCTTTTTGATTTTACGGCTATAGTTAAGGAAACACTTCGCAGTGCCAATGAACAGGGTGGCCCCTGCTGAGGGAGACAGCTCTGAGCCAGCCGATGGCTTTGGTTGGGGCAAAGTCAAGTCAGTTCTCCGGTGCAAGTATCGGGCAGACACAAAAAACTATTCCACAGCAGGTCACAAATTTGGCTGGGCACTGACTTGGGCAGGGCTGTTTTTTCTTGTCTCAGGTGATCTTTGCCCTTATGCCGTGCTGCCTTTATGCCAAACGTGTATCAAGAAGCCAGGCTCTCCTCAATCTTAAAATTGCTGAGGCTGACCTGCGAAAGTCATACTTCTAGTCCTTTTTGGAGACAGATATCCTGGCTTTCAGTACCGACAGCCTAAGAAACGAGGAGATCAAGTCCAGCAGGCCTCTGCCAAATCTTTCTTTCTTCCTTTCTTTCTCTTAAAGTTTCCCTGAGTGTGGCAGAGGTGATGGAAGAGCCAATCTCCTTAGGACCAACCTCTAATGAGTTAGCCCTGTGTAGAAAGCCCAGCCTGCAGTGCCATATTCCTGCTTTGTCTGGGAAGGCCTGAAAATGACAGTCAGGGGAATTCACTGCAGACTTTGGGGTTCTGCTGAGCCACTAAGACATCAATGCAAGAAATAATCTAGAAAATGTTTCCCCTTCACCTTTCCTCCAATTCAAATGCTTCTGTTCTGTGATCCAAAGAGGTGTTTCGAAAGCTCAGTTCAGAATGAATTTACACAGTAATGTGAGTCAGAAATGCAGTATGTGCTCGTGAACATTATGCCAATAATTTATGGTGATTACAGCTTCCATATCTGTGTCGGATGCCCTGTTGCTATGATTTCAGAGCAGAGGATTGAGTAAAGAGTTTTTAAAAATCGTTTGTTCCCTGTTTGGCTTATTCACAGTGTAAAAAGCATTTCAAACTGCTTGTGCTGGAGAGATGCTGAGCCCCTGGTTTCTGGCAGGGATATTCAGGCATCTGAAATTCAGGCCTTAAGAGCTGCATTTTGTTTTGTAAATGATCTTATCCTATTTATCTACCCTCCTGTTTCTCTTTTTCAAAGTTGACATGGGAATACCAGTAATGTGAAGTTGGCATTATCTTCTCTGGTTTCTCTTAAAGATGTCTTAAAGATTTCTGAGCTACTGACAGTAAGTACTAATATCATGAACATTGGCAAAGGTATTGAATACTTTTCATTGTCATCGTCTTTGTGATGCTAATCATTCTGGGGAAATGAATGGTATTAAAAAATAGAGAAAAAAAAGCTGGATGTGTAAATACTGTAACTTAAACTATCTTCATTTTTCAGTTGTTCAGATTCCATCTTTTCTTCTCATGTTCCTTCACCCCTTCCTCACACAGTAGTCAGCATGCAGCTTCCCAGCCTAGCCAGGATACAAATGCCAAAACTCAGAAAGTAAATAAAAGATTCGTTTACTTCCCCTCTTTGCAAGCCACTGTTACAGTTTTCGAAGTGCTGTATTCCCCTTTTTGTTAGAATCTAAACACCTGTGACTATTCAGAAAACAGATCTGAGCATACAAAGCACAATATACATAGCAGAAACTAACACAAAAAGCTCAACAGCTGCCATCATAGATCAACCCAATGAAAAAGGTTCAAAGGGAAATTTGTTTCATTTTGCTGTTTTTATTAAAACAGAGAAACAAACACACTTGCCACCTGAATGGTCACTGACCTCAAATACAATAATGAAAGCCAACCGTGCTGCTAAGACATGCCAGAACTGCAGTGTGTAACCGTAGGGCACTGGGGAGTGAGGAGGGTCTCGGTAATCCCTGTACCTGAAAGACAAGCAGAGTACGGTAGTTAGCAAGCTCCTGCCCTGCTGCCTGGGAGGAAGGCAAAACCAAAACCCAGCTGCTCTTGATCAATGCATTTTCTGCACCCAAATTATCTCAGTTCAGACTGTACAAGTTACCACAACACTGCTTGATTCTTAGGCTGGGCCTACACTAGTGTTTTATTTCAGATCAGCAAGTGTCCTGATCACCTCCACTTGCCTCGCTTTTTGGTTCACCCAAATGGGTTTACTTTCAGATGAAACCTAACAGTAAGATGCACTCCAGGAGTGCACTTTGTGCTCCAGCCTGCTCCAGCAAAGGACCAGGTCAGTGCCTGCGTGGGGCCAAACTGATGAAGCAAATACAGAGGATGTTGGGTGCTCAGCATTGGCGGTTTGACCCTGCAGCAGGTCCCTTGGCAGCACAACATGTGCCTTGCAGGCACCTCCTCAGAACATAGAGCAGGGTGAGATGCTCTGCTATTTTGAGGGCCACTTTCTTCCCACTACAAGTTAATTTTAAAACCATAACTGCCCTCAATTTTGTCAGCCCGACAGTCCTCCCAAAATCCATATAAAACTGCCTCATGGGCTCCATCTGGCCCTTGGTCAATTGGTTGGCCATCCTTGGTGTAAAGCATGACTCACTCTGACTTTAGTGGAGCCAGAACTGCACCTCTTGGTATACCAAGAGGGCAAGGGCTATGTAAGAAAGGGATCTAGGTCCTTGTTTCACAGAATGTTTCTTTAAAGACTTTAGATCTGAATAAAGTAACTAGAGATATCTATTGGGGAAGCTGGATCCAGGGAGACTCCAAAACTACATTAACAAATCATGAATCTGTTTAAGTCACACATTCTGGAGTCTGTTTCTACTAGTAGTATGTTAATTCCGAAACACTATTGCAGAAACTTAATTTAAAAGTAGTGTAAAAATTGGTTTCTCCTTAATCTGTTTCCTAGATGGGACAGAAAACCTGTTATAAAAAATATGGAAAATACCATAGTAAATAATATACTTCACCTTGGCCTCTAAGTTAGTTTTAAGAAACTAAAGCAAACTCAGATGAGCAAAAGAAATAAACAGTTATTTCATCTGTATGATAATCCACATTACTCCCTGAAGGTTCACCTTCATAGATTGCAGAAGGTGCTACACAAAATGAAATAAACTGTGTCTTGACATCTTACTCAGCAATAAACCTCTCCTAAATTGCAGTATGTCTTAAGACTGAGGTATCTTCCCTTCTGCAAGCAGCGTGCTGAATTCATAGTTTAGGATGTTTTACAATATCCTAAGGATCCTGAAAACAGAAGTCCTTGGACCAAGTCCCAAGTCAGTAGAGTATGTCTCCTTTTTGTACCTGCTAGGAACCAAGCACTACATGAGAAGAAACAGGGAAACCTTTTCTAAACAACCAGAATAACGTGGCACCACCTGGGTTCCAGACGAGCAGAAGTTAACTGAGTATGGCCACTGTTTTTTGTTCAGACGGACTGCCTTCCTGAAAAAATGCCTACATTATCACACAGTAGAACATAATATTTCCTTATCTCATTATAAATATCTGGCTTGAAGCACAATTAAAATGATGGATGTTTTAGCAGAATTTAGGTGGGTTAAGTAGCTGATAAACTCTGCTAAAGAAAGTAAGATGTTGATTTTCTTTCAAGGGTAGATATACATAACAATTCGGTGTCCCCCAAAAGAACAGACTTATCTTCTGGAGATTTATAGCACTAATTTTAATAGTGTTCTGTTTATGGGATATTGAGGGGACAACTTCTTTTATTGATGGGATTTCCACCATCGGCTTTAAGTAGCAGCAACTTCAT
Source organism: Aramus guarauna (assembly GCA_013400195.1). Lineage (NCBI taxonomy): Eukaryota > Metazoa > Chordata > Aves > Gruiformes > Aramidae > Aramus > Aramus guarauna. The sequence continues at coordinate 500,996 of VXBL01006098.1, read as the reverse complement.
GCTTGAAGTCAGGGAAGAAAGGAATTAAAGAGGGGGGAGAGACTGTTCAGAATTACAAAATGTTATTAAATGGTGCTATGGCAAACAATGTGGAATGAAGTGTTCTCAAAATGGACCTGCTCCAAATAAAATGTTATCTACGGATTCAACATTGGGATGTTCTTTCTGCCAAATAAGTTGCAACGGTCTTAAATATCAGTTAGTTAAATGAAAACATTAATGCCCCCTGCCCAGTTCATGATGCCACTCAAACTTAATAAAAATGATACAATATCACAAAGTTTCACTGACTTTTGCCATATCACAGAATATTTTTTTTTTCTTTAGGTACTCATAAAAAGATATTTTAATTATTCACAGTGAAAAATACTGAGACTAAGTGTATCTGCAGCTACCAGGGCTCATGCTTATAAACCAATGTTGCAATAAAAAAATGGTATTTGTTGCTTGGTATTTTTGTTTGGGACCCCATTTAAGACCTTTATGTAGATCCTTGATTCTTCAGACCATTAAAATCAATCAGGTGCAAATTTGTCATTACAGACTAGTCTCAGACTGCTATTTCGCCAACCTATTGGCTGAAGACAAAGACATAAAGAAAACTAACTGCTCATTTTATTTTGACTCAAACCACAAGTATATGATTATAACTAATAATTACACCTGTAAGCAATGACAGAAAGGTATTAATCATTCAGCAGTTAGGAAGTGCTGGATTTGAGGTTTCATAAAGGTAGCTTAGGACAAACCCTAATGACCTGTGAAATAACTCAGTATGGTCACTTCTGTGCAACCTTGACTTCCTTGTGCCTGTGCTATGATATAATCTGATACCAGTGTCATCTTACTGATACATAAATAACCAGTCACCTATTACCGGCCCTTTAATGCCATATATCTCCATGATGGTTGTGTCTGATTCAAGCCATGACAACATACAAATCCTGCAATAGGAACACCTGCCAGATATCCACTTTTCAGCTTCTCCTGTATCTAAGGAAGGAATAATGCAAGTAACAGCCAAGCAGTACCATGAGCATGTCCCTGAATAGCACAGTTAATTCTTGCCATAAATATTCTTTAAGTTCTGAAAATTAGTTCCAACCCCAAGTTTATTATCATGCTTCTTCCTTGCAATGTCTTACAGCAGAGAGGTACTTTCTTTCGATACTTACCTGCAATATTTTAATGGTGAACCAGAGAATTCACTTCCATTTGATGTTGGCTCTGAACGGTTTTCAAAGTCAGACACCAGAAATACTGATAAACTGGCATTAACGTAGCCAACCATACACCTGGAGGGGAAAAAATCCTGTAGTCAGGACACAGCAAGGTTTTTCCATTAACTGTTGTACCCAGGAGAATGTTCTCTGGGTTTCATGAAATCCACAGTATAACTGTGATGCTTATTAATATTTGAAAGGGAAGTTGAGGCAATAAAAAAGAAATGCTTAAGTAGGTCGGATGGACAATAAAAGCAAAGCAATGGTAGATTTCTATGGGAAAAGACATGGTGAAGACTGGGACTGCTACTTTTGAAAAGAAAAGTCACCTAAAAGGTGACACAACAGAGGTAGAGAAAATAATGAGTAGCACTAGGAAGATAATCAGAACATTCACACTGTTACCCTCATGATACTAGTACAAAGGGACATTAAATCAGATGGAAAGGCAATACACGTAAAACAGCTTTTTACAAAATGTCCAGTTAATCAGAGGAACTCAGTACTAAAAGATCGCAGGGTGGCTGAGCACTGGGAGGGTCAGGCAGAGCTTGGAGAACACTGAGTAGGAGAATGTACATGACCTGACGAAGGGCTGTGGGAGTCAGAAGAAGGCTCATGGTTGGTGTTCATAAAGCTGAGGAGAGATATGTCAGGTGTATTGTGCTGCTCACCCTGCACTGCCCAAGCACAGGTAAGTCTAGGCACACTGCAGCCTAGCGCAGAGTATACTGTACAGTAAGGGCTGGGGTTTTTATAAACTATGGATTTAGAATTTTCTGGAAGAATTACATTTAAATACCATCTGGTTTTATCTTAAAATCTTCATACTGACTGGATTTGAAATTTAATTTGATTACAATATTTTTCTAGTATCACTGGGTGTCATATGGATCTAATACCTACAGATGTTTTTGGAAAGAAAAAAGCACCTCTCATTTAAGTTATTCAATAGCAGATGTTCTTGACTCCTTAGTTTGAGAAATTTCAATGTTCCTGTGCATTTTTTTAAGATTCCTGCTTTTGTAACAGCATTTATTAACAACAGTATCCAGAATGCTGACATAAATAGTTTTTATCCAAGTTGGCTCCTTCAAAGGATTAATATCTGATGGTTTCATCTGTGAAATTCACTCAGAAAAGCAGCAAAGGTGTGAAAGCACTGTACAAGAGACTTGTGAAAAGATGATAAGAGCTTCCTCTGTGAGCCAAGCTACTTCCACTAGTTTCAAAGCCAGTGAGTCATATTTGAGTCTTCATAAAAGTAAAATTCCTAAAGGTGTTGGGTTTTTTTCATGTGTGGTGGTCCTGCGAAAATCAGTAGCAAGGAAAGTTGCTGACAGTGCCTCAACATCCCGTGGATCTTCATAATGGCACAAGCAGAAGGGACCCTGCTCAGGAAGAACTGGCACCAGACCAAACATTTTACCCGTGAAGGGACTTTAACTCTTCCTGAAAATAAATGGAACATTTCCCATGGCACCTACTAAAATGCCAGACTCCTCGCAGAACAGCACGTTAGCAGCGCTGCTAATCAGGAGCTGCCACACCAGCTGCCCTTCTTCCATCAGTTTGATTAAACAGTATTGACAACCCAAAGACGGCAAAACAGCAGCAACAGGAGAACTCGCTTTCTGTGGCAGGGAAGAAAAATCAATGCGCCATATGTCTAATAGCAGAATGTAAGCTCTTTGTCACTGTCTACTGTTTAGCTTGTGTTTCTTTGAACAGTAGAGTCCTTGCTAATGGAGCTGCCAGGAGATAATTTGCAAACCGTGTCTATTTGTGTTCAGCTGGATTTGATGGCCTTCCCCAAGTCCAAGAGCCTGTTGCCATGTAGCAGCTACGCTCATACTTGCTGGTAGTATGTACAAGCTAATGTAATCTCAGTGTTTAGCAACACTGAAAGAAAATCCACTTAGGCAGCAGGGATTCAGTTCACAAATATCTCCTGAAAGATTTAATCTAAAGACTCTAGTTTTAGAAGAAAAACAAATTACTTTGCTCCGTAAGTATATCTTGATTTATTAGTTGGGAATTGCTTCCTCTTGTTAGACACTACTTTTTTTAAGCAATACATGCTGAATACTACATCAGGAAAAGAAGCCTAGTGAGTAAATTCAAAATGCTCATTAAATCTGTAACTGATAAATATCAGCATTGTTGATGATCAGAATGAAAAGAGGGTTATACCCATGTACAACAGCTGGGAAGTGCAGCTTGTGGAGCATACTGTTACACACACCAAATTTCTGTAACAGCTTTGCCATGTTTTCCTTGAATTAACATCATCAGTTATAGTCACTCAGCAACACATTCTGTGAACACGCAAAGTATCAATATCTATGGCTGATATCTGTTACCTAAGCACAAGCAATAAATTTGGGTTAGTGGAATCAGAACATACACAGACAGTACTGCTGTATCTATTCAAGTAGTAAGTGATTTTCATGCGCATTTGCTTTCCCAAAGAAAAGCTTACTTTTGTCCAGCTTCTCCTTGGCCAGCACAAGGTCCATATTTGTAAGCATAAACAAGGCGAGGGATGAAATCTGATGTCACAGCTATAACAAATGCATTTGTGATGACAGAAAGAATTCCAATGCCTTCCAGGATCCCGTACCAGATTCCTGTTCAACAAGGAGAGTATGTTAGCTCCAGGAAAACAAGAATGAAAGTACCTGAGATACTGCATACTCTGAAATAGTTGCCCTACCGCACAAAGTCTTTTCATGTAGTTTCTATCCCAGAGTCACTGCATAAAAATAATTTTTCTTATTGAGCAGCAGGACCTTAGAGAGACAGAGTTCTGCTCCCACTGGGTGGGAATTTTGTTTATGTCGCAAATAATCTCAAGGAAGCCGCAAAAATGCTCATGGAGGCCTTGGCTCCACCAAGCATGTGGGCAGCTTTCAGAAATGCTGTAAGCTTCCCTGCTTATGATGACAGCTATCCAGCCTTTGAGGAGGGTCTGCCAGGGTGGCCATGAATGTATGTAGTCCATGATCTGCCTGTCACAGGGCCCTTGTATGCAATTCAGCATCAAAATCTTCATGACGTAGTAATGCTACGGAGTGGCACACAGCCCCTAGGCATCACCTGGGCTTTTGGCCCATCCGCAGCAGTCTGACAGATCTGTACTACAAGGACAGGCACACCACAACTCTGGTCATGAGGACCATTACTGAGAACTATACCAAAGGAAAGTCTGACATACCCGTTGATTTTAATGAGGCATCAAGCTGTCCCTGAAAACTCTGCTGAATAGGGAGTGAATGCAACTTATTTTGAGAAATCACACCTGAATTGGCCTGGAAAAAAAATATCTATTTTTCTATGCTTTTATTATTTACATTACATAATGTTCTTTCAGGAATATGCCTGCAGTGTATGTTGTGTACTGGCTGATGTCCAGGCTTGTACCCAAACTCATAGATTCACACTGTTCACATACAGAGCTTTACTCAGACACAGTCTTTAGGTACATGGTAGACCATTCTGAGAACACAAAGCCTGGGCTGCTGATATTTCATGGTGTGGGCTACTGGTTTTTGCAATGTAGATGGGCAGCAAGGTATCCTGTTTACCCCTCCAAACGCAGCAGGGGGATTCAGCATTGGGCAGAAGACTTTGTTTTGCAGAGTCCTTGCTAAAGATGTTCTGCTTTTGCACACTGCAAGGACAGAAGAGATTTATAGTCAACATACGTTTGAAGAGCCCTTTGCAGCAGTGTGTGCCTGGGTGACCTCAAAGTTATGTGAACCTTGTGTTGAGCAATGCAGGTGTGCCTCACTGTGAACAAGCTCTCTCTTGGGATCTAGACCTACCCTGTGTGACCCACCAGGGACCTCATTGGCCTGGACCCTGAGTCACAGGGGAGCTTGGTTTTGGCCAGGTAAATATAAAACACACAGTTCCCTTACAGTATGGTGGCCACTTTAACTTGACTTTCATGTTTCAGCTGCTCTGTCTGGTTATTACATTCAAACTGAGCAGCGGCATGTGTTCACACAGTGTGTCTGCCACAAGGAAAAACCTGCGGAGAACACTGATCACTTCATCCTGGCTGTTAAGTCACCCAGAAAATGATTAAAAGACATTTTCCAATATAGACTATTAATTGCATAAGTAGGTTGGCATCAGATGCTTGAAGTTTTTTTGAACAATCAAATTGTGTGTTGTTAACGGGGAAGATGACTGAAAATACTTTAATTTGCTCTTACTTGAAGTGGTCAATGCTTTGCCTTAAAAATGACACACATAACAAATACACATGCAAAGAACTCACCTATATCTTTGGCTCTTGAAGCTAAAGGTCTTCTCCACTGGGTAACAAATTTGTATGCATCAAGCCGAATTTCAATGATATTGTTAAGTAAGGCCAGAAGCGGTGCCAGTGGAAAAGCTGCCACAAAAATGGTTGTGAACCCAAACTGAAGAACTAGGAAAAAAAAAGAAAGATCATAGTATAAATGTTAAGATCTAATCCCAAGGTCTAAGATACCAAATAATATCTTCATACCAACATTATGCATAAATATACAAATATTTCTTCTCATGCCATACTATACAACAGTTTAGTGACACTTGTACAGCAATTCCTTGCCAAAAGTTTGGAGCAAGGATGACAGGAACAAATGCACATTTGTCCCCAGGATGGACAGCAACATCTAGATTTTGTGATTTGGAGTGAAGTTTGAAAGTGGACAAACTGTGCTTTTAGAAAGGGACATTTTTATTCCAGCATCAACTAGGATCTTTCAATACCTGCAAAGATTAGGGTTGAATACATTCCTTTTTATAGTACAGATGGGCAGCAGCTTGAAACTTTGTGTAAGTTTCTAGAGGTAGGTTTTCAGACTGCCAAATTTCCCATTAATTAGAAAAGAATTATGTGAGGGAGAAAAGTAAAAAAGAAAACCAATCATGACATACACAGTTCAGTCACACAGGGCAAAATTTCTTGACCTTTAACATTTCTTTGAGCAGTTATCCTCCCTCTCCCTCCTCCGGATAGAGCAACGCCTTTTGGCAGCAAGCCACTTTGTAAATGTGAGATAGTAAGTAACTGTGAATATTAAATATAAACAAGCATGCAGTTCTGTAGCACACCATTTAAAAATAAAAGCTCAAAGGAACTTCCTTTAGTAAATAACAGCAAAGTTCTTCAGAATCCTAAGCAGGTGAAGAGGTGGGCTCTGGTTTGGAAAAGAACCTCCCTCACACAAAGCCATAATAAGTGTTTCATAGATGTGAGGTTAGCAAACAGCAGCAGTGTGGTTAGCTACACTGGTCTGGTTTGGTTCTTACAAACTCTCTCCCATTCCTCACCTGACGTGTGGGAATGAAAACCATTTTGCAACCTCTTTAGCTTCATACAGCAATAATTAAAAGAGCGCACCAGCCCACATCAACATAAAAGCAACAACATTAAAATCTAGTGAAAGAGAGAGAACTAAGGTCAGAGCCATACTCATTTCTAGGTATTCGTCAAAGAGTCCATAAGCATTCATAGGCTGCAGATTGTAGTCCTTTTCCCACTGTGGGAAGCTTGTTTTTCTCTGTGTGCCATACTCTTGTCGTAGCTTTCTCCTGGTCCACCAGTTTTGGATTAGCCTACATTTTCAAATAAGTTAAAGAAACAAGGTAAATAACATTAGTGGCTATTTATCACAAAATTGGAAGAGGCTAAGTGTGCACAACATACCTTGCAAAATTAATTTCCCAATGCAGGGGAAAACAGAGTGTTAGTAATACATGTGGCTGATGACATGGCGTAATACGTATGAAAACAGCTATGGCTGATGGGCTGTAATCCAGGCCTAGATGTTGTTAAAATGGTGGAGAGCTTTTGACATTTTTTTCATTATTTATTCACCTTCTTTTTTCTAAACAGGATGGCAAATCACTTCAGGGTCTGCTTATACAGCAGAATGCAATGCTGTGTGGACACAGTTGAGGGCGAATTGAGAAATCAGCTAATTTAGTGCTAATGCTGCTTGATCCCTTCCTGTGTGCGGGCCACCATCTCTACATGGCTCTACGGGGTGCAGGGTAACAGTCCCCAGGCAATCCGAGAAGGCAAGAAACCTTGAATAGTGTCTGCAGTCAAACATTCAGAGGAACAAAAAGCAGAAAGAAGTGTGTGGACCACTGACAACACGTGGTGGCCAAGAAGTGGATGGCAGACATGAGTGCTATCTCCATCTCAAGAAGTGGGAGAGCTGTACTGGACTTCAGGGGGGGAGATACACGCATGTGTAGGGGCTCCATGGTAGGCACTGAGCCAGAAGAGAAATGAGTGCTCACATCTGAAATAAATACGTTTGCCTCCCCAGGCTAGGGAGTTGCACTGGTTTGGCCAACAAAGGACTCGAGTTACAGTTAGTATATAGAGAAAAAAAACCCAAAACCAAAAACCCAAACCCAAAACATGACAGAGATTTTCTCCGTAAGTTGTGGTTGGCCCCCTTCATCTCAGCAAGATAGAAGGTGATGGCTCCCCCAAATAATTCAATCCTTTCTCTGACTGTGCTTTACTTCTTGCATTCATAGTGACCTGGTCTGGTCTCTCTGTGAATGGTAGGTAAATGGCCATTGGATTTGGATAAGGGTTTGGCCAATTGCTTGTTTTCTTCAAGCTTAGAGATGATTTTTCAATTCAGGCCATTTACCACAGAGGTTATAGCTTTTCCTGTCTTTCTTAAAGAAGAGGAGGTGCAATAAGAGTGTAGCACATTAAAATCTAGAGTTCGGAAGTGCAAGAAAAAATATTTAGAAGGACAAGTGTGGACTTCAAGCCAAAATTTGGAAGTACAAGAAAATATTAAAATGTTTGGGTTTGGCAGCTTGCAGCCAGTCACTAGTGCGTAAAAAGGCTAAAAAGGCTTTTCCTGTGCGTGATTATGGTTGTGATTGATGGATTGTGGGACAGTTAAGGGCACATCTTTTGCAGTCCACAGCATCCTTTGGGATTTTGTATCACCTGTCCTGCCCACGAGAAAGTGAGAGGGATGAGAACTGAATTCCTGCAAAGGCAAATTCCTGCAAATCAAGAGGTGAGGTGGGTGGGAGACCAATATTTGGAGACAGATCCCAGTTAAGTTCTTCCTTTGTGAGAGGGAAAACCCGTAACCAGTGTTACTAATATTGAAGACTCCTAGTAAGATTCAGAGATGTCTTTTTCTGATTTCTATATGACCAAAATGTGAGCAATGCAATGTACTGTGCTTTTAATATGGATGTATGTTCTTCCTCCAGGAAAAACATCAATTTGAAATTGCAGTTTGCCACCTCTAAAAGAAACAATAATTTATACTTTGTTTCTTAGTTATTGCAAATATATCTATGCAGGAGAGGAGAACTGACACACGTGACGTTTGAATGAAGCAGAAGCACAACTCCGACATGCCAGTATTTGCATTAAAACATGTGACCACTAAACAATCGACACTCTAGCACACACCTTATGGCCTCTCTTTGGTATCTTTGCAACCCAGTTTTTGACTCTCAGGCAGAAATTTCAGACGACAAGCCAACGCCACATTTATCAGTGAGTGGTGCCGGCAGGCGCTGGGGTTCCCATCACCAAAGAAGAGCCAAAGGCCCAAGCGCCATTTCTTACTCGCCCTGCATGTCTCTGCGGTCGCTGTGGGACCACACACCAGTGCAAGAGTTGGGCTGCCACCCTGAAATGATGCACAAAGGCACTCTCCAAAACAGGCTGCTGTGGCTCCTCTCCCAGGCCTATTTTATGCAGAAATATTCCATGGGTGGAGGTCCAAGGATGTTCTACTACAGACTCCTACTCCAAATCCTCTGGCCATCCACAGGGTATGGGCTCAAATGATGCTTTTAGCAGAAATGATCATGGTTTTTTTTTTCACACAAAAAGGAAACGCACTTGCCTACAGCATTTCAGGGCTAGGAGGTGGAGTGAAAAGCCTGGAGAGCAAATACATTTCTCATCAGAATGAGCTGAAGCATCTCACATTGTTGTGACTCAGTGTTTTGTGTTCTAATTTTCATTGTGACTCTAAAGTGAAGGGACTGACTTTACTTGAAGTAGTTTATTCCTATTAAATCACTTGTTCTTAAACAATCTCCTCCTATCTCCTTCATTCACCTTCTTTAATCCCCTTTTGTGCTCTTTATTAGGTTTTGAAATCCCTATTAATAGGTAGCAGAAAGATCTAATGAAAACTGACAAAAGAGGCAGCGAGTGGAAAGAGAAGGATCAATACTGCTGCTGCTCTTCTCCCCTCCCCATCCTGGCTGATTCCTTCAGCCTTAAGAGCTGCAAAATCCTGGTGGTAGGTGGTAGGCGCAAACCCAGGAAGACAGAGAATAGCAAGCTTTGAGTACTATTGCCAATTACTCTGTGCATTTAAATAATTTACTCCATTCTCATTACAGCTAGATGTGAGCAGCACTGAGGCTGCCTGAAATCACTGCTGCGACACATTTCTGCAGTTCAGGGACCAAACTCTGCACTAGCTCTGCTGTGGATCCTGCAGCGAAGCAAATCCCTCTGAACTTTGCAAGGGCAAACTTTCTGACAATGTCAGCTCTCTCTTACATTTTTACACTTGCTAATTTCCCTTGATGACCTGCCACACTGTCTCTAGCATCAACTGTCTGTATTAATCATATTAAACACGCTCATTAAATACTAATCAATAAGAAAAGGACCAATAGGAAATGAGTAATTGTCAACCTTTTTAGCTAGGGCACAGCTCCATAATACCCCAAAGATCACAGGGGAATTTGCCTATATACCAGTCAGTACCTTTTTCTATCTCTGGGAGTGTATATGCCAGCAGTGCATTTTTTCCAGCTCATACCTGCCCTTTCAGGCATCTTTTATCACCCAGCAAGGAGAAATTCAATTTAGAACTTACCATCATAGCTAAAAAATGATGCATATATTTCCTGTGTAAGGAATAGAGTGGTCCTAGAGTTATTTTTAAGGAGTTTTAAAACATGGAATACAATTTAATGAAATAAAGCACTTCACATATATTATTTATCTGTTAATATTTATATTACACTTTCGCTTCTGCAAACTATGTCCAACATGGAAAAAAACCCAAACATCATCTTTCTCTATGTGTCTGGAAATCTGTCTTAAGAGTTCTGTATCCTAGGGGGGGATTTTCTATTGAAAAAAATTACTATATATTGCTTTTATTTAACTAGTCATAAGGAAAGTATAAACTTAGTATTCTTCTGTGACCTATGGAAGCATAGGTATTATATTTACTTACGGGTAGCCCAGTTCCATGAAATTATTCCAGGTCTGCTTTAGCACCATTATAATACCCATTTGCATACAGAGATCAATAAGGCATCCACTAGGGTGGCACTACAGAAAAAAAGAAACAAAGATTAAGCAGAAATAATACTGAGGTTTAACGCATTTCTTGGAGACTAGAAATAGACATTAGATAATTTACTTCAAGGAAATTAAATGCCATTCTCTTTATTTTTTAAAAAAATATATAAACTCATGGGAACATATGAGACTGTGTCATACCGTGAGACTTTTAAGCCTATCATCTAACTCTCCGCAGAGGTCAGAACCAGCTGAAACCAATGCAGTTTTCATATTAGTGCCTCTAATATGTTGTGCAACTGTGCGTGGGACAGAGGCAAAGGCTACCAAGTCTCTTCAATGATTTCAATAGGTTTTGGGGAGGTTGACTGTGCATCAAGTCAAAGAAAATTCTTCCTGGCTGCAGAGGCACACAGTTTATGCTGAGAGGATAGACGGTTTATCCACTACTATTTAATGTATATGACTGACTGGACCATTCAAAGTTATTCTCTTCTTGAAGAATCTAAAAATCTCTAACTGTCAAACAGCAGTTCTTAGTGTCTCTCGCTGAGCACTTGCTTGCTTTAGCAGTGGCTCCAGACCTTAAAAAAAAGTTGCTGCTTTTGGGAGAGATGCTCGGGTAGTACAAATTTAGGTAATTCCAAAATTTTTCATCTGGTATTGGAAGAAACAGAAAAGGAGCAAAAAATTTCCGCCCTCAAACAGCACTTTACACAATTGACTTTGCAGATCCAAACAGTGGAGTCCAAGCCATGTTGTTAAATCCTGGGTATTATGGATAAGTTGAACAGATTACTGTCATAGAACTGGAACTATTTAACTTTTAGGGGGAAAAATTAGTTATGACCTGTAACAAGCTGTGATATGAATTTCTTATACATACTGCATTATATAGTGCTCAGAACTTGGGTCCCTGCTGAGGTTTCTGTTGACCTCATTCAGCTTCTCTTTAGATTAACAGGGTGGCAGATAATTTTTTTTTTTAAATTAACTTCTCTAGCATTATTATTAAATCATCATCCTTCTGTTTTTAGGAGTCAGTCACATAAGGCAATGTAAGCAGAGAGAGGTACGTGCAGTATTAATGAAGTAGCAGTGATGTTACAACCATAACGTAACTAATATATAAATTGTAGTCTGAATATGCCCACGGACACTGGACTAGACTATATTGTGTTATTAAATGTCTTAGACTTGGCTTCATCCAATGGGTGAAGGGAGGGCCACTGGAGGCATATTTGGGCATTACATTCTAAATTACAGTCCTAATAAGACCTAGCACAGATATGGTCAATAAAGTTGAGACTATTTTTATTAGAGATTTATTTTTTTATTAGACTTTTATTTTTGCTCTGAGAAGTGCTGTTGCACTTCCCTCTCAAACCTCACCAGAAACTCATCAGAAAACTAATTCAGCCATAAAAAGGAAGATTTTCCTGCTGATACAGGGAACTGAATAGGCTCCTCACAGGGCTGGACAAGCCAGAGCCAGTGCAGAGGGAGAGGAAGGAGAAAACTTCTGGAGAAAGGCTCAAAGGAGCAACAGAACTGTTGTCTTCTGGCAGCAGCAAGCTGTTAGGTCAGCTCAGCACCTCTCAGAGTTTGGAGGGGTGTCAGTGAATTTCTGTCTGCTTACTTATTAGCTGTTATTTCCTTGAATGTACAGATTTCACTACTTCAAAATTAGGATAGCTTTTTCAAATTATTCCCTTCTTTGCTAGTATTTGGATGACCTCTGTTAGCCAAAATATTTATATATGTAGAAGTGTTTGTAAATTCATGTTGGCAGTGTAAGACTATTTGCCATTTGTCACGTATTTGCAAAGTTGTTTCAGTTACTCAGCTGTGAAGCAGGAAAGAAACCATGGGATTTGAATGTGCAAATAGCAGCACTGGAAACTATATGACTGGTCCAGAAACTGCTGCTGTTCACTTCCAATAACTGTCAAATTGTTTTTGAATTCTGAATGCATTTGCAAAAAAAAAAATGGGATTGGTCCTTGAGTGACTTGCAAAGCCAACTTCTCATTGCTCTCCACATCCATTTGGTTTTATAGACATGGATTGTTATACCAGTAGCTCTTTTGGGAAGTTTGTTCAGTTGTTTTGGTCAATTTTATGTGTCTGGATTTTTAAATTATTATTTTATTATTTTAACTCCCTGGTCAGCAAGGCTAGGAAAGCTGAGAAGAAAGGATTTTTTTTAGAAGTAAAAAGCTGTCAGATTCATATCGGACTCATTCATTTCAAGGATGAATATGTCCAATGTAAAAATGTCAGTAATGTTTAAACCATTTGATACCACTATCCAAATGTGATGCAAACACTAAAACTGCTAGCATAGAAAAGGGCATATATATCAATACGTAGATGTTTTTGTACCAGATAGTAGTATCAGTAGTGTGGAGTTAGATGGCAACTGAAAACCCAATAACACACTCAAAAATACCTAAACAGAGTTATGTGTCTGCCTCTGCTTGCATTCACTGCATCTGTGGGCAGCAGATAAATCAGTGTGGAGTCAGCGAACACTCACCTCTTCCAGTCTCCACCGGTTTATCAGCCTTAAGTAGGCACCAGGGTGTCCTGTAAATCTTTAACACAGGAATATACATCAACTATGTTGTGTAAGCAGCTTGTTCACAGTAGTAGAAGAAAGCTCACACTGTTGTTTTAATTTAATGTCATCTTAGCATGACTGATATAATTGTAAAAGATGTTATGCTGCAAAATGTTTTGGGGGATTCCTGGAATAATTTCCATCAAGGGCTAAGTATATTTTAACTTCCAGTTTTATTTCGATACCAAATTCTCTGCTGTTGGATATTCAGCATACACAGAGAAGAGAGAAAATCTGAATAAAACTGTTCATGTCAGTTTGGAAAACGGCTTTCAACTGCCAGTCCATTTCCTTTCACCATAATGTGGGCTGTGATATCTGCCTTTCTGTGAAATCAGTGAAAATGGTAGTTTCCATTAGGAAAACATAATTTTCTTACTATTCTCCCATGTTTTCTCCCGAAACAATTCCCACAATTTCCCACATGCAAATAATCCATACTGATGGGTTCTTCTACTCAAGTCTTCTCTACTCAAAGGCTCTTCTTTTGCTTTTAGAGGACTTGCAGAAAGAGACCTTCAAATATTTACATATATTTCATTTTCTGTGGAAAAGACTCAACTGATAGCTCATAATTCACTCTTAACAGTCCAAATCAGATAATAGGAGCAGCAAAGTATTCAGGCAGTTGGACTAGATGATTGGTGTAGGTTTCTTCCAAGTGAACTATTGTATTCTATTGTATTCTATTGTATTCTATTGTATTCTATTGTATTCTATTGTATTCTATCCTATCCTATCCTATCCTATCCTATCCTATCCTATCCTATCCTATCCTATCAAAAAAAGATGCAGTGCTAATTTATTTACTTACCTGTACAAATTACACTCATAAAGACCTAGTGAAGTGACTTGCATGTATAGTACTGTGGAATGCATCAGTTCCCAGTAGTGAAATTGTTGAAAGTTAGCATTGAGCCAGTGTGGTGCTAGGAAATGAAAACTGTGTCTGTTTCTGGGCTTTGGAAAGGGAAATAAAACTGCAATCTGTCCTACTTTGTTAGAATGGAATTTGCATGTTGAGATGTGTGATAATATGGTCCCATTTTGTTTCATTACAGACAATTTTATTTCTTCTCTTCACTTCATTTTGCACATATGAGGGTGCAGCCATCAATCCTACCTTCCGAGGAAGAATGCTATATAAAAGGTAGAGCTGTTCAGATTGACAAACTGAAAAAGAAACATTTTCAGAGTGAAGCTGTTCTCCCACTCGGATTCGGTACGAGGCTGCTCTGTGAAGAAAGAGAGTAGAGTTTCAGAGGTTTAGTCAGATTAACAATTTCCCTTGGCACAAAGGCTGCACACACCTATCAGAGCTGGCAATGTATTTGTAACTTAGCCTGCTGATTTCAAAATATAAGCTGACAGAAGAAATTGTATCCAATTTACAATCAAGTGAGCTTGTAAAGACTTAGAAATCTCTTTTGATATCTGGATATCTATATTCCCAGGAGACTGTAAGAAAGTGATCGAGATAATGCATATATTAAACATCCCTCCTGAATTCCTGTGTGTTTTACAGGCTCAGGCTCTTCTCTTGTTTCCTTTTCTGCAACGTATGCTAATGACATTGCCTGAAAGTACCCCACTACAAGCTATGTAAGTGCCTTTTGTTACACTGAACTGGAGCAAATCCTCCTTGTAACTCTCTTTCATGGATTTGCCCACCACGCTAGCACCTAAGGACTTTACATGCGTGTCAGTGGAGTGCCACTGCATGACTCCCTTGTCTTGTCCCAGGGAACTCATCACAGAAGACTGAGAAAAAATATTTTGTAATGGATGGGGTAAGGCAAACGGGAAAGGGGAAGACATATTCTTCCCTTCAGGTGGGCCCTTAATCTCCATCTAAAGACATATCAAGACAGAAGTTAACAAAACAACTTCTGTGCCAACACACTAGTACCATGTCCTGGAACTACTTTCCCGTTGGCAGGAGCTTGTTATTAATCAACCATTGCCATGAACAGGAGTAATCAGAGAAGAAGTGGAGGTACTAATGATGATTCTGATTATCTTATATGCTACTTCCAAAGGAGCCTCCAGTAAAGTACTGGAAGTGCAGAAACAACAATGATAAACTAGAGTTGCCCCACCTCTGAGGAAAATAGATGCATCAACAAAACCATAAACCAGACCATAAGTTAACACCTGTGTTAGTGATTTGGAAATACCTGTCAAGAAATCTAAGTTTGTATGTATGCCAGTACATACATATTTAGCTAAGCAGAAAGAACTAAAGCATCACGGATTTTTGAAGCGAGTCTGTAGGAAGGACAAGTTTGACTTTAACAGGGCTGCTGCAGCTGAAGCTTTGCTCATGCGTCCATCAGAGACAATGGCAATGCTCTGGAGGAGCACAGACGCGAGCTCTGAAAAAGGGCCTGTAAAGGCTGAAGGACATCCTGCATGTAGCTTTGCTGCCAATCCTGCTCTGAGCTTGTTACACTGATAAAGATCGTTCAAGCCAAATCATCTACTTAGGCCATCGGACTAAAAAACACAAAACAGTCTGAACACTGTCAGAACAGCTTGACCCACTGAGTTTTCATACAAGTGCTTTCTATACAGGCTACAAGCAGCAGACATATCTTCATGATAACCTGGCAGAAAGTAATCAAGCTTCAAGGTTTCTAGACCATATCTTACTGTCCACAGGGTGTCACAGGGAGTAAAAGGACATAGCCTGTGCAGATCGCATACTTGAAAGTCATATTCCTCAACTGTAACTAGCAGGTATCTTTTCCATGGATACAGGATGGCAAAAATATTTTAAATTTACAGCATACAAGTGAGGACTCTCAGTCTAATAAGAAACAACAGAATAAAATGCTACCTTACACAGACATGCTTTGAACACATCACCTATGACTTCCTAGATTCAGGAAAGCCCTGATACTAGCTAAAATCAGCTGTGTGTTTCCTCTGAGCAGACACCAAAATCTTCCCACCCAGTTAAAAATACGTTTCTGAACATCATCAATGTACACAGGTATGCAGAAGCTCAAAATAATCTCCTCAAACCACTTCTACACATGCCATAATATGGTTCGCTTAATAGGCCTTCAGCAGGAGTCTCATTTCTTGGCACTAAGGAGCCCTTGCCGATAGCCACCAAGTACTGCAATCCTCCAGCAGATCTCCAGAGACTCTGCCTGAGCCGTGGATATATCAGTGTTAGCCTATTGCTACCCCAGCGACAGTACAGGCTGTCCTTAGAAAACAGGTTGTCTTTACTCTAGCATAAAGGTCACCTTTACAGGTGAGCTGAAAAGATTACTGAAACTTAAAACCATTATATTTTAGCTGTTGGTAGAGTTGATGAATCAGTTATTTTCCCTCCAAATTACTGCCCCTCTTAAAGGCGTATGTTTGATAGTCAATAAGCACCTTAGTTTCAAGGTGTAAGTTTGGCTTCCAGAAGTGATTCTCCCATTTCTGGGTCTTCACAAAACCTGGGGGTGGTGAGCGCTCAGTCTCTCTGAAAACTCATGGTTTTTCCCCCAAGGTATCAATTTGTTTAAATTCTTACAAGGTAAGGGGCTGGAACAAGAACCCATGGCAGGTGGGTGATTGTTGTCACCACCGACTAAATAGCACTATAGCTTAGTTTATATACTCCTTTATTATAAACTTAAGAAAAACATTAATTCCTATAGATTGCAAATTAATCAAGATTTTTCATATTTATACAGACAGTTTGAATGCTATCACAGTATAGGGACCAAAAAAATCAGTACAATATTATTCAATTTTGTATTTAATGTTGCTTACCTAAATTTGTCAGGAAAAGAGCAACCTTTTCATACAGCTGTAAAAGAGAAGAAACAGCCTCTTAGATACATGCCAAGCTCAAAAATACAGAACTGCTTTCTAGGTAGAGTAACTGCTCTTACATGTTAAATTTGACATCCAGATAGTCCCTGTGATGTTCTGATAATGATGATAATAAAACTATATAGTAATAATACAATAATGATATAATCAAACAAGGAACAGTAATATTTTTAAAGCTTATACTCAGCTCTTTTCATTCACAATATACGTAGAAAAAAAAAAAAAGCTGTCTCTGTCCCTATTTTACATACACAGTGAAAAAGGGTCAGATAAACTTTCCAAAAACACAAAGCAGAACAATAGCACAACTGGGATTTTTGTTTTAGTTACTTATGGGATATTTATCACACAAAGTCACCCCAGGAAGAGGATGCTCTGGTACATTGGGTATTTCAGGCTTTTTAGGTTGATTTGGGATTTTTTTGGTGCTGAAAGACACTGGGGAGACAGGGTTGCTTCAAAGAAAGTCGTTAGTAATTCCCACCACCAGACACGTTTCCTACTCTGAGTCAGTGACATTGTTCTAAATCCTAAGTGGTAGATTCTGTGCTTAGCAGATACCACCCTCCCAAACTCTCAGGGAGACTGTTAACTTCATAAAGCTTACAAAAATGAACTTGGAAAGTTTTCACAATTAGTATTTGCAAAGAGGTTTTGAACCTATAAAGTACATCACCACCAACATCAGTATTAGTGTAGATTAATACAACAATTTCCATTTGCTTTAGATGAGTCTGGAGTCTGTTCCCATAAAACGCTAAACGTCCTTAACTATCACCGATGTTTACAGGGATACAAAGCTCCTCATATTTCAGGGTCAAGTACTTATTCCTAAAGTGCCTATCAGCGATGTTTCTTTTAATTTGTAAACTTTCATTTATAAACTCTTGCTTAAATTGAGTTATGTACAATTTACAGATCAAACTGCCTGCTTAAGAAGTGAAATCATCCTGAATTATCTCATCTATGTTAACAACCACTTCTTGCTTAGAACAGCTTTTTACTGCCTTTGGAGTAAACAGTTTTGTTTCAAGTAATGAAAAAGGTGGTTTCTTCTGGGTTTAAAAGCATCTCTTAAGGGCAACTATAAAAGTGCTAAATGTCTGGGTGGTTTATATCCTGATCCCAGCAGGGAGTGTGCTATTTTATAAATGTACATTGCTCTGCAGAAGGGGGTGTCAAAACTGTATTTTGTTGCTACTCCTCCTGGAACAGTAAGACCATGTTAGAGATTCTGTTAACGATGTTTGGATCTAATTATCTGCTACTGCAGTTTATCACTACTAGTCCCAAGTGGCCTTATTTAGGATCATATTCTGTTCTGTGTTCATATTTTCTATATCACTGGAATTAACAGGTTGATTAACCTAGGTAAAGCCAATGATTGTTCCCAAGTCAGTCTGCAGGATTATCCGGGAGACATTGTGCTTGAAAGTCATTTTGTTTTGTCATGATGGATGTGTCAGTGCATGTACCTAGCCCTCAGAGCATCCAGTCTAGAAGTTACTTGCGGTCTAGACCTTTCCCCTGATGCTTAGAGAGGTTGTCAACACATATCAGAATCACTGGCGGTTTTCCAGGCTTCCTAGCAGTGAATTCCCTACTGTTATATAGATCTTGGTCCATTCTGGTTTTATTACTGTCTCTTTGCTTGCTCTCCTGCTACTTTTCTTGAGTCACAGTTTGTAGAGGATTCAACTACCTGAATTGCTCCTGGGGATTTTTTTTTTTTTTTTCTTTTCCAAAGAAATCCCACTACTGTCCTTCAGTAAACTACATTAAACCATCATGGGAAGTGAGGGATTATGTTCTTAAGTCCTCCTTTTGAGAAGCTCTTGCAGTTTCATATTTTGGGGATCTTTTGTTTCCACAAGCTATACCCAGATCTAAGATTGTGGTGTTTATTGCATGGTAATGAGTATAAGGCTTAAGAAATCCATCTTTGATGTATTTTAGGAAATAAAACTAAGTCTCTCAAAAGGCACCTTCAAGCCATCTTCCATTATTTTAAAAATTTCTCCAAGCTGTAGAACTCTTTGAGAACCAAATAATTTTGTTTGTGCAGTATTTCTTTGTTGCTGTTGCTGCTTCACTGCATATACAATGACTTATACTGAGAGCTTGGAAATGGATGTTGTACTGACGTAGATATATATAGTTTTCTTTTTATTTCTTCTATGCTTATTGTGTGCTCTAGGTGGATTAAAGAAAGCCCCCAAAAGCTGCAGACAACAAACAATAAATCAAAAATAACATAAGAGAGCCCTCAGTACAAATTCAGAGAGAATAATAGCTTCCACCTCTTCTTTCTGCCCTTCCTCAGCCTATAGTCCCACCTTAGGGAAAACATAGAAAAGTCAACAGTTCATGATAGACTGTCCTAGCCCCCAGTGCAGTCTTCCCTATGCCAAAGGGAGAAGTGAAGTCCTGCAGCAAAGCCTCTTGGAATTTCCTGCTATATAAATAAGAGGGTTTAAAAAATAATTTTTATATGATGGAAATGCTTGGGTATTGCACAGGAAAAAAAGTAGTTTCCAAGCCAGCAACTGAAAATGTGCAGGCTTGAAATAACATCTCATATTTCCCCTAGGAAGTAAGTCAGCATTTCTCCTGGAACAAAGCCTAATGTGCCTCTTGCAGAACACACTTGCTACTAGGTGGGTAGAGATACTCTGCCCTGGCTCCAGTACCTGGATGATTTATAGGTTGATCCCTCCTCCCCCTTAAAATGCATTCTTATATTGTCAGTTGTCAAAAAACCTGATAGTAAAAGGCCAAACACCACAATTAGAGCAACTAATAGAAGACAGATTGCTATCACAGCAATATAGAGAGGTACCTGCATCTCGATGGAAGGATGAAACTAATTTCCCATCTAATCCATGCTACACTGTCTTCCATTTTTGTCTGTCTCAGGTCTGGTTCCAAACCAGTTCACAACAATAACCTGACCTCAGCCAGCCCCCTACAGCCCACCCAGAGCAAGTCTCTGGTGTATCCTGGCAAAGGCCGCAGGCCTGGAATTACTGAAACTACAATAAATAAGAACTAAGTTTGGCCACTGTATTTAAAAAATAACATCAAAACACTAATTAAAAGGAAGAATATTAATGCAATGAACCGAAACCTGAAAACATATGAAAGGAAAAAAAGAGATAGAGGATAACACAGGAGCATGGACATGTCTCCCTAAAATATTTTTTTAGAACATTCAAACACATTTTACATAATGTTTTGGGTTTGGAATTGTACTTTACATAAATAGTGAATTATGTCCATAAACAATAATGCCATATCTGGCTTAGCAAGACACTCCATTCCTGCTGAAAAAAATGAAAGCATTTGGTGATCTGCAGACTAACTGAGATAGCTACTGATGTGATGGCTTGGATGTAACTTTGAATAGGTTAGTTTTACTCACCACATTCAGTAGCATGATGATGCAAAAGTTGATGCATACTGCAGTCCCTGTAGTCGCAACCTGAGAGTTATTCCTGATTAAAGCCCACTTAAAGGCAGCAAAAGTGCTGACAGTCACAACACGGTAAATAACAATGCCAAAAACAGCAGCAATCACCACACAGATCTAAAGGAAGAAAAAAAATCAGAGAGAATAACCTGAAAACTTTCGATAGAACAGGAGTTAACTTCTCCCTGAAACTCCGAAAACAAAAACAATGCAAGAATTGAAAAATATATCCATTTTTATTCCAGAGAAAGGTTTCAACATGAATATTCTCCTTATTGTGAAGTCCTTTTTATTTTCCATAATGCAAAATGTCTTTGACATTGTATTAAAATAATTTTTAGTTTTAAACATTTTCTTGAAAATGCACGTCTTCCTTCGCATTAATGTGGGAAACATTGTTGCCAGCTCTGGGAATTAGAAATTTTCCTTACATGTATATTCCATGATGTGCAAAAGCTAGTCTCAAGCTGATGTCCCAGCTTGATGGTGTCATACCTGTGATGGATTTTGTGCTTTGATGAACTTCACACTTACAGGAAAAAAGTCTCCATTTGTAACCACTGCCTCAACAACAACCCTGGCAAGCTACCCTAGCAAGCTGTTTCTTGCTACAGTTTTGGAATGATTCTATCTAGGGAAGGTAACAAATCCAATTGCCCTTGTAATTTCTTCTCTGATGAGACTTTCACCAAATGTGACAGTTATAATTTGAAAGCCATGCAGCTGAGCCAAGCTGCTAAGTCACTCGATGTTCCATATGCAACAGTTGAGCACTAAATGACAACTGTTTGCCATTGTGACAGATTTATGCCACAGTTTAGC
Organism: Aramus guarauna; assembly: GCA_013400195.1. Taxonomy (NCBI): domain Eukaryota; kingdom Metazoa; phylum Chordata; class Aves; order Gruiformes; family Aramidae; genus Aramus; species Aramus guarauna. The sequence goes on along the minus strand of VXBL01006098.1, from coordinate 479,685 downwards.
AAGTCACCTAAAGGACAAACAGTTGGGAATTAGCATGGGTGACTCATCTCATAGAAAGTCTGACACAGTACGGGTTAGCTACCTTATTAGATAAGGAGAGAGAGTTTCTTCAGTAGAAGACAGATGATTATTTGCAAAAGATAGGTGTATTCCAAGGTTATGCATAGAAAACTTAAACTTATCAAAATTGAAGGATATCTAACCTAACTGAATGGGCAAAATGATTTTGAAAACACTGAATGCTAATCAAGCTGGTTTCATATTTTGTTAGTTACAAAATTGATTGACATAATCCCAGTGCAGAAGAAAAAGAAAAGTGCATGTGACTGTGAAGAATTGCCTCTCGATTCCCTGCATAGTGTTGAGGAGAAGGATGACTTTCCTTTGTTAACAGAGAACTAACCTGGCTGAAGCTGTATTAGTAACAACACTGTGAGAGTCAATGCTGAGAAATTTTGAGAACTGCTCTAACTCGAAGTTTTGGTAAGCATCCTTTGCTTAAAACTATAATTTTTAAAGAATATTTTTACCTAAATGGGGGGAAAATTCAGAGTTTTTCTAACTCATTGGAAGCCCACGCTATGCCAGCAATAAAAAATATTTTCAGTGAAAATAATACTTGTCGTGTTTCAAGGACTGTTATGGGGACAATTTGTGGTGCATGCAATTCAGAGCAAGGCTACTCTCTCTGTCACTTTGAGCAAGATCTATTACTAGGCTAAGAAGATTAATGACTGTGTTTGCAAAGGCTAGGGAGTGAAAACTGTCCCCTTTCAAGAAAAAAAGTAGGGAAAATATGCAAAATGTTGCAGGTATAGAATCAATTCTGAGCAGAGACTGCAGTCCTGAGCAGACGTAAGTGTCTTCAAGGGCTGAGTCAGACAGCACATTGGCTCCTCATGCCCAGTGCTTCTCCATGTGTCTCTGTCCATCCACCTGACATACCAGAGCACAGTCCATCTCAATAATGTTCTTGCCTTTCTTGTCCAAGATTGCTTTGGACTATTTTGAAGCCATCAGTTTCTTACAAGCCCTCTGCCTTGTTCCCTCCCTTCTCATTCAAACACAAAGTTGCTGGGATAGCTCACCTACCTGACTCTCTACAGCTCCTGAAGTTATACGCATATGTCATTTTCTAGCCTCCTGGAAAAGCCCTAGTAAATTCCATGAGGGTCTGAGTTGGTGTCAGCTGTGTTTTCAAGACCAATCCTACTACTGCTGTTGTCATGTGAATAACAGTGAATAGCAGCTTCAGTTAGAGTGTAGGGGCATTTCAGCAGAAATGCATGCAGGTCTCTGTTAGGAGAGATTTTACTGATGCATTTAGTTTTGCACTTGGGAGGGGAAGACATGTCTCATTTTAGACAAGAAACATTGGTTTCTCCATTTCAATTGCACTAGGAATATGAACCCTCTTTTGTTACCTCTTCAATACACTGAAAAACTAGGACATTAACATCATTAAGCACTCTAAGCACCTTATTTAGGTTCTCTGTAGAGTTTACAAAGAACAACTACCTCTTCCATGACATGTCTCCCCATCATTCTGTGCTGTCTGCACAGGAAAGGCAAGGAAATCAGTGAGCTAATTCAGTCAGCTGAAGCTAAATGTTGATAGCATCCCTGTTCTGGCACATGTGTTGCTACATATAGCGTTATGTGTGTAGCCTTGAAGGAAGGACTTAATTATCTGTGAGACTCACTGAGGAGTAAACTAGTGTAGGACTTTACAGAAACTCAGGTGATTTGCTGTGTACACATTTTTAGCCTGCAGTAAAGATGCTAGAGCTTATTTCACTTTCAAGCAGTCATGTCCAATATCTCCATACTCTCTCAGCAGAGATAATGCTATTTTGTATTCTTTCAACTGGTAAATAAATAAAAGTTCTCAAACCATAAAAAATATTCCAGATGCAGAAACGATGAGTCTGCTGCATTTATCTGCAAATGCTTGATAAGGCTCTGGCTTCCCGGATATGGGGTTCATTCGTTCTTTCTTGGAGTACTTGGCTTCAAACTGTGGACGTATTTCCTCCTATAGAATAGACAGACAAGGTTCATATACAGCACAGCTAGGAAAGACTCTGTCCGAAACATCAGATCATTTATTAGATCACTGTTTTGGGGAGTTACATCTTCGAATTCAGCAGCTGGCACAGTTACTATAAAAGCTGAGCTGGGAAATCAAGTCCCTTTCATGAGAACTGGTATAAATCACTGTACCCATAAAACCATACTGGAAGTATTTAGTAAACTCCCCAATTAGCTACTTATCTAAACAATGCTCTTTCAAAGAATATGGCTGTAAGTCAAATCATGTTAAGGTTGATACCACAGGGTTTTCCAGCCTGGTATTATCCTATTGATACTGGAATTCAACAAAGCAAAAAGAAAGAAAAAAACCCAAACTCCTTTTTCCAAACCCAGTTGCTCTTTGCTGGGTAACTGGTTACCTTCCCAGTACCAGCAAAAGTTTCTCAGCATTTGAAAAAGGAGCCACGCCATTTAATATTGCTCAATTCCTTCTCACTGTCCTAATTTGGACAATATTATTAGCTGGAACAGCTTTCAGAAGCAGCAATGTCAAATCCTGCTTTGCCATAGAAAAACTCTCTTCTGAAACGAAACCTGGGGATTTGTTGGGGAGAGACTTGGTTACATGTGCCTACAGCCTTGTCAGAAGACAAGGTTCACCCTTAGCTCAGGTAAGACCTCACAGCTGCAGTAGGGTTACCCCACTGCCCTGCCATCCGGGAGGTTCACCAACAGCCACGTGTCCTGTGCCACCTCTGACAACAGGGATGCTGTCAGAGAGGAGAAAGCACCAGGCTGAGAAGATGGACTCTCACAGCTGCTGGCAGTCCATATACATTAGATCAAGTTCTACAATGCTCTGATGTATACTGGAAAACTGGCCCACGGTACAGCTGGCTACAAAGGACTCTCTTTGCAGCTTTTCCACCAAGCCTCTGTTGCGCATTTCTTTGTAACAGCCAAGAACCCAGCTTAACGATTTCAGTCACTTCCAACCCTTCAGCTGCATTTAATTGAACTTTGACTGACTGAAAGTTGTAAATGCTGAGACCTTAAATGACTACATTGAAACAGGTGAATGTTAACTGCTCATACAAGTCTTTAGAATGTGAATACAAATAAGATGTCCTAAAATCCTACATACTTTTTATAAAATTCCCCTGGGGAAAAAAAACACCCAAAACCAGTCATGGCTCATTCTCTCAAATTTTGAAAGCACTTTCTCAATACAGTTCATTTCCAAATTCAAGCAGTAACCTGGTAATATGGTATTAAAAACGTTAAGAGGCATGTATATTCAGCTGCAATGCCTGTGTAACTAATTACATGCTTGAGGGAACCAGCCCTACATTAGCTATATACAAAGGCTAAGCATGTTTCTGCGGAGGCAGGGCTCTTATTCTACCTTGCTCAAGGTGTTCCTGCCATATCAGGGCTAAAGGCTGCTGAGCAGATCATAATCTAGCAAGAGAAACAATGCAAGTAGAATTCCTGTGTGCCCAGGGACATACAAAAGGACAGAGTGTGATAGCAGTGAAGCAGGGTGCTTAAGAATCGCACCCTGTAGATTGTACAAGGGCTCTGCCAGCTGACTTACTGGGTCATATACGAGAAACTCTTTCTTCTTTGCAGCTCTCGCTAAGCCAACGTTAGATTATCTTCTAGTCTGCCCTGTAGAAGTCGTTATCATATCCACCCATCCATGAATCCAGGTATTTCCTAGGATACCTAGTCAATTCAGACAATGCAAATGCTATTTTTACAGATACATCTCCAAACCTGAAACTCTGGCAGGAACCTTCATACCTGTTTAATGACACTCAGCAATGCTGAGCACAGCTTGGTGCAGGAAGTGAACCGTATTGTATTTGGCTAAGGTTAATGATATAAAGAAAGCGACACTGAAGAAAAAAAAAAAAAAAAAAAAAAAAAAAATTAAAAAAAGAAAGGAACAAAAAAAAAAAAAAAAAAAAAAAAAAAGAACATTGTAAATAGCAACAGAAGTCATATTTCAGCTGGGAGTGCCAGGAACTCTGCACAGTTGGTTTCTTGTTGCACACCCAGCCAAGACCAGATTACTCTTTACATCTCCCACACTGCACCTCATTCACAAGAAAAGGAAATCCAGATATGCAGGGTCAAAAGAGCCAGAACACATTCAGCCCATATCCCCAGGCTGGGGGACCTGGACACTGCAGAGGCTGCTGCAAGCCTTCCTTGGGTGAAAATCTAAAGTGATGAGGAATTCACAAACTTGCATATCTGAACAAACTTATTTTTCCTTCCCATTGTTTTCATTGTTTCATTTCTTTGTCTCTTCATTTAGAACAGAAAAGTGATGACGAAGTGATAGGAAGCCGTATAATTTTGGGTTTTTTCAATCTATTGTTGGTAGGAATTAATAAATTTCCCTCTGTATCAAAACCTTATTTTTCAATTTGACAATGAAAATTAAAGCAAGAAAAAGCTAGACATGGCAGATAATGTTAATAAAAATAACAATCTTCATTAACAAAAGCTTGTGACTTGAAATGGTAATTTGAACTCTTTAACTGATTTCCTTGAAATAGCTAATAAAAGAAATTGGCTGGCTTTGTCCAGTGATAAGTGAATGGAATGTAAAGAGGAAATTTAATTAGAAGCAATTTTGTTAGAAAGCAGCGCTTTTAGGAGTAAAGTATTCACCTTATGGAGACAAAATTCTCACTGACATGTATAACTTCATGATCGAGCTCCATGGGATGCGTCTTTTTCAATCTACATAAACCAGACTGTTCTCCTTCCTTCCTGCTTCTCAAACATGGATCATTCCAATTCTGTACTCATAGGAGAAACCATACTGATTTCTGGAGTATCAAATATAGATTAATGTGCACTGCCTTAGGCCAGATCTTTCTGCACTGGAAGAGCTACTCTAAGTTTCTTTGTGAAATATATTCGTTCCTTTCAGAAGGTTTCTGAGTCCTTCAACCAGTGAATTCTTTCAGGAGTCCTGTCCTTCCTAGTCCACGGATATATTGTCCTCTATAGCCCAGATGTAGAAAAAGGATTTATAAAAGATTGAAAATCTGAATCTTGATCCCTGGGACAATGATAACACCCCCAGAAGTAAATCTCCTTGCAAAGCCTGCGGTTTGCAGGTCATCCTACTTGCAGCTGAAGGCAATGGCAAAGTGAAGAGGCAGACTTCAAACCACGGAACAGGGAAACGATCTCAACACTTTTTCACCTGGGACACCTGCTTCCAAACTGTGACTGTCCCATTCGATACTCAAGAAGAGGAGGCAGTGGTCTGTAGAGCTGACCTTAAAGCAAGGATATGCTTGAGTTGTGCAGTAGGTATAGACGCTGGCAGCTGCAGCATCTTCAGAGAAGACACCTTTGGGAGGCAATCAGCTCTCACTCGTGGGATCCCACTGAATGCTGAACAAAGGAGGAACTGATGCCTCAAATGCCAATGAGATACTGATGCTCTGATGACTGATCACACAAATCTTTGAGAAGCAGCCAGTTGAGTTCCTATTGTCATCTTTAACCTCTAATTTGAGAGAGAAAGGTACCATCTGGAACACTGCTTCTGAAAAGACTGCTACCTCCTGCTGTAGAGACTTATAAAACTCCCTCTAGAACTGTAAGAAGGTGCAATGAACAGCTCTGGAGCAGGTACACTCACCACTGCCCCAGGGCACCTGACTGAGGTCTTGTTGACAGAGCTCACTGGAAAAAGCCTGATGTGAGAATAAAAGACCATCAGCAGGGAGCTGGTATCCTCTGAAAATTACCAACATGCATATGCCATCCTGCAGGCCAAACTGAAATAAACCGCCAGTGCAACATAAGCATCTCTTATAAAAAATAAAGTTATTTGACAGACATCATAAAATAAACACATCATATTCCTGTGAGGATAGCTTCAACTACCAGAAGCTCTTTCAGGCTTTCTCACTGGAAGAGGAAAAATCTAGCAACTCTAATATCTTCTGTCTTCTCAGTGTTTATTCCAGCTAAAGTCTTAGTTGCATAGGCATGGTAATGCTCTTCCAAAAAAGCTTAGAAAGCTGAGAGCAAATTTTCCACGGGAATGTTTTCTTCTAGGCTCTGCAAGAGGACATGCATTTTCAGTAGTAACAGCAAGGTTGTAAGCAGAGTTTGGGCATGTGCATAAAGAGGAGAGAGAAATAGAATGGGGAGTGGTCCTGAATAGGCTTGGAGCTGTTGTGCTCACATCGGAGAAAAAGACTCCTCCAAGCATTACCACAGCAGCCAGAAATCACTTTATATTATTATATAGAAAGAGAAGGAAAAACAAAGCAAAACAAAAAAACCCCAACCTAAACCCCCCACCAAAAACCATCACTTAAGGACAACCTTTACCAGGAAATTCAATATTTGTAAATGAACGGATCATGGAAGATTCAGGTGGATAGCTTTATAGTTCAGCATAATCCCAAATCCAGGTAGGTTAAATGGTGAAAGGTGCAGAAGATATATAACATCCCAAACTATGAACATATGCAAGACCAAGCTTCCTGGGAAAACCTTAAAAAGGGCCTTATACTGTACTTGCTTGTGTATTTTGTTAGTTTAAAGGCTCCTTCTCATTCTGGGGACACTGAGCTACAGTCTTGACTTGGAAATTGAAATTTGGTACATCCCTCTCTTGCCTTAGCTGTCAGCAGAAGCAGTGGCTTTTTTTCAACTAGCCATGAGAGGACATGGTCACTGCAGGTCAATCCTGACCAATATCTGAACCCCAAGCAACACTATATCAGTGTGGTCTCTCTGTGACTTGTCAGCATTGGCAAGAGCAGGCTGTTAATCTCAGGAGATTTAAATCAGTATTAGAGTATTTTCTAAATATATGACAATAGTCCTGAAGTATCACCAAAAATTGTCCGCATAGATGCACAAATAATGATGTTCCTGTTTCTATAAAGAAATCAATTTCCAGTTATGTAGAGTTATTTAATTTTATCTTCTTGGACTATTTTCTTAGTCATTAAGCATTTAAAAGAAAATCCTACCAGCAAATGAGCAATTGTACCATTTCATGGCCTCATTGAACTACGTGTCCTCATAGAGACAAAAATCCCGTAACTCAGAAGTCTGTTTCTCTGCTGACAAGATTAATAAAAAAGAAATTCTTCCACAGAGGCAGCAATATAGAAGTTCAACTGGATTGAGACCATTAGAGCAGCCTCAGGGCAGTCTCTGGAGAGGAAGAAGAGCAGACTCTGTGCACACCTGTATGTCCAAATCCCACTCGAGGAGCACTTTTTCTGCCACACCCACTGAATCTTGCTTTTCTCCTGCATAATAAAACCTTCTAGTTCCACTCAGACTCAGCTCTCAGTCTCAAAAGCTGTTTCTTTCTGGTAATCACCACAGAAAAGGTTAAGGGTATTTTTCACCGTTAAGTTTCCTCCCTAGGGGATTTGCTCTACCAACAGAGAACGAATTAAGTCCTTTGAGTTGATTCATCTCCCTCAGTCTCTCCGCAGCACTAGATACTTAGGTAACCAACACCTTGAACATTCAGAAGCTTGTGCAAGTCTCACAAGGCTTTCTCTCCATCAATATTCTTTGTGGCTATCTAAAAGAATAGATAAAAGCTCGTTTTCCAAAATTCATGGTACCCTGGACTGTCAAGAATTTCCTTGGATTCAAAAGCAAAGTGTGTTGGCTTCCCTCAAAGTGCATTTTCTTCCCTGAAATCTCCCATAAGAGCCAGTGATATGTTGAAATTAATTGAGATTTACAAAAGTGTAAAAAGAGAGGACAGTTTGGCCTGGGGAAAGTTTCTTCACATTCCAGATGAAACATCTGAGGAGAAAATTGCTTATTTCCAAGTTCATGAAGATTTGAAGAATGAATTGAAAATAAATCCAAAAGAAAAACATGTTTATATTTTTAACCAATTTTTTTGTATTAAAGATTAAGGAGTACATTTTTTTAATACAAACCTCTTCTTCTTCCCAGTCTATCAAGTCCCAGTCATAAGCAATTACTGCTCGCCTTCTTTTCCAAAACTCCAGAAAAACAGTTGCTGGAGCAAATAGAAAGAAAAATACAAAATTGTTTTTAAGTCAAGAAAATGTTAACTACTATCACAGAACTGTTGAATGAAGCTCTTACATTATTTTCATTTCTTTGCATAAATGGGTTCCTTTGAACAGCAAATCATACTGATGATCAAAACTGCTTTCAAAAAGCATTGCTTTCTAAGGATTACTTTGCTTGCTTCAAGTATGATTGAGGCTTTAGAGATTTCATTTAGTGCTTAATGATAATGTTTAATTTCTAACCAACCAAGGGAGGATTCTCAAAGAATAAAATTTTTCCTGTGAGTCATCATTACTAGACACAGCAGATTTCTGATGAAGCTAAAGGTTTCTTGGGGCTATTGCAGACAAAGCAGTAACTTTCCTTCATTGAAGCCATTTACAATACACAGAAACCAGAACCCACAGGAAGCACATTCCAGTGCATATGCAAATTTGTAGAGTACTTCTGAGGAAATGGGAACTTTTTTCTTACACCTTTCTAATCCAGACCATTTTTTTTACACTACATGAGTGTGTATACATGTATATGTGGTGTGGCGTTAACATCTGACAATTAAACATTCTGTGCTGTACAGCCCTTATTGACAGAGTTCAAGACAGTGTAATATGCCTGTACATCACTGTTTCCATTTTGTGATGGAAACAACAATAAAGGAAGCACTCAGTCATAAAATAAAATGTTCACATTCTGGAGATTAATACTGAGCCTGTTTACATTTACAGTTGTTTTGGTTTTTTAATTTGTTTTGTTAAAAGAATGTAGGAACTGCCTAAAGCTAACACAAATCAATAGAAAGGCTTCCTCTCCCACTGTGAGGTTTGGCTGTTCCTTTTATTGCTCACTGAAAAGCATCAGGCTGATAACCGCAGAGAACATAAACCTCTTTGTTCATGCACTAGCACAGTATCAGCTGTAACAGTGCCACAATAGCCTGGCAATATGTTCCACATTCAGTCTTAAAGGCATCTCCTTAATGGACTATCTGCCCTACTGCAGCATATTGATAACGACGTGATAACGATACTAAGCTTTGCCATCAGTTTGGTGAAAGCCAATTTTTAGCCAGTAAGAATTATTATATTTTAATGTATTACTCAATGCAGCTAAGACATGCTTAGAAAATGATCACTGCAAGCAGATAAGGTAAGATATCAAAAGCATGTTTAAGGAGGCAGCTATTTGGTTTGAAGTCATTTTCATATATCACGTCATCCTTTTCCTGAAAGCTGGAGTTATGTTACACCAGGTAACCAGCTGCTTCGATCTAATCTAATAAAGTAAATTCAATCTCCTGAGCCTAACATTTCTATGAGTTGTTGCAATACTTGCAGTATGACTAGTTGAGATCAACACTAGTAAATGCTAATGAGGCTCCACTGCTGCTGAACCACCACTTTGTTCATTCCTTGACTTGTCTTCTGGTGGAGCTGCTTTTCTCCTGTAAGCTCATATTGAATTATTTTCTACAGGCTAAACAAGTAGCCCTGCACTTTTTGGAGATCTGGGAGAAACAAGTCTGATTGATAACTACCACTCTGTTTCCATTCCAAAAAGCAGCTGGAAGCACGGCTCAAGTGGGCGTATGAGTCCACAGGCATGAACCTCTCAGATACGTCTGTGCTGAACCATACTTCTTTTCTTGTTTTTCACACACCTGGAGTGAGAAATCTATACATATTATATTTAGTATATTTAGCACCTGTCAGAATAAGTATGTGTAGTTCCTGAAGCTTCTTTAGAAAGCTATTTTCAAATTATTAAGTAGCAGACATGTTCTGCATGGTGCTGTTTTAGCTTTTAGTGCTACACTTTTCTCCCTCTATCCAGGTCAGTATGCACTTTTCCCTTGCTAGATATTTTCAAATGTGCTATAAATAACCATCTTTGATTGATTCACTGTACTACTAAGGTCTTCCAAAAAGTACTGCATTTTGAAATTTCTCTGCTTCTTTTCGAGTCAAGTAATCAGTAATAACCTATATCACACTTCAGCATTCTTTTCTGACTTTGACAGCTCAACAGGCCACAGTTGTACTTCTAGTTCTGCCGTTTTCCAACTGTCATGTTTAAACCAGATGCTGAGAATTCTCAAAAAATCCTGCTTGGAATTTTGAATTTCTCATTGGCCTTATGAGCTGGTTTTGGATGCGATAGAGTTAATTTTCTTCACAGTAGCTAGAATGGGGCTATGTTTTGGATTTGTGCTGAAAACAGTGCTGATAACACAGGGATGTTTTCATTACTGCTGAGCAGTGCTTACACAGAGTCGAGGTCTTTTCTGCTTCTCACCCCACCCCACCAGCGAGTAGGCTGGGGGTGCACAAAACTTTGGGAGGGGACACAGCCAGGACAGCTGACCCCAACTGACCAAAGGGATATCCCATACCATATGATGTCATGCTCAGCATATAAAGCTGGGAGAAGGAGAAGGAAGAGGGGGAACGTTCAAAATGATGGAGTTTGTCTTACACATGATGGAGCCCTGCTTTCCTGGAGATGGCTGAACACCTGCCTGCCGGTGGGAAGTGGTGAATGAATTCCTTGTTTTGCTTTGCTTGCACGTACGACTTCTGCTTTACCTATTAAACTGTCTTTATCTCATTCCATGAGTTTTCTCACCTTTACTCTTCCGATTCTCTTCCCCATCCCGCCAGGGGGAATTGAGTGAGTGGCTGCGTGGTGCTTCGCTGCCAGATGGGTTTAACCTACAACACATTAACTCCCAGGTCTTTTGCTAGCTTTTTCTATACTGTGCTTGCCCTGCTTCAGAGCTCAACCTTGCAGCTCAGTCCTCAACATCCACTTGTACAAACAGCTGTCTTAACATCATCTCCTCAGATGCTTTTGAATCAAGTTGTGAACTTAGTGATGCAAATGGCCTCTCACAGCAAATAGCTTAATCCTGACCTTCTCTCAGAAATCCTCTCCCTATTGTATTTCAGAATACCATTTAATATATCCATCCTGACTTCTGGAATATATTCTATATACCAGGAATATTGCTTAAGAATCTCCTTAAATTCTGTCTCCTCAGAGAGAAGATCAATGTAAATGTTTTATGCTAGAGGCAAGGTTTGTAGGAAAGTAATATCTTTTATTAGACTAACTGAAATATTTAGAAAAAATGTTTTGTGATGGCATTTCTTCTTGCTTGAAAAAAAATGTTGAAGTCTTCATGTGAGGTGTTTTTTCCCCTCCCAACTTTGCCTTTCAGGAAGCATTCTAAAGCAACTTCCTTTATCAAAGGAAACATGCGTCTAGGGAGACAAGAAGAAATTGCAAAAAGGACTCTTCTTGTGTCCCTTAGTCCCCCAAAAATATGCAGAGACAGAGAAACTACCCTCAGCTCACCTTGTCTCTAGCAAAGCATTAGAAATGATAAACAGCTGGATTCTCCTGTTGGACAGTTACAGAACTTTGTTACTGAGATTCAGGAAACATCTGGACATCTTTGCACTAGTTTGCACAGTACTTCAGTTAGAAAAGCAAAAGCTACAATTCCATCCAATTTTACAGCAACATGCTGGGAGTCAACTGATTATCAAATTTACCTAGATTTTTTTTCTGAGAATGATTTTTTTCTGCACTTTTAATGTCACCATTTATTTAGAATGAACATCTTTCATTTTCTGTTTTTAGTAAGAATCCAATTCAGACAGTAAAAAGAGAGGAACTTTTCCTAGAAATGGGACCTACCTTTTCATCAAGCTCAACATATCTCGAGGCATATATAAAGGGCAAAGTGTAGGTGTTTCCCTCTAGCACAGAAACACAAAAAAAATGCTATTGCTTCCCTCTTGGTGAAAACTTTGAACATCTGGAAAATATCATCAAGACTAGAGATTCTCAAAAGGAAAAATTCTTTTCCAGCTTCTGAGATGATGACATCTCAGTGAGCATCAATGACAATCTGTTCACCAATAAAAAACAAGTATTAGTGTTTATAGGGACTTACTGTTTCCTATAAACCACACAGATTTATAGCTTCAATCCTTTTGAAAGGGTTTTTCTTTCCAGCAGAAGTTCCAACACAGAAAAGCATATACAAACTACCAGTGAATCCCTTCAGTGTACCGAAGGGAGACTATTTTTGTCCTTTGTTACATCAGTTTAAAATGAAAGCTGTCTTAAGTCTTATGTCTTTTGTGTATACCTTAGTAAGTATCATTTTTTTCCCTATTATATCAATTACTTTTATTTCTTACACAGAATTTTGCTTAAAGCAGACAGAAATACAGTAAGTGAGGTGATAGGTCAATATATTTTTTGAAGAAAAGTGTGTTTCTTTTCCGGTATCTCCTGGTGTGCTTGACAATTCAAACCTTACTTTGATGAGACCCACTTATCCCACAGTGAAGCATTATAAAAGATGGGTCCCTGTGCTTCAGAGTCCTACAGCCAGGCTCATTGCTGCTCCACAAATCAAGCAGCCCATACTGATATTAGTCATGACAATTCCTCTCGCTAGCCTGGCCCCAGCAGTTTGCTCATCATTTGGAGACACATTTTATTTCTATTTAAAAAGTGAGCAACTCACTTTGTCTATCAATTAAACATGTCTTTAGAGTAAAAGGAGGAAAACACCACACAGATCTCCTCTTCATGGAAAGCCCAACCTGACCACGCCTGGTTTCGCAAACCCCAAGCAAACAGCTGAGGCTTTTTCCTCAAGATGAGAGTTCACTAATGGATCTAAAGACAGTAAAGAAGGTACTTTAGATAATAAGACAGAGGCTAAGCTCAGGCTAAAGAGGTAACACAATTCTAGCTGCCTTTTTTTGCTTTCATTCTCTTTTTTAAAAGCACTGCCATCATTATTTTATGTGTTAGTGTCTGTCAAACTGGATCATCTATAAGGCTGAACTTTTCACAGCCGATTTGTCATGCACTTGCCAGTTGTTTCATGCTGACAGAAAAAAACATTCCCACAATCAAACTGCTATCATTGTTTATTCTCTTTCCTTATGATTTACTGAGATGATGGTAATGCCTGCAGCTGCCAATAGGCTTACTGCAGACTGAAAATCCATTTAAGACATGCCGTAAGCCAAACTCATAAATACAGTACCAGAAAATCCCTGGGAAGTGTGGCTTTCCTTGTTCTAATGCTGCTTTAGCTCTAACTGTATGGAAAATATCTCCACAATCTCACCGTTGTCTCAGCAAAATCGTATTTAAGAAACTACAGTTTGGGTGGAGCCATAGGATCACCCCATTCCCCAAACCATTACCCTACACTCACCACCTCCTTCCTGTTGCTGCCCCTACATCCCTCTTGGTGGCGAGCTCAGGAGCACAGTGTGAGACAACAGAAGTGGTGGGGAAAGCTCTCACCCCAGCTGCTGTCCTATAGTCTCTTCTCCACTAGACAAATCATCCAGAGGGCAGCATTTATTATTTCTTATCTCTCCGTGCACCTCTTAGGTGCTGGAGGTACATGGATGGGCATTTCCCAGTCCTGGCAGGCTGGTGGGGAGATATCCCCAGAGGCACTTTGGTCTGGGAGTCTTCCAGTGATGCTGAAGAAGGGGGAGGAGGGAGAGGCTAACCATAGTGAAGTGCAGATCCTGCCTGCTAGGGGCAGGAAAGAGAGAGGACCGACAATGTTTTGTAGGCAGGCACGCTCAGCCTGCTCGGCCTTCTCCCAGGCAGTGACCACAAGGCAGGACCAGGCATGGCTACCTGAGTGAGGAACTCCCCTTACCTTGAGCTGCTTTTCCTACAGCCCTGTTTCTGGGCAGGGCTAAGACACAGGTGCAACACTGAGAGCACAGCTATTTCCTCAAAGCAGTGTTACTGTTAAGGAGGAACATAAAGCTGCACTCCAAAGACATAATCACCAGCAGGAAGGAACAAGTGACATACATGTTCAACAATGTTAACCCATCAATTTTCTTAGCTAAGATGGAAGTCCCTGCCTCTAAACTCTCTTGGAAATTCTCAACTTCAGCGAGCACATAAAGAGGTTGGACAACTGAGTAAGAATATCTAAAAAAATCTTTAAGGCTTAGAAAATTTTTGGTGATTCTTAGCTCTAGTGTAGCTCTAAGTCATAGCTGAAATACCAAAGAGAAATCTGTACGATCTGTGGATTTTTTCCTTAATGCAATTTGCAATATTTTAATCCTGTCAATATTACATGAAATGGCATGAATAGGCTTGATTGGTATGTGACCTAATTTAATTAGTTAAAGATAAGATAAAAACATAGCTTTGGAGGTAGGAACTGAGATAGACTGGTAGGCTAATCTATGTTGTCCTGATGGCTCTGATGTTGCCTCCTGGATATCTCTTGTGACTCAGTAAAGAGATCTGCAGTTTAAAATGGAGATTATAGGAATTACTTGGACACCTTTCCAAAGCAGTTGGAGATGTGTGAGTAAGAACAGGAGAACAATGGCTAAATCAGGATAGCTGAAGCACCCAGAGCTGTGAGACGGATGCCATTTTTGAGGCACCTCATTGAGCCATTTTCTAAAGGTGTTAACCTTCTCTCAGAATGGCACAGTAGCAGCTAAGAGCCTGGACATGCTCATGGCATGTTTGAAAGACTTTTTGTGCTGCTGGAAATTATTGTTTCCTCTTGCCTTCAATTCTGCCTACAAGACCACAGTAGGAAAAGTAGTTGAGCCAGAAATAGAACTGTCCTATGGGCAAAATTCAGCCTCCATGGCAACAGTTAGACCATTCTCAGATCAATTTATCATTCAACTAAATCTTCCATTTATTTCATCAGAGTTTTGCTTTAATTACAACCAGCTTACGTGTATTTAAGCTTTACTGCCTTTCTGAAAGGTGGGGAAAATAATACATTAATTCATTTTAGTACAGACACTAAACTGAGCTGCCCTAAGCTAAGAGAAGCCCTGAATAGTAACAGAGAAAAGGCCTCAGTGCCAACAGATTGAAAAAAAATTACAACCTCCCCCCAGAATATAACTATCTACATAGACAGTACATACCATATTCATGTTTTTATTTTAATTAAAATTATTATCACAAAAACCTGATTTCAAGCACTTCCATCTTCCTTTTTCTGAAACATAACAGAATCAAGCCTATATTGTTTTCTCAGTGTCTGAAAAATATGTGCGGGAAAGTACAAAGTCCTATGTTGCATCACGATCTTTAAGAAAAAGATTGTTTAAATACTTAATATCAAAACAAAAACTTACCCCACACAGCCATGAAAACAGCAAAAAAGACAGTAGCTCCATTGTCAAAAAGGTGGGTTACCTGAGGGATATATGAATAATGTGATCAATTAGTGATGATAAGGCTTTATTTTCTATTTTCATCTCATAAAATTAATGTGATCACGAGTGAAGCTGGCCTGACAATCTTGCGTATCCTTCCCTTGACATGTGAAACACACCTGTCAGTTGAAAGGACTATTTGCCAGCCTGGCAAGGGACTGACCCCTGTGTGAGCATCATTTCAGACCCAAAGCATTCATTTTATGGAGCCACGTACAAAGGATGGATCATAAGATAAAGGTTGATGCCAAGGACACCGTAGCACATGCATCTAGGACACGACCTCTGGGACTGCTGAATCTCTAAGTGCAAATTGCATTCAAGTGTTTTACAACCCAAACTAAGTCCTGGTAAAAGACAATGAATGTTAATATTGGCTGAACTTGATCTGTCCTTTCAAGATTTTATCTACTCAAGCTCACTAAAGACAAATGCAAAAGGCAAAATTAATGCTTTTACCAGGAAAGCATTTCTATTTGCATAATTTAAAATGTACCTTGGCATAAACGCAGCTGTCTGACAACCTCATGAAGGGACAGTATTTATCACATATAGGACACATTATGATATCTGTAGCTTGGCAGACTTCTTTACTGGAAAAATAGAAAAGACAAGAATTAATAGTTTGATGCACACCAGTCTTAACATGGATTGATAAGGTTCACTAATATTCAGTTAATTATTGAACAATACTGGTTCTGTAACTGTAGCCAAGATGTTCATAACTGCATGCGTATAATTAATATTTGTTGACTGTCTAAGACTTCAGAGTTCACAGTTAAAACTGCAGAGGAGAGTTCTTCAGGGCCAGCCTAGCAGTATTGCTTTACCATTTCCAGCTTCTCCTTGAGTCAGAAGTGACCTCTGGTAGGAGGAGGGTGAAGATGACTGCAGATAAAGTTAAATTTGACTTATTCTTGTGACTTGTCTTCAGTGTGCAAGAACTCAGCAGAAGGTCCTGGGGGAGCCTCCCTGAGGTAGATCTTTGGGAAAGGCCTTGAAAAGGGTGAAAATTCCCCACTCTTCTGCTGGCCTGTTACAACAGTAATGAAGGAGCCCTACTTTTTCCCTACTTCATGCTGAGTTGCCAGCACCATCAACAACTGGGGCTGGGCAAGAAACATTGGCCCCCACCCCAATTCCGGAACACAAAACAAGTGAAGCTTGATACTGGATACCTTGTGACAATCAAGCACAGTCCTTTCCCCAGTATTCATGCAACAGTTCAAAATGAAATAATTAACAATTCGTATGAAGAACTCTTAAGTTATACATAATAACCCACAGCTGTAATTTCCTTTATAAAAGTGCCCACGTTACCTGACTTGGCAGTGGTTCAAAGTGGTGACTCCATACAAAAAGACAAACAATCCAATGAAGGCAGCTGGGAAAAGCATCCCTGTGTACCAGCCTAACCAGGCGAAGTACAGCCCAATTTTCTCACCAAAGTACCGTCTGTTTTAAAACACAACACATTGAAGTTACCTGCTAATTAGAATAAATCTGCTTAATCTTGCTTGTTAATAGAAAATAAATATTTCTATCATATCTGAAGACTAAATTAGAGAGCAGAGTCAGAATCTGCTGACAAAAAAGCCTGCAGCTAGGCTTCTAAATCCACACTGAGGGACCTGCCTCATGAATGAACTTAAAAATGAATTTAAAAATTCACTAACCACAGTTTACAGTGAGATGAGTGGAGACCTCAGAAAGGAAACACGGAGTTCATTATAAAAGCTAGTTCTTTGTATTTGGGAAATTGATGGCTTTCTTTGTCTTTTGGTTGTATAACTGTACTTCCCAAATAATTGCATTGAAATCAGTTTCATCCCTAAAACTGGTATAACAGCAGTATTATTTGGGTCCAAATTATTTCTAAGAAATTAATTAACCAGAGGTTATTCTCCAATCCAGTTTATTTTAATTTGATTATTTCTTTTCTTAGCTCACTTCCTGGAAAACTAATCTCATGATTCTACCACAAGTGGAAAGTAAAATGCAAGTGAGGTCCAAGAAATATTTTTATGTATCATCTTGCACTGGTTTGAGGAAAGTAGTCTGAATTAGTTAGCTATATTGCTTAAAAGCTAACAGCAAAGTGGCCAGAAAGCTCCTATTTGCTACATATTCATTAGCATTTTTCCTCCTCCTTTAACACAAAACCAAACCTTTATTTGTGTGTTAAAGAATACACCAAGCACTCAAAAAACCCTGCTGAACTCATCAGCATAGGAGCAGGCTCATGCATTGTCCTGTGTTTGATGGTTTTGTCAGCACAGTAGGCTGATGATCAGATTAGGATGCTTTACAAATCAATATGCAATTATCATGATTACAATGAAGATTTTAGGAGATTATTTGCAAGATTGGCTTTAAAGAATGAGGCAAGATGATATTCCTGCACTTCAGAGACTTTGTGGACAACTTAAACTTGCGTATCAATGGAATTTGAGAATAGCTACTGATGAAAACCCACTTTGACACTAACGATGTAACTTCTGATCTGGTCAGAGACAAAGAATGCAGTGAGCCAGCACCGCTGGCTCCTTTATACTACCAGAAAACATCTTTGGTCAAACTTTCACAGTGAGGAGGAAAAGATCCATGATGGGCTCTAGGGATGGAGGCAGTGGAGAAGAGAAAGAAACACTTGGTCTGGAATGGACAAAATCATCAATTTTCAAATGGGTATAAAAATTTTCCCGTGAGCAATATCTGTCTGGGCTGAGTTCATGCTTTGCTGAATGATACTAACCTACACTGATTATTATCATTTGAGTTTACTAGCTCTGTATGAGAAGGCAAATATTGTCATGCTGGGTTTATTCTTCTGTCATTCAACAGACACTCAAATTTACAGGCTAAAGAGGTGGTAAGCTAACGATAACATGCTCAGTTCTGACAAGGGCAGCACGTCTGGTTGTAAAAAGAAATGCTGGAAACTGCTTTTTGAGCCCTGACTTAAGAGCATTAGTGAACTCTTTGGCCTAATTATTTTCCTGACACCTAGGATGTCAAGCTGCGCCTGTTCCACGAAAAAGGCAAGCTCACATTTTGAGCTTACTTCAACTGAATTTTTATGACCTATTTTTCTCCATGTACATAGTTCAAAGTAGTGAAGTAAATCTAACATTCATCAAGATTTATTTTTTTATTTAATTCCCTACATTCAAGGATAAATGCTTCCTTGTTCCATCCCCCTAGCCAACGAACATTCATGACAAACTTCATCTCCTATCCTGCTGAGCCTTTCCATCTAATGGTGCAAATCATAGTACTCCTTTCGTGATGTAGAGATCAAACAGCTTTATCCTAGAGGAACCTAGCAAGGTTCAGTGCGTGTATAAAGAAGAATGGACATGATAGGGAGCAACCCAAACCTCTGCAATGTAAGAAAAAGGTACCTGAGGCTATTTGTGAGCCTGGTTTTAAAAATCAGTGCAGGATGTTGGCATTACTTTGATACATATTGCTTTAAATATGGGCAAACAGCCTCGATCTTCCAATATTGCCCTTTGCTTCACAGCTGGTATTCCACAGGCTGTACTACTGTAATTTGCATCAGGATCAAGTTAATATTTCATTTCTTCTGGCCCCACAGCTAGCATATTTTTTCTGTAAGTCTCTGCTCAGATACCACTAGGTTGAGTGCTACAGAAACAAACTATGGCAGTAACAAGGTCTTTGGAGACCTTCCTAGGTGCCATATTCAGAGCAGTTCCACATTTATTCCAATCCATAATTGGGGTAGCCTGGACAATCATGACCCTCAGGAGATGAAGATGGTTTAGAGACACTTTTGCCACTAATCTCCCTTCAAGTTGCACCAAATACAAAGAGCAAGCTCTTTGTTTCTTCACTGTCGCTATGTATAGAACAGAAATTTCATATAGTTCTCCCCATGCAGTTCTCTTACCTGCATGCTGGCATTTTAGCCAGAACTCAGTAATATACATGAAGAATTTCAGGGATTTTTTTTTTTTCCTAGGGTGCATCACTGTGAATTACTGATACCTAAATTTCACCCGTTATCACTCTGCTCATGGAAGGCCTCTTTGAAATTTTCCAGCATTGATAACATTTGCATTTTTGTTAACTTTGCTAACTTATTACCATCCAATTTTTTAGACTGTAAATAAGAATAGAAAAACCCGGTTTGTCTTTGATGGTTCTCCCACAGAAAATTTACTCCACAACTAACCTAAAACACAGAGACATAAAAACCTTCAAGCACCTAATAGAATAATCCATCTCTGCTATCCTCATCTATGCTGTACCATTAAAATAATAATAATAAAATAAATTCAGCTTCTCAATTTTATGCTGGCGTGCATACTAGCCCTCCAATATCACTTACCTTAACGGTGAACTGTGCCTCCCCTCAACCCATTCCAATGGTAGAACTATCACTGACCTAACTGGTCCAAGATTTCAATCTCATTAGTTATAAATAAGGCACATTTTTGAAAAGTATTAAGCTATAAAGTCTGATTTCAGACCCATAAAATGTGATAATGGATTCTTCTGTGTTTGACGACCTTCATTATATACCCTTTTGCTTTCAGGATACCTAGAAGGAAGTCATAGAGCTAGAATATAGACAGGTTTGGACTCAAGCCAAGAACTTATCTATGTTCATTAATCCTTTTCTATGTCAGAATGAAATCCTGTACAGAACTTTTTACATCACAGAAACAAGTTGTAAGGGAGCTAGAGCTTTCCAACAGGTGTTTTGGACACATGAAGATCTCATATTACGTCAGGAGCAATGGGGTGGGGAGGAAGGCTTGACAGGAGTTTGAAAGGGAGTTGTCAGCTTGCAATCAACATTTAATGTAAACATAGAGCAAAATGCAAGTTACTCAGGCATTACTTTTGCTTCCAGGGTCATTTAGGTATCTTTCAATCACTTTATAGTTTTCTCCCTGCCTTTTTGTCCCATAAATAATATGCACGAGCAGCAGCAGGAGCCATTTGTGCACAACCTAGAGGGAGGCAGCTATGCATAGAAGTGTGAAGGAGGTCCAACTCCCCCTGAAATCACTGCAACTGTTTCCATTGATTTATGTGGTCCCAGAGCATATAAATATATTAAGTCCTGCCTCTTTCCAATTGCTATCAATTCCGAGGATCTTAAATTATTCTTGTAAAGTAACTATGGATACTAAATTCCAATAGAAGTGTAATTAAAATAATGGTACCACATCTGTTGATTAATAAGAGTGCCTTTGCAATTGTGCCAAGTCTGCACCTTCATACTGCCATGTGTTTCAAAGCAGAGTGAAAGCAGAATCATGCAATTGCCCTCAAATGACTTTTGCTCATTTATTTCTAGTGACTAGTATCTCCATAACAGCCATCTGATGAGAAATGAAATCTGGGTGGCACCAAATTGACAGCACCGGAGATGTAAGGTCTCATTTTAACAGCTAAGGAAAAAAATAAAACAGCAAAAGAGTATAAACAATTTTGCTTAACATTGTGGCAATTTGAGGTGGAAATATCATATCTATTAATGAGATAATTATATTATCTACATCTAATTTATTTCTTAGCCTTTCTAAAGCATATAGTAAAGGGGAATGTCAGCTAGCAGCAGTAACTTCTGGCCAGATGTCTGTGGAACAATTAATATCCATCCACTCCTTTTGTACAGATGGCAACACTACTCCCTTCGAGCACACCCCATGTAGCTGTTGGTATGGGAAAATAAAAAAAAGTTGCTCCTGCTGCAGAACTGGTACTAAAAAAGCTCCTGTTTAAAGTATGCATGCTGTGATACTTCCGAGTGAAACGAACAACAGGTCTTACTGGTGCTGTCAGATCTTCAAGGAAAAATCTCCAGCTCACTAGACACGTGAGCTGCTGAGAGTGGCAGTAGACAGGAAAGATTTGGCAGGAGCTAAGGAAACACGAGAGATCTAGCATCTGTGAAGTGAGAAGAAAAAGGCATTCCTTCCTCTTTCATGTCATCCCTCCTTCAGTCACTTCATCGCAGCCACGGGTGTGCTCCAGGCAGCAAACGGCAGGCTGGGCTGGGGCTGCAGCTTTGAACCCTGCTGAGCGCGACGGCTGCTGAGGCTCACGCTGCTTTTGAGTGCTCAGGGAGCTTCACAGCTCCTCCTGCACCCCTCTTCTTTGGGTAAACACCTACTCTGAACCACCACAGGACACTCATGACCTCAGCTAGGGGGTCTGCTATTTTGATTGCTTTTTTTCTTTTGTAAAATAGCTGTGAAAAAAATCAGTGGATGTCACTGTCTGATGCAAAGTTAAAGCATCTTACAAAATCTTAAATATCAAACCCAGGCTACTCAAGAAGGCTGCTAGCAAGGTCCAGAACAATTACATGTCTAAAATTGCTCATTCTCTTACCATTTTTTCTCATACTTAAAAAACCTTCCAGATGCCTGATTGTTCATATTGATAAACCAAATCAATCCGAACCCCAAATATCGGCTCAACAGCACTTTCACAAACAAGAAATGTTGATTAAGAACATCAGCCTTGACCACCATGGACAAATGATTAAGAAACATTATAGAGATAAGTTGTTTATACATGTGACATTAATATCTTATTGTATACTGGGAAATTAAAAATAAAAAACTTCAGTATAACTGTTGGCTCCTCTGTAAATCAGCAATTTTCATAGTGTAATTTGACAAAAATTCCATATTTCTGTCCAGGCCAGAGTATTAAAAAAGAAATAAGAAGCTTTCAGAATTAAATTATGAGGTACAAATACATTACTTTGTTTTTTAAAGCATTTTAAAAATTACATGACTCAGTAAAAAATTTTTATTATATTTCTCTGTGAACTTTTTCTCCATGGAAATTGAACACCTCCTGTTCTATAAAATGGATAGGTTTTATATGGCCTCAATCAATAACACTGTCTGTCTCCAGGGCCACCCTCTACAAATCTTTCATCTGGAAACAATTTTGAGAATCAATAAAAGCAAAGGTTTCTATCAGTTACAGGACTTACAAAAGGGGAAAATAATATGCTGGACCAATAATATGCTAGTCTGTATGACCCTTCCCAATGGCCAATATATCAATATCTTCAGAGGTGCCAGTATATCTTAAGACTTTATTAGTAGGCCTTTGTAGCTTCATATTCCTCTCTTCAAGTAGAAAAACCCCATTAATGCCCAATAATAGTTCTGCCAACAGGATCATAAAGGCTCTATCTCTCTCTATATGCATAAAAAAATTGTAATCCTCTCTTAGTGCGTGCGAGCCTACTTGAAAACTTTATTTAAAAAGGCTGTAAGAATTTGGAGTTGTGTCTCAGCTTTCTCAGTGTTTCTTCTTTGCAGGCTGCTTCCAAAATGAATACAAATGCACACTGTGGTGATGTGGCTGGGCTGAGTTTAAGGGAGAGACTTCTACCCATCTAGCACTAGTGCTGCTGAACACAGTAGCACACTCAGTCATGGTAAGCTCTGCTCCATGCCATTTGTAAGCATCATTAAACTATACCCTGTGGTTGCTTTTGGAAACAAGAAGAAGATTTAGTCGATGAGAGCCTGGTTTTCACCAAAGCCAGGCTCTGAGTAGAAAGAAGAATGCCTCCACTGGATAGACATACAAACAAGTCTACCCAGCCTACACATGTTTCTCTTTTTTTTTTCTCTCAAATATTCTGCGAAACCTTCATTAGAAGTTATGGTGTCGAAACTCTAGAAGGAAACTTCCTTCACTTTCAGCTCCTCCTACAAGCTCCTCTACAGATACTTCTTTGAATGTAGTGGCACCATGAATGAAATAGATTCCCATGACCTCAGGTTCAGTTTTTAAAAACCACATGAATTAACTGAGCTTTTCATGGCTTTGTCAGAAGAGAGATAACCTATCCTCAAAGCACCTGTACTGTGACACATTAAAAGCATGAAAGTCTTACCTCACGAGGTCCAGTGGTTGGTATTTATACCACACTCCCCAGGAAGCCCAGCACTCATAGAGCAGGTGTCTGTGGTTTTCTGCCCCATGTGTTCTTATTGAATTCTTACTTCTGTAACTTCCCTAAAATACAAATCTGGACATTAACGAACAACAGCAGTAAAAAAGAATATCTAAGAAATCTCTCTCACTAGTGGTATGGATAACACAATTTATGCAAACTTCATATTTGTGTATGAAAAGATAAATATGACATTAAAAAGACAATTTCTTCTGACTTCAGTAAGATTTGAGATTATTCTTCTTAAGAAATTTATGATAAATGGTATTTAAGACAAAGGCTATAAAATGGAGAATGTCAAAGAGAAAACCACAGCATGATATTTTTTCCCCTCTGAAAACATACTGATTTATCAAACCCAAACATTTTTACAGAACAGATCCAGAACAGCTCTCCTTACTCATCTCTTTTTGCAAGAAAGAAAGCAAGCATTTTTTTCCAAGAAAAAAGCATTACTAAATGGGAGGGATGTCAGAGGCAGACACAGAATGCAAGAGAGAGTAAATAACATTAATAAGATTGCAAATAAATGATTACATGATTAAGAATTATTTTTTTGGGGAAATGTCTGTTCAAAAAGAAAAAAAAAACTGAGAAAAATACCTCATGAAGAGGAAATGCAGCTTCATAGGAGCCATTACTGAGCAATCGATTCAAACCTAAGAATCAAAAGTATCTGATTATTTACCAATAGGACCAGAAAAACTGCTAAGTAAAAAGCAAAACACATTTTTATAATACGCTGGCTAAATGAAGTTTGAAGCCCCTTGGCAGTAAAAGATACATGTAGTAAAATTTTGATGAACTGAAATATAATGCAAGCAAAGATTTGTTCAAATATTAATTATAATCTATCATTTATTATGTCAGAGGTTTAAAGATTCATTTGCCAAATCCATCTTTAGCATAACTTCAGTGAAATTAGGGACCTCACACCAGGATTGAAGTTTGACCCTATAAATTATGGTCTAGGGAAACTATTTAGATGAAAGGTAGTATTTCTTGGGAGCTGAAAACTTCAGGGAAGATCTTTACATTTTTGAACTGCAGGCCAGTAAAGCAACTCAAAGTCTTAATTTCCATATGACAACAACATAGCAAAATACATTCAGTTTGTCTTACAAAAGCTGCTGGACTAACAGATAGAACAGGAACAAGACAGGCTGCAGTAGTACAAGACCAGAAAATATACCTGAACCTGAACAAAAAGGATTACCATTTGGCACAAAAAGGTAACCATATACCTCACTCAGTCAGGTCTTGTCCCTCTTTAATGAGAGCCTCGAGAGAAATAATGAATGACTGGTGAGATGTGGGCACTTTTCACTTGGAAAGTCACCAAAATAGGACTGAACAACTATAAGGCAATGCAAAACTAAATACTGGCACTAACAACCTGAAGGCATTTCAACACCATTGACCAACTGGCAAGGAGTCCTGATTCCTTTCCTAATTCACAGGGGAATGATAGCAGCAAGAACACAGCAATGAGAAGTATTAATTCACCATAAATAGCACTTTCAGTGATTGCAATGGTATCTGCTTGGCAGAATATGTTTTCTTCCAAAGTCTCCGGCAGAAAAGCAAAACCTGTACAGTCAAGCCGGGCTTTGTTCTGCCCAGTGATCAATGCAAGGTTCTGTTCATGGTAGGTACAACACAAGTAGGTATGTGAGGGAGGTTGGGATCTTGAGACAGGGAGGGACTGCAAGTGTGCGAGCTAAATGCAATGGCTGTATGCACCACATGAATTCTGCCCTTTCTGCTCTCCTCCTTGCTCACTGTCATTGCTCAGAGATATTGCTGCCCTCATCCCAGGAGCTAAGGAAGAAACAAGTGAAGTTCTGGGATCTTTCTCTACCTCTTGAGGAAGGATGGAGTTTAAATGGAAATGAAATAGGTTGCAAAGTTTTATGGGGATTACCTCTTCATTTGTGATGCCCCAGTCTCTATATGGTACACAAGCAGTATGTGTTCTGTATCACAAGACAGAAGAGGGTCACTGTTCTGTACTCCAGCTCTCCTCTGTCACTGCCTGCTCTCCTGGCTCTGCATATACGCTCTTCCAAAGGTCCACATCACCCACTATTTGAAAATGACGCCATAGTTATGCATGGCATCCTTTGCACTGAAGACATCATTGGTGAACTCCCTTTTCACTTACAGCAGCTACAGAGATACAAAACCTTCCATCCCCCGTAGGAATAGACAGATATCCAGGGAGAAGTCCTACAGCCTGAGATGTACAGCAGCACAAATCTTGCCGTCCTTCCAAATAAGTTTTTATGAAGGAGTAAAAGCTTTTCTGCATGAGCCTATCTGCTTCTCCAGAGTCCTTAATCTGTACATATTTCTCGCTTAGGTCAGTCTCTTTCCTTGCAGAAGTGATAAATCCCATGTGGTGACATATGTGACTGTGAAAGCAGCCTGATATTACAGGGAAATGACCAGGCCTTCCAAGCAAAGACCCTACAACAGCAGTGGGTGAGATGTAAACAGCTCAAAATGGAAGTGATTGAAAAGGAAGCAAAAGAGTCCGTTATGAGCCCAGGTAGACTTCTTCTCTTTTCTTGGTGGGACTTAGCACCCATGTTTAAAAGTAAGTTGCTCAGAACTTACCAATTTTGTTTTTCCCTTCTTCGTATTTCACTCTTTGTAAGATATGGTGTACAATTCTACTTCTTGTAGCATTATTGAAGAAAGTATCTTTGTTGTGTATGATGAAGCTATATAAAAATACAAAGAAAGGGCATCTCAGAAATATACAGTAGCATGTTTAAAGCAAATATTGAGTTCCATTACTTTCTATAGCACACTAAAAATCTACAGTATGTAGGCAAGTGCAAGGAAGATTAAAGGACACCAGATTAAGTGAGATGATTCACCGGATAAGATGATGTCAGTAACAGTATTCATTCCCTAACAAAGAATTCCATGGAGAAGTCTGGAGAAAGATCAAAGATATTTAAGCATTCATTATGATAAGCATCACTTTTAGATAATTCACTGAAAACTACAAAATACTTGCACAAAAATTTGCAAAAGCATAAGATTCGTAAATGCAGCTGTAGAAATTCACATTTGATTTCTATTTCAGGCTTCTTAATTATGCTTTACCATTAAGAGTCAGATGGAAACATCTACTTGGTAAACCACTCTTACTGAAAATCAAATACTATGTTAGAAATGGAAAATATTATCTACTCCTATGTTTGGTCCTGGAAGCTAAAATCGAGTAGAAAATCAGCTTTCAGAAGCTACTTATGGAGTTAAGTATGTATGCAGGTTCAATAGTGTAGACAGAATTGTGCTGAGTCCAGGAAATTTAAAAAAAAAAACAAACAAAACCCACAAAAATATTGTATCGATCAGATTGGCTGTCATAATATATTTTATATAGATTTCTTAATCCCAATATACATATTCAAGGAAACCCAGATATTTTAGCATATCTTCATAATCACTGGAAAGATGCAAATAATATGTGTTTAGAAATACTGTTTCAACTTGTCAGTTAAATTCTGCTAAAGAATTCTTACAGTTGCTTGATATGTGTATGGCTTCAGAATAGACTGTGAAAGTCATTTAGATACTTGAATATGCAGATAAGTAGATGGAGTTTCTGATTAAGTACTCCTGTGCATATATTAAGGAAACGAAATATTTTTAAAAATGTGATCCTTAGTGATCCTTATTAACTGACTGAATAGAAAGGTTCATATTTTTTTAAAATACTTTGGATAGGAGGTAAGATTGTTTTCCTCCTCTGTGTTGGTGAAGAGCTAGGGAATTGAATAAACTGATAAATGAAATGGTAAAATCATAGAGATGTCATAGAGAGATCAGCCTGTAGGATTGCACACTAGACAAATCTGACTTTAGCAGAGATTATCTTAATAGGCAGCTTGGCATGGATTTATGTCACCTTCTCTTCTGCACAACATGGGAACCACCACTCAGTTTTTCCTTCTGGTAATTTTACCCTAATGAAAACCTGCTTTTTTTCAGAATGAATCTTTACCCATGGGAAATCATACATGGTTTTGCACCTCCAGAGTCCTTTGGAAAAACAGGCAAGGAGTCCAACTTCAGGACTTTGGGGACTCTATATACTCCTTCTTTATTATTGAAATTCTCTGCTGAATTTTCCATACAAGACAATCTGTAAGTTCCTTACGTTTGGCTTCAAAGATATATAGTAAAAAAATTCCCAAAGTAAAGGTATAAATGACAAGCTGCTCCAAGAGCATCATAATTAATGAAACCTGGTTTTCTGCAAGTTACTATCTCATGTCTCCTTTCCCACTCCACTCCAGATACTCACAGGTCATTTCTGTGTCCACAGTCTACTCAGTACTGTATTTCTGGCTTCCTCCCACATCTCTGCTATTCCCAAAGTCCTACATGTGCCCTACAGTACCTATTGAAAGTAATTTGATTTACGCATATTGGCTAACCACCATGTGTGTGCTGATTTTGCAATGGGCTGCTACCAAACAGCGTATACAGTTGGTGTGCACTGGTCACTGACTTTACTGTAGAGGCACAATTTTGGGCCACTATTTCATTTCAAGCTGCTCATACTCACCAAGTAAATAAGACTGTGCTTATCTTTGAGACAGCTACACCTGTACCAAATTTAGTTGAAAATTATCAGTATGTAAAATAATAAGTATTAGAAAGATTTTGACAAAAAGGAAATAATGTCCTCACATAAGTTTTAATGCTACGGAAATTAGATAAAAAAACATCCTAAACTCTGAAGCAGATAGAACAGCATTATTTCCTGCTGAAGCTGGAGCTCTGTATTAGGCCATCTGAGTAGCAGCAGAAACAAACTAAAAGTCAGTAGTAAACCAGAAATGAACAGTTACCATTTTTCCGATTTTGTTTCATTTTCTTTTAATGTCTGACTCTCCTCTCCAAAATCTTACCTCCCAGACAGCAGTGAATGGTAAAGAAGTATGAAGATAACTTACGAAATCAAAACAGCACAATAATTTTCATTCTAGCTCAGCTATGAGTTCTGGTAGGATTCAACTGAGAATTGAATCACCTTATCTGGGAAACTAGCAACACTGATCCAGCTTACACCAATAATGTTAATCAATTCTCCTTGTCATATAAGGTTATTTTGCCCATCTCTTACATGACTATGTCATACTGCAACTACAGGTAGTTATTTCAACAACTTTTCTGGACAAGTAGGTTAATAGGTTTTTTTGCATTTAGTGACTTCTATTTTCATGAGTCATGAATGAAAAAAGGCAAAAATCAAACACTATGCAATCTTAGAAAGAAGTAAGAACTACTTGTTCAAACAGACATTTCAGTCATTTACATTCATTTGTAAACTTAGCAGTTGCAGTGTTACAGCTTTTGATCTCATGTGGCTGGGAAGGACCAACCAGATATGCCTGTGGCACAGATGTCAACACCTCAGTATAATATCTGCCATGAAGAACTCTGCCTATTCCAGAACTAGCTGAAGCAGCCCTAAAACATGTGTGACTATTAAGAGCTGCAGAGGTCCTGCCCTGCCCATCTAGTAAAAGGCATCTGAGGGCAGGAGGGAGAGAGGAGAGGGAGAACTCACAATGACTAGAGTAGGACAAGAACATGTCCTTCAGTGTTTTCCAACACTACTCATGGAGACATGGATGCAGAAGAGATGCTAGAGCTCTCCAAAGTGAAAAAGGAGTGCCAAAATGAGTCCTCTGGATGTCATGGACTATCCCTCACAATATCATTGTTATGGGATGGAATTGCATGTGGTAAAGGTTAAATATAATCCTCACCTATTTTTGAATATAAAAATCACAGCTTTTTTCTTTTCCTTTTCTTTAACTCAAATACTCAGATAATTTCTGTGAAACTGTCTGTAGAGTAGCCCCAGAAAGAGCAGTATCACCAGTAACGAAGGGGGCAGGGAGCTCTGGCACAGGAAACAAAGTAGGCAGACATGAGTGGGAGGCATTGAAAGGTTGGGAATATCTCAAGTAGTTGTAACTATGTGTTACAACAACCCAGTTAGAGGTTGACACAAATTAGGACAATGCCAGGGAGATTTCAATTTATCTCAAAAATCACAGGAGTTGCTCTTGTCAGGTGAGAATCATGCAGTTCAGTGTAGGACTTCTCCCTTTCTACCACCAACCCTTCTCTCCAACTCTTTATGGATATTTCTTCCTCCAAAATTGTTGTGCTGCAGGTTGTCTTCTTGCTGACTGTGGGTGCTAAATCTATATTCACAGAATAACCATGGTCTACAGCATCCAATGAGAAATTCAGAGGAGAAAGTCTTTCGCAGTCTATAGAGAATCTCACCCTTCAAATTTCAGTTCACAGGGGTCAGAGCTGAAGACATTTCCAAACTAGGTGTAGATAAACATTCATCAGACATCACTGAGCTATAAACTGCATAAGGCAGAGGCTTTCTAGAGAACTTTTTAACCCTTGTTGCTTTCAGATGGAATAGTTTCCTCAGCTGTTCTGTTTCTGCTGCCCTTGTTAGAATTTCAATATGCACAAGAGTTTGAATATTCATAAGAGCAATACAGCTTATTTTCAGGCTCAGTAAGGATTTAGGCTTTATTCAGGAGACAGTTCATTGAAGGTTTGATCACTTTGTCACCTCATTTGTAAGATAAAAAATAGATAAGGATTAGTAGACTATTACTTTTATTACCTGTGAAGTTAACGTATAGGTAGATAATAAAGCCAGTGATTTGTTCCAC
Organism: Aramus guarauna; assembly: GCA_013400195.1. Taxonomy (NCBI): domain Eukaryota; kingdom Metazoa; phylum Chordata; class Aves; order Gruiformes; family Aramidae; genus Aramus; species Aramus guarauna. Next base: position 449,623 of record VXBL01006098.1, on the reverse strand, counting down.
AACAGTTATAACCATTAGCCTGCTCCTGTAAGTCTTATTTGTGTGAACTGTCCTTACTCAAAAGGAAAATCTCAGTGAAGATAATGAGAGCGCTTCTGGCAAGAAAGGTTCCAGAGTTGATCCTTAATTAAAGTCCCTTTTAAAAATGTCATAGTGGAAATATTGCTCTTAAATTCATACTGTAAGCGACATGAAGAGTCAGTGAAGGTTAACTGCTTTGAAATTATATTTGTACCTTTCTTAATTAGACTCTGAACTGGAGATTTCAAACTATCTTTCCATGGATAACAAAGCACAGCAAAGCTAACTGTCATCTAAAGAAGGCTCTCAAATTGATAGGAATTCAACCAAGAACAAACTGCCAATGCATTCCTGTTGATACATTCTCTTCAGTAATTTTGCAAGTTGTACAAACCCTTTAGAGGTAAATTTAGCTCTTGAATCTTTGTCTAACACCCACTTGAAAAAAAGGGGCTTGCCTTTCAATTTATTTTGGAGAAACAAAAGGCAGGAAAAGGCTATTTTCTGCTGTACTGGTAAGCACAAGCTGACAGTTGAACACGCGTGGTCCAAAGCTACAAAGTGAGGATGTGCGCGTGCACCTATCAATGTGCATCTTTGCTCCACGGGATTGCCAGACACTGAAACATTTGATGTCTGACACTCATCATACCAAAAGGTATGTTCCAAGCAAACGCCTACTGCTGGAAGCAGTACAAACTAAAAGCACAGATGCTGTCTGAAGTAGTAATCACTATATTAGAAGTATATTCTTGAGTACAGGGAAAAGTGCCCAACCCTCTGCACTCCCAGGTAAACCACTGGCAGTAGCTAGCTGTTGCTGGCTGAGGCAATAGCAGGTTTTTATGTCATTTAATATCAGAGAAAGAAAATCATCAGCTGTAGTAGCAGCAACAAGAGAAGCCTGCAGTATTCCAGTGAGAATATTACTACACATCCCTGTAGTTTATTTATTTGAAAATGGGTATATTATTATCACTTTCTGTTTATTTTAATTTTGCCTGACTTTAAAGGCTGCACCTGACTTTTCTGATTATCTAAAAGAAAATGTTTATTAATGGGTATCAAGGATTTTTCACATCATGTGCCTAAAACAGGATGACTGGGATGAAAAAAGGTATTGGTAGCTTTGTCTGTTTCAGAATTGGCACATCACAGCCTCAAAACTGCTAAAGTGAAATCGAGTCATGCAAGCGCTCCACCTTCTTCTGCCCTTCTCCCCAAATCACCCTGCCACCCAAATCATTTCCTCATTTAAATTGGTTCATTCAGGAATATTCATCTGAGATAGAATGAACCTTATGTATTTTTCAGGGATGCCCTGTTTCATTCTGTTTGCCAGGCAATTAAAACTTCCAGAATCAGAGAGAACTTAAAAACCCCATTGCGTTTCCAAGTTTGGTTGCACAAAGATGTGTTAAAGAGCAGGAATCTTACAGAACTGTGATTCTCTGCTTATAAAAATCCATTTGCAAATGTAGTTATTATACTGTAGATGTATTCAAACACAAGAATGGTTCAAAACAAGTAAATGTCCATGTAGCCCTGTGCCTCGTCTCCAGCAGTAGCAGCTCCCTGACCCATCCATGACCTTGGGGTGAAGCAGCTCAGGGCAACATGGGCACAGATCAGCTTGGTAGGAATGGGATTTATTAGGGCCACTCTGAGCATCAGAGAAAGCTTAAAATGTAACTCCACCATGAGAGACACATATCTTGGAAATCTGACAAAGACGCAGGATGAGATCTTCACGTACCACAAGAGGACATGGTACAAATGAGAATAACTCCATTAACCTCTGCTATACGAGGCCATTTTTGCGTAATTAATCCAGATACTGTCCTAGTCCTCCTAATTGTGTAAATTTTTAATTTTCACTGAAGTTATAAATATTTATTTTTAAGTGGTTTATTCAATTATATATTAGATTAATATTAAACCAGAGAGTTTATTGCCTTTGGAAGGAAAAAAAGGGGGAAATAGCTCCTGAGATAAAGTTTGAAATCTCTAAACAGCAATTAAAAACATTTTCCTAACTAGTATACAGCTATCTAAGAAATTGCAGCTAATTACTACTGTTACTATTCCCAGCTGACTAGCAGTTTACTACATAAAATAACTAAGATGTAGTAGAAATATAACTAATTATCATCATGTCAGATGGAAAATGTTTTTCACATATTGTGCACTGTGCATTCTTGTAACTGGTAATTTTCAGAAGAACTGCATTGGCATAAATAAAGCCCTTCCCAAGCTGTGGCTGCAGAGGAGAGATACTACTCAGAAGTCTATCTTGAAAATTATCATTCTGTATTCCACACAATTCCAACAAAATGCTTGCCTCAGCCAGGCAGAGTTTCTTTCCTCCAAAAAGAGATTTCCTATTACTTAGGAAATAAGATGAATTTCGGTCTTCTCTTGTACTGACAATTTTGTGATATACCCTATAATATGCCATAATCCCTGAAGCCATGCTGCAGAAGTTATAGGTACATCTCACAAATGTGATTCTTGCAGTTTTCCTCTCTGCCCGTTTTGGAGGGAGGGCAGATGGTTACCTGTGTCTCTTCACACAAATTTAGTTTTTTTCTGAAAGCTAGCCTTTCTCCATATCTGGCCTTTTCCATTTGAATGGGAAAGAAAAATGCAAGAAGGAAAAAGACCATCAATACGATCTACTAAAATTGCACATGTTCACTGTACATCAGTATTTCAAAAATATTAATTCCTACTGAAAAAAAAAGCCTAATCAGGCCTTGCTTCTTTTGATCTTAACTATTTTCCTCCCCAGACTCCACACTGTAAGTATTGTCAGTCATCTGGTCTTTCCACATTTTTAAAAGCAGCTGTCATAAATGAAGACTACTTCAACCATGTTTCAGACATCCTCTGTATCAGACTGGAGACCTAGATATGAAAACTCTGGCTAGATCAAAAAAGATAATCTGCCTGTTCTTTGCTGATGTGAAAAATGTCTGAGGCTATGAAGAAAGGAAGAAATAAGGAATTCAAGACTCAGACTGCAATATTTAGACAAACATAAAATATGAACAACCTCACATGAATATGTAAGGAGTAGTAGTTTAGAAAATTAAAAGCACATAAAACCAGGAAAGAAGGAAGAATTCTGCAACCTCCAGCTATAGTATGTGGCAAAACCTACAATGAGGACATGGGGATCTTATCTGAAAACTCAGTATATGGAGATTTATACTTCCCAAGGTGGTTGTATTTGTGAATGATTTAGTACATGACCATTAAGTGATCATTCAGTATGTCTTTGATAAACATTGATTTACGACAACAAAGAAATCCTAGATATGTTCAGCTGGCAAAAGTACACATATTGCTCTCCACAAATACTTGTACGATAGCCAGAAAAATCCTTGTTAGTGTAATTGAAAGACTGATAACTTGTTTTAGGCTCCCGTTTCTTAAAGAACGGTTTAATGTACTTCCCACTTATCTCTTCTTCTCACTTAGGATTCCAGATTTGCCAGAAGATTTTATCTTTTTTACTATAAACTTGAAACTCAAAATAAATAACTCTGATAAGAAGGAAAAGCAGACACTAGTGACATTTTTCAGCTACCACCCTAACACAGTGCACAAGGACTAAAGGCTGAGGTACTTAATGCCTTCTGTGCTTCAGTCTTTAATAGTAAGTTAGAGTTGTTCTCTGGGTACCCAGACCCCTGATCTGGAAGACAGGGATGGGCAGCAGAATGAAGCCCCCATAATCCAAGGGGAAATGGTTAGTTACCTGCTGCACCACTTAGACACACACAAGTCTATGGGGCCAAATGGGATCCACCCCAGGGTACTGAGGGAGCTGGTGGAAGTGCTCACTGAGCCACTTTCCATCATTTATCAGCAGTCCTGGCTAACTGGGGAGGTCCCAGTTGACTGGAGGTTAGCAAATATGATGCCCATCTACAAGAAGGACCGGAAGGAGGATTTAGGGAACTACAGGCCTGTCAGTTTGACCTTGGTGCCGGGGAAGGCTATGGAGCAGATCATCCTGAGTGCCATCATGTGGCATGTACAGGACAACCAGGTGATCAGGCCCAGTCAGCGTGGCTTCATGATAGGCAGGTCCTGCTTGACTAACCTGATCTCCTTCTATGACAAAGTGACCCACTTAATGGATGAGAAAAAGGCTGTGGATATTTTTTACCTGGGCTTTAGTAAAACCTTTGACATCATTTCCCACACATTCTCCTGGAGAAACTGGCTGCTCATGGGTTGGACGGGTGTGCTCTTCACTGGGTGAAAAACTGGCTCNCAGGACTAGGGAAGTGATTGTCCCCCTGTACTTAGCACTGGTGATGCTGCACCTCAAGTACTGCATTCAGTTTTGGGCCCCTCACGACAAGACAGACATTGAGTTGCTGGAGCGGGTCCAAAGAAGAGCAACAAAGTTGGTGAAGGGCCTGGAGAGCAAGTCTAAAGAGGAGCGGTGGAGGGAACTGGGGTTCTTTAGTCTGGAGAAAAGGAGGCTGAGGGGAGACCTTAGCACACTCTACAACTACCTGAAAGGAGGTTGTACCCAGGTGGGTGTCGGTCTCTTTCCCCAAATAGCAAGTGACAGGACAAGAGGAAACTTCCTCCGGTTGTGCCAGGGGAGGTTTAGGTCGGTTCTTAGGAAAAATTTCTTTGCTGAAAGAACAGGCCGCTCAGGGAAGCGGTTGAGACACCATCCCAGGAGGTATTTAGATGACTATAGATGTAGCACTTCTGGACATGGTTTAGTGGGACTCAGCAGTGGTAGGTTAACGATTGGACTTGATGACCTTAAGGAAAGTCTTTTCCAACCTAAATGATTCTATAATTCTATGATTTATTCCCCATTCTCTGAGGGCTTCAAGAACTCAACAAGTTACAAACATTTTTCTTCCTCAAAAAAAGGCCCTATGTTGGATAAAAAGTCTCAAACAACACTGAGGTCAGCCAGCTGAGCATGAATGTGGTACTGGGACCCCCCCAGTCCTGTACATGTTCTGTCTGAATTAGTTTTGGCACAAGTGTATGATGGAGAGGGATGCAGAATCAAATGTAAAAGCCCAAGAGTAGGGAAGAGACTGTCACTGTTATTCTAGTCTACAGGATGATGGACTTGTTGAAGACAACATGCACTCCACAAGTAACTGCCCATGACAATTATGTAGACTCTATTATAATTCCATTGTACTGGAAATACGGTGTAGTAAGAGCAGTCTAGCAAAACCTTAACTACACCAAATATGAAAATACATGGATTTTTCTTACCACTGACAAACTGCAAACTAAATTATCACAATGGTATTGTATATGGCAAGTCTTCATTTCTGCAGCTCAAGAATTTCGGTAACTATTTATCTTCACATTTGTAAAACAGTATTGTGGGTCTCTGGGTTAGGAATTTAAATAAAAGCCCTGATAGGTTTTTTTTTAAAAAATCATTTTATATTCAATTAGTAGCTTTTTTACTTGTTAAAAAGCATGTAAAAGCTTATGTAATGCAACAGTGACAACTGAAAACTGAAGCTTTGATCTAATATGGAGGCAGGATTTTATCAACTTCAGAGTGTTTCTGTTACTGTTTTGGGTAGGTAACAATTATCAATGCTGCCCTTGTGAAGGTTATTACGCTTAGCAGTGGGTAGAGGTGAAAGAAAAATCATGTTCTTAGCGATCAAACCCTCATTTGGCACTGACTCAAACAAACAAAGGTGCCAGTCACAGTAATTGCTACATCAGTTAATGTGTGTTGGGATAAACATAAATGAAAAAATCCATCCACAACCAAAGATTAAAAGCACATATTAAAGATGTTCCTGAAATGCTCTGCTTATCAATGTACCCTGAAATTCTTGGAACAATTAAAACAGTTGCATGCAACTCACTGGACGAATATTGAACAAGTCATTGTATTTCAAAACTCTAGTGAAGCAAAATAAGACAGACACAGCCAACAGGCTGGAGCATGATGGGAACACAAGATCCTGTCAGAGCCAACACCTTTTGGGAGAAGGAGGGCAGCTCAGCTAGCATTTTATCAGTCCCAACACAAAAGGAAAGGAAGACTACACAGAAAGCAAAACACAAAATGTCAGGCCTGCTGGGGACTAGAGCTTCAAAGTCTGCAATGATGTAAAAGAAGTGTCAAACAACACCTGGAATGTTAATGAAACTAATACAGTATTTAATAAAGCCTCCTACGAGTTTACCAACACAAACATGAGCAAGGTAGAAGAATTTAAAAAATATTCAAGTTCATATATGTTAATTTTCCTTCCAGGCACAAAACCACTTCCTTATGTGCAGTAATTTTAAGGGAGATTAATAGTTAATAAAAATATTGACCCAGATGTCCAAATTTCTTCATTTTTTATTATCATTGGTCTATTATTGAACTAATTTGCACCTACTCTTCCTCTTGTAGGGCATAGTAACCAATCTATCTTTTTTTTCTCAAATAGCGGAAGACTCCACAGTCTGAACCTGATGTCTATTCCGGGCACAGACATTTAATGCAGATAACTTGGGCTGGTAGCAGACTCCTACTGACATTTCCCTGGAGATTTGCACCTGGTTTTCTTTTTCCTGCTGTATTTGGAAAGACACTATTTGTGGCAGAGGAGGTCTATTTATTTATACCTATTGCAGCTAATGAATCCAATCCCTGAAAAATTCTTCAAAGAGAGACTTTTAAGAGCATTACTTCAGCTTGGCTTCTCCCTGAATGAAATCACGTATTTCAGATTTTTAGACTTTGAGCTGCCTGTAATTTGTTCTGTGTCTTCTGTTAGTACCCTGCTCAGCGCTGCCTAATGTTTATGGTTTTGTTCTCAGCTAGTCAATGATTGTTTCCTATATCGCAAACAGTGTAACTTTCTCCAAAATTTGACAGCCCTGAAATTTAACATGGGACCTGAAAGCCATGTATTTGGGTTTTCTTTCTTTCTTTCTCCACCCCCGCCCCCCCATTTTCCATTTTGCAAGTTCATAAAGACTTCTAGTAATCAGGTAATTTCTCTAGTGACATTGGTGCAACATTGGTGCCATTGGTGCGCTTGGACAAGTGTCACTGATAGGTCTTACATGGGCATTTTGCAAGCAGTTTTGCTTCCATAAAAGACAGAAAAAACCAAAATTACATTCTCTGTTTTCTTTAGAGTTCTGTTTGTTCTACAGTCATAACTAGAGATGAAATGCAGTATCAGTTTATTTCGACCATCAGTGTTAGAAGGACTAATTTTGGTTATGCTAAAGACATAGAAATGCTGAAAAAGAAGATTTAATCACATCTTTAAGAGGCAAAGAACAACTGCAGTTCTGACCCAAGACAATTAGCCATTTGACTACTTTAGCGATGTAAGTGAAATTCCAGTGAATCAAAAGGAATTTTTCCATTTATTTGTTTTAGCTTTGAGCTGGACCTTTAATTATTAGAAAAGTAGACAGACTTTATGCTCTCTCAGGACTCTCTCTCTCTCCCTTTTTGTGACAAAGAACTAATTTGAAAGCACTAGTCTTTAAGACTTGAACTAAGAAATTAATTTTTTCCAAGGAGAATCCAGAAGGAAAAGTTTTCATCTTGTAATTAAGATATAATAAAATACTCACTGATGGATCCTTTGTTGGCTGAATGGAGCGGTATAGCAGTCATTCTCCTCCAGATCTGGCAGTGTCTCCTTGTCCAGTTTCATTGGCTTTCTAGGTAACCATCCTCGAAACCTGCTTATTTGTTTCTCGATCCTGCAGCACATGAAAAGTGTGAGCATTTGAGACAGTGTTTTTTCATTACCTTGCAGAGCACTTACTACTAACGCATGCTGGCAAACTAGGCCACTTAGTATTTACAACTGGAAAAGAAGCAAGGTCTTTGAGTTTTGTGAGGCAGATCAAATTAGGAATTGAACTTGATTATTCATAACCAGCTTTCAGTGGAGGAGCATCTTATTTTGTGTCAACAGAAAAGCAATGCTGATGGTACATGCTGCTATAAATCTTATTAAGACCAGTAAGTTCTTAGCAACTCTCCAAATATTTATTTCTCAGTTTTTCAGTTAGTTTAAATTTCAGATTTAACTGACACATTATGCTTTGGACATATAAACATTAGAATAACAGAGACAGTGACAGAGAGCTTTGGCAGCTAATCTTCAGTAAGCTGCATCCTTTTACTGCTCTCTGTACAGATTCTTACCTCATAACTGATGCTAAAAAAATAGGCTACTTTGTTCAACTGGTTCAATTGTGGTGTTTTGCAATACTACAACCTCCATGAAACCAGAATACTCAGTGTGTAGATTAATAGGTGACTGATATGCAGATTCTTACATTTAGAAGGTGAATGCAAACTAAGATTAAGCTGGAGAAAGGGCAGATTTAATTGCAAGTGCACTCTTGCGAGGATGCACACTAAAATGAAGGGAAAGGGAAGATTCAGAGCTGATTGGAGAAGACAATGTAAAACAAATTCAAATCCAAACTAAAATGTTATAATGAAAAACACATTAGAAAGATGAGATATGTCTGGGACAAAGAGCTCTAGTCTCTCAGAAATTCCTAACACCTTCAACTCTTAATCAGTGACCCCTGCCTGCAAAAATCATAAACTACAAATTATGGACTATGCACATACTTCAGTCACTGGATGAATCTTTCCAGGATTGGAGCTAAAGGGCATGAATCGTCACCCTTTAAAGATTAAGTTCAATTCTGGATGAAGTTCAAGGACTGGAAACGTAGTAGTTTCTTTTCTTTTGACAGAAGTCAGTGTAATAACTCTATGACCAGCAAATGCTGTGAGCTCTGCACAGTTAGCTTGACGGAGGGCAATCCATACCCAAGCAGGTGAAGGTGTGGGAAAGTGACATTAAATTATTACCTACTTTCATTTAAAATACACATAACATTTCCTGGATTATTCCATCTTCTCCCACCAGGTGTTTTTATCTTGGATAAGAAAGCTAATGCTAATTTTAAAAAATGGACACATTTTAAAATTGTAACCAAATTAGCTCTACTTGTTTTGGTACCCTTTGTGTATTCCCTTTCTGGGAATAGCCGGGAGGATGGGGGTGGAGGAACAAATTTACCATCAAGACTGCTTGGAAGAACACGAATGTATATGCGAACATAACATAAGATTTATAATAAATCAATCATAAACTCTTCATGGGCAGTGCTTGCACTGGCCCAGAAGTTCAGATCACAGGAGGAGGTAGTTTGCAAATGTCTGTGCCCCAGCGCAGGCAAGATGTCAGATTCCTGGGCTGTGAAGGGCTGTGAAGAGCCGACCAACTGTAAGTCTCCAGTTGCAGCATCATCCTGACAGCCTTGAGCTAGTCTGTGCAGACACTGATCAGAATGACAAGGGAAAATTCATTTCTCTACAGGGGAATTCCCTTTCTCATGGCCTCCAGTTTTTCTTCTGTAAAGACCACAAGCTCTGCATTACTGTGTATTCAGCAGGCTTAGTGACCCTGTGTACGAAAAAGGGAAGAGGAATCAGGAAGAAGGGTCTTCTAAATATTCCATTCCATGCTTATTTTTTAACTAAAATCTCTAAGCTATTAACACCCTTGCTAATCTGAAATCCTTTCCCATTCATCCTGCAAGTCAATGTGCACATTTGAGATACGTGTGCTGCAGGTTTATCACACCACGCATGCACACGCACGTAAGCACAGAGTGCTTTCCTCACTTAAGAGCAATGCATTATTCATGTTGGCTTCTCACTGAGTGTACCCAGAATTTGATGAGTTTGCCATTCCCAAGGCTCAGATTATTTGGCATACTCAGTGAGCCTGCTGGCAAACAGGTCTGAAAAGGTTGTAAAGCTTTTCTGCAAGGCCCAGAACATACAGTACAGCAAAGCCATCCCTAGGGGAAAAAAAAAAACAAAACAACCCTAGTTATATCCTTGGAAAAGAAAACCGACCAAACTCTTAAATTGCCTCCAGGCCACTCCACCAGTGCCATCAGCCAGCAGTCTTGTACACTACAGGAGCAAAAAAAAGCTGACAGTAGGGTAGGTGCTAACAAACACAGACACAGAGTGTTAAAAATCTACTGTGTTTTATCACTTCTTCAAGGTTAATCCATGCCTCACTTTCCCTTACAGAGAAGCTTATAAACTCAGCTGAATAGGGGAACGATGTTTGGAAAGCCGAGCAACCTAGACAAGAACAATAAAGTGCATAGAGTGATGAGGCACTGTAGAGTTAGCCACAATGAAAGAGGAGAGTGGAAGATCTGATAATAATCCTTCTTATATTCCTTCTTTAAAAACACTTGTTAGCCCCATAAGGCAAAAATTCACACAATGTCTTAAGGACAGAGTCTTTTCCACTTCAATCCTGCCCCTGCTCGCCAAGTCTAGTCTTTACTCAGTATTCTCTTTCTGAAGATACATATTGTGCTTAACTCACACAAAGGTTTCTCAAATAATTTCAAATAAACTGTTTTCTCACTAGGAAGAGAGAAAATTAGGGGTAGGGATAGGGTCGTTTTGTCAAAGGAAAGAGGAATTTAGGAAAATTAAAAAAATGTTTTGAATCAAGACTGATTTTTATCTGTGGGTCAGCTTTGATAGAGCTTCATGTAGTGCTAGATATTGTCTTGGTTTTTAACCACAATGCAGGTGCTGTATAGGTACCTGATACTGCTCCTTTCTGCTAAAATACATCAGGGGAGTTTTGCTATTTGAAATTCTGAGATTACTAGAATTTTTCAGAGAGAAAATTCAAGTCAGGTTGACAAGTTTCAGGTGACCTGCACTGGGCTTTGCCTTGTAACAGAAGTCCTCTTTAAATTTTGCCTGAATGTCAATATAATGTTTGGCTTTTAGTTCAAAAAATGGACCAAGGCTTCAGTTACTTGTAATCTTCACTGAACTAGGAGTAGAGGAAATAGATACTTTTATTAAAGCTGTATATCTGCGTTTCACATAAATGAAAATAAAGCTGAATATGTTTTCTTCTTTCCCACTGGGACTATTCAGTTATAGCTTTTCCGCTTCAAGTAGCTATTTATAGACCTGAACATAAAAATTGAATTTAACCAAGTGTTCTCATCACTCAGGAACTAAAATACCAGAAAAAGATCATACTTCAAATCACATTCTGACTCATATGAAAATTAATGTAAAGCAAAATTTCATACACCACATATAAATGGTAAAATCTTCACCTACTCCTTCCTATCTATTGCTTTAGTCAAAGCAGCCAGGTATTAATTAAAATCAAGAGAAATTCCAAAGTTAACAGCTGCTATAGTATATATTGTAAGGTGGGGATAGAAAGCAGGGAAGCATCAACAAGCTTTAGAAGAATTGTGCATGTCTATTAGCTTGCACCGACTCGGCAAAACAGCTTAACTCCACAAAGAGCCCATTTGGTGCTTACTAATCTAAAGAAGCAAGTACTATAATGTGAGATCAATGCTGGTACTCTCATGTCACCAGCACACTGTGATAGAATTTAGTATACTAAATGCTTTTCAATATGCTCATCTAGCAGAGGGATAATATGTGATTTATTTTCCCATGGATGTTCATCTACTGACATTATCTGCAAAGTGATACAGCTGTTTACTCCAAAATGCAGATTTTCTTAAATTGAATGCTTCTCTCTCAGAGGTTCACAGGCATATTTCCACTGACCTCAGAGTGACAGAATAAATCAAAAACTGCATCAACAGCACTGTGGCATTAAATGTCAACATATGACCTGGTCTTTGCAAAGCCTGTATATTTTTTAGGCTTTTTGGAGACATTTTCATTTAATTGTCCAAGGTATCAAAAAGAAAAAGCAAACTGCAGCATTTGAAGTTTTTCATTGCATTAAGTCAGAAATAAACCAGGCATCAAACATAACCTTAAAGATATTTAATAATTGAGTGAAAGCACTTCAAAGATTCTTGAAAAATACTCATCTCTCAAGCTCAATAACGTTACACCAGAGATGAACTCGATTCATTGCTTTCCTATCTACCAGCAAATTACTAAGCATCCCCCCAGAGGAAACAATAAATAAATAATGTCATCGCTATTACAAGTAATCAAGGTGCATGGAAATGAAAAAAAAAAA